>JAJPUD010002637.1:95607-190142 GCA_023553655.1 Myrmecobius fasciatus
AGAGAGAGGGAGGAAGGGAGGGAGAGAGAGAGGAAGAGAGAGAGGAAGAGAGAAGGGGGGAGGAGAGAGGGAGGGAGGGAAGGGAAAGGGAGAGAAACAGAGAGAGACAGAGAAAGGAAGAGCACGAGCCCTGGCAGAGTATTTTATTTTCTTATATTTTCAGTATATAGTAGGCAGAAACCATTTTAAAAGAAACATAATCTTATTAGTAAGGTTTTGCTTTAAAAACCATTCTTTGGAAAGAAAGAGATCTTCAGTGGAGTGTCCCATGGATTTATGTTTGGCCCTTCACAATAGCATTTTTATCAGTAATTTAGCTAAAGTCAAGGATAATATATTATCAAATCTTCAGGAGTTAAGATGGCAGATTAGGATTTTCCACTCAGCTACAGTCTCTCAATATTTCCCTTCAAACAACTTTAAAATAATGTCTAAATCAAAATTGGAATAGTAGAGTCAACAAAAGGTTGAAATGAGACAAATATTCTAGCTCAAGAAAACTTCAGAGGTTGATAGGAGAAATCTATCAGCAGCTATTTCAGGAGCTCTCAGCACAGAGACAGAAAGAGAATCAGACAACTGGTCAGAAAGAGATTACAGGGAATACTTTTGCTGGCACCTGGGCATAGCTGGCACTGATTGGCAACTCTATTGTTCATAAATAGTTGTGTCACAGGAACAGGGAGGAGAAGAGTGCTGATGGTTGGTTACAAGGGACCAGGAACCTCACCCAACAAAACTGAGTATAATCTTGTTGAGAAAGAAGGGAATTTTTCATGAAATAGAGGACTGTCAAGTATTGCTGATGAAAAGACCAGAACTGAATAGATAATTTGGCATTCAAACAGAAGGTTCAAAAGAAGCTCAATAAAGTCAAACTGTTTACATTGCTATATATGATATATGCAATTCCTAAGAGATTTATCATTATAGGGAAGTTAAAAAGAATTAATATAAATAAAGATCATGGATATGTGTGATTATGTTGGAATGATCTCCAAGAAAATATTTAAGACATGAGAAAGAAGAAGGTTCTGGGAGAAGAGGGAAGGGAGAAGTAGAATGGGGAAAATTTTCTGATGTAAGAGAATTACAAAAGGAAGAGTTTTTACAATGGAGAAGGTAATGGCAGGAGCAATACTTAAGTATGTATCTTACTCAATGGGGAAGAGAAGAGGATAAAAACAAAGGGGAGGGGATGATAAAAAGGAGAGCAGATTAAGAGATGCAGTGGTTGAAAACTAAATAGATTTTTGAGGAGGGACAGGATACAAAGAAGAAAGAAAAGAAGAAAGAGAAAAAATGTATGAAGGGAAATAAATAGTGATGATAATTGTGAATGTGAATGGAATGAGCTTACCAATAAAACAGAAGTATAGATTGCAGAATGGATTAGAAACCAGAATCCAACAATATGTTGTGTACAAGAGGCATACTTGAAATAGACACACAAAAGTTAAAATAAAAAGCTTGAAGTAGAATCTAATATACTTCAGCTGAAGTAAAAAAAGACAAGATAAACAAAAATAGACCCAATTAAAAGAGATAATCAGGGAAACTATATTATGCTAAAAAGCACCATAGACAATGAGGTAATATCAATAATTTTTACAGCAAATTTCTCAAATAAAAATCTTATTTCTCAAATTTCTAATGAGTATAGAACTGTCAAATTTACAATGTAAGAGCCATTACTCACTTGATAAAGGGTCAAAGGATATAAACATTCATATTGAAAAATCCTCTAAATTATTATCAATTAGAGAAATATAAATTAAAACAACACTGACTTGTCACCTCATATATATCAGATATTACAAAAGCTGCTATCTATCTTCAGAGAGAGAACTGATGAACTTTTTTTTTTGATTAAGGCTGTTTATTTTCAAAACATATAGATAGATAATATTTACCTTCGCAAACCTTGTGCTCCAAATTTTTTTCCTTTCCTTTCCCTCCCCCAACCCCTTCGCTAGACAAGTAATTCAATATGTTAAACACCTGCAATTCTTCTACACATATTTCCACAATTATCATGATGCATAAGAAAAATCAGATCAAAAAGTAAAAATAAGAGAAAACAAAATGCAAGCAAACAATTAAAAAATGAAAACATAACATTACTATAAGATACAAAGACTGTCAAAAGTTAGAATGATAATCCAAATCTAATAAGATGAACTTCAATAAGATTAAATGCAAAGTCTTTTATTTCAATTTCAGAATATTGAGTACAGAATGAGGGAAACATAGTTAGACAATAGTTCATGTAATAAAAAATCTGAAACTCTTTGTTAGGAGACTCCAACTTCATATAAATTTGGTATTGTAGCCAAAATGCCAATAAAACTGTCAGCTGTATTAAGAGTCCAGAATTAGGGAGGTGATAGTCTGGATCTTGTATTCTATCCTAGTCATGCCACAAAGAATATATATATTTTTTCTGAGGCAATTGGGGTTAAGTGACTTGCCCAGGGTCATACAGCTAGGGAATGTTAAGTGTCGGAGATCAGATTTGAACTCGGGTCCTCCTGACTTCAGGGCTGGTTCTGTATCCACTGTACCACCTAGCTGTCCCTTGCCACAAAGAATATTATGATTAATTCTGAATGCATGCAGGAAGGACATTTGGAGTATATCCAAAGAGAGGTAACCAAGGTACTTAAGTAGTCAGACAAAAAGGGAAAGAATAGGGTTAAAGGATAATAAAAAGGAAAATTGGAGCCCCTGCCCTAACTCTCTTCAGAATCTCTCTCTTCCTAATTCATTCACTCTCTCCTGCAGATTGAGATGGTTTCTCGTGACAGGTACATGCTGCTGCAATTCAACCCCAGAGTCCTACATATAACATTATTATGTGGAAAATCACCTAATAGCTAACATTTATATAGAATGCACTATGTGACAGACACTGTGCTAAGTTCTTTACAAAAATGACTGCATTTAATCCTCAGAATAACCTTGGGGGGGTAAATGCTATTATTATCCCCCTTTTACAGCTGAGGAAACTGAGGCAGGATTTAAGTGACTTTTCCAGAATCACTTAGATAGTGTCTACATTCCAAATAAGGTATTCCTGATTGCCTGTCCATTTCTCTATCCATTTAGTTACCTCATGATTCTTAGCTCCTGGAATTGAGATTAATTCCTCATATCCATTGTAGACCCTGCTTGCTTTGCCAGCTTCTGTGTTTTGTCTTCGGCAGTTTCTTTTACTGTTTTCTCTGAGTGTTTTCAGTTGTCCTCTATGGTTAATTCCCATCCCTTCACCCTTCAATGTCTCCCAAGCTTTTATTCCAGCATTATCTACTTTTATTTCTTCTCTATCTCAGTCTTTTAGTGAAATGGTTGAACTCTTTACTGTCCTATTCTCTTGGGTCCTTTGACCATTTATTATGTAGTTGACTGTGCCCTGTCAAACCTCAGCCTCCTATTACTTCCACCATTTGCTTCCATGAATGTGCTGCTGAAGAAAGATGGAGAAAATCATGCAACTGTTTTGACTGGGTCCACTCAAATTAAAGTTGCACAACCTCAACTGGGCCCTCACTTTTGCTAGGCAATCTCATTATATCTCCCTTTTCAACTTATTATATTACTCTCCAGAAAGGCTCTTCTAAACCTTTTCATTTTACTTGTCCTGTCCCAATCTCTCTGCTGACCTCCAACCTTGCATTTCCAATTGTCATTCAGACATTTCAAAATGAATGTCCAGAAAACATCATTTTCTTTTAAATTTTCAAAAAAAATTATTTTAATTAATTAAAGTTAACATATCCAAAATGGAATTCACTATCTTTCTCCTTAACTCCTCTCTCCACCCTAAATTTCCATATTACGTATGAGGACACCTCCATCCTCCCAGACTCTCAACTTTTCCCTGATCCTTAGGTTTACAACCTAACAAATCCTCGACTGCTCATTTTTTCACCTTCCATAGGCAATCTCGAAAATACCCTCTTCTCTCCTCTGAAACTACTACTAGCCTGGAATAGGTCCTCATCACTTTATTCCTGGTCTATTTTAATAGTCTTCTGGGTGGTCTGCCTGCCTCTAGTCTCTCCCTACTCTAATACATTCTCCATTTAGCTGTCCAAGTGATTTTCCTAAAGTACAGATCTAACAATGTTCCCCTGCCTTGCCAGCCCTCTACCACAAACTCCAATGATAACCCATCACTTCCCATTAGATTGTGAACTCCTAGCACAGTGCCTGGCCCAAAGTAGGCTCTTAATAAATGTTTGATGGATAGACTGGCTTCTCGAGTTCTTACTTCTCAACCATTTGATTTAACTTCTCATGCCTAAGATAAGGGTCTGATAATCTCTTAGATTGAGAAATCTCACGTCCACATTTTTGCTAGATGTGATGCAGATAGGGTCCCAGAGTTCCAAAATACTTTTTAAATTCTGTGTTTCTTAGCAATAAGACCTCAATCTCTAGAAACAATCTAATATAAATTAAGTGCTAAGAAACAATTCACTGAAGTCCCCATCAGTCAGTACTTTTGCCTTAGAGAGAAGCTACTTTTTCTTAGTATTTCAGAGATAACCTCATAAGTTGAAGGACTATTTTACCTTAGATACTCAGAACTATTTATTTCTTCCAAAGCTGCTTTTCTTTATGCTTTTCATACTGATCCTTTCCCCATCCCTTTCAGTAATTAAAATGCTCATGTAAGTTAGGGTCAGTATTTACATATAGGTTTGGGAGTCCTCTGGGAGAGAGTTTAGGTATAGGAATAGATGGATTGCTGAAATAGAAGTGTGGAGTGAGGCAAAGGGAAGGCCCAAAATACTCATTTTAATGGCTTAGATAAAGGAACGATAGAGAAATAGGAGAATCAAGAGAGTACAGTATTTTTGAAGTAGAGGAAAGAGTTTCTGAATTTCAAATACTATGGAGAGGTCAAAGAGTATGAGAATTGAAAAAAAGCCATCTGATTTAGGTTTTTTAAGATCAATCTTGGCCTTTAAGATGGGTGTTCTGAGTGAGAGGGGAATAAAAGCTAGGTTACCAGGGAAATGAGAGAGTAGATTATGAAGAAGTTGAAGTCATTAAGTATAGACTTTTTTTTTTTTTAGTAGAACATAGCTTAAAGAAAGTGTAACAGAAAGAAGGGACAATAATTGGATGGTATAGAAGGAACAAGAAAAGTCCTTTTTGCATCTGAAGTCAAAGAACCTGAGTTTAAATATTGCTTCTAATCCTTGCTATCTGTGTAACTGTGGGCAAATTGCAATCTCTCTAAGTATCTTTTTCCTCATTTCTTAAAAAAAAGCAAATTGGACTAACTGGTCTCAGAGGTCTCTTTAAGCTTCAGATTTATGACCAAGTAGCCTCGGTCTTTTTTATGAGATAGGAGGCTAATCATCTTCTCATAAGTATAGTGGATTAAAGTATGGCTAGAGAGTTGAGAGGAAGGAAAACAATTCAGCAGTCACTGAGGGGAATGAGATAGAGGGCAATAGCCGAGTTATCATTGTTTCTTGGATATATCTCCATTTTTCTTTTTCTGTCTTCTTTCTTCCCTCTTCATTACCATCATTTCTGGACTCAAATGCAGTTTCATCATTGAGTATGGAATCTTTCCTAGGTGTGTCACTGAGAAATTTAAAGTTTACCAAGGAATGATGAAGGCTGACATGAGCAGCCTAGCAGCATTCAATCTGTCTTAACATAGAAACGCCTGCAGTTACACCCTTATCCAAGGAAACAAATCACTTGATAAAGAAATCCCTATTCCCCCATTTATTATGCTAGTGATCCCATTTAAAAATTTTTATTTAGTATGCTTGAAAGTTCAGCATTCACTTGAAATTGAACAACCTTTCAGATGAATAACAACTCTTTACTACAATAACATCTGGGCTGAATCTATTATCAAGGGATTATTTGGAACATTTTTAAAAGGAACCTACAACCACCAACATGAAATATAATCTTCTCTTCCCTCTCAATTTAAAGTAACATAATTCGAGGTATATTCATCAAGTCTCCTCGGCTACACCTAGCCTGTTTGTCTTTTATTTATTTATTTTTTAACAGAAACATCTTTAGCCAACTCAATTTTACTTTTCCCCTCTACAACATTACTTTAAAAAAAAAGAAGGAAGAAAATGCAGATTAATAGTATGAGCATATGCTGGGAGTGGGAAAGATATAAGAAGAAATTTTCATATAGAAAAAAAAAGATTGCCATGTTAGCAGGCTACTAATGGGGAAAGAAGGCAAAACTGAAGTAGCCATTGAAGTACTGTGCTCTTGGAATGAAATAGATGAATTTTGGAATGCTTTTTAACAGGATTCCTAGCTGAACCCAGGTAGGTCTGCACAGTGCAAATTGAAATAGAGCGTTGGCACGTTTCTGGCCAATTAGAGATCAGCAGATAATCCAGGGGAAAAAAGCCAATTACATTGGCACTTAGACTATCTAGATTGGCTGCCCCCACAGCCTGAATATATTGGTTATTGGCCAAGCTGCCACTCCACTTTGTGTATTCTGTAGACCTGGCCCGACTTCCTTAGAGGATCTACATGCTTTAAATGAAATATGATCATGAAGATTAAAAAAAAAAAGGTAAGGAGTTGGGTAGGAAAATGAGAGTGGCTATTCATTTTGACCAATTTATAATTATTTTTTCTATAGATGTTAAGAGCAGGTTCCCATGACAGGGACTTAGAATGTGTCTACACTCCTCAAATAGTGTGTTGGATCGCTATTCCTTTCTGGATGTGTTTCTCAAGGCCATTTTCAGAAATAGTTATTTCCTCCTATTAATTCTTTCCTGCTGCAGAACAAGATTCTGTAAAATTCCTTTTGTCATATTGATCTAAACTTTGCTGATTGATGGATATTATTGTTGTGTATGCTCATTTGCTCTGTCCTTCTCCAATTCCAATTGTCCAAGTTGCCCTAAAATCTGCTTTATTCTTTTGCTTTTTTGCTAAAATAATAGACGAGGGTAGAGTAGGAAAATATTCTGTACGCAATTTCTTTTGCTTCATTTTTGGGGTAAATTTTTTCTTTTTCTCTTCCTTCCTTCCTTCCTTCCTTCCTTCCTTCCTTCCTTCCTTCCTTCCTTCCTTCCTTCCTTCCTTCCTTCCTTCCTTCCTTCCTTCCTTCCTTCCTTCCTTCCCTCCCTCTTTCCTTCCTTCCTTCCCTCTTTCCTTCCTTCCTTCCCTCTTTCCTTCCCTCCTTCCTTCCTTCCTTCTCTCCTTCCCTCCCTCCCTTCTCAACAAAAACAAGTTCTCATGATGGGGAAGCAGGGAAGAGGAAGTAGGGCAAAGGAGGAGAGAACTCAGCATATTGATACTAGTTGGAGCCTAGGCGCTAAGTTGTTTATAGTTACTGAAAGACTGGCTCTGTGAGCCCTGCAAATTTACACTCTGGAGCAAAGCCCCAGTCAACTTACCTTAGTTATAGTTTTGGGGAAAACCAATGTAGATAAGTATAAAATTTAAGAAGTTTAGGCAGTGAAGACATAACCCAACTTATCCCTTTCCTAAAACTGCAGACATTTTGAGTTGTTTATCACATTTGATTTTTTGCATATGGTTATGTTTCTACACATTCATTTGTGCATATGGTTATGTGCATATGGAAGAAGATGCATAATTTTCTAAATGAAATTATTCCTGATCCTTGTAGAATAAGTTACAGTGCAATGATGCCTCCAGAGATTTGTTACTCTGGTGTTAGCTCTACTTGACAAATCTTTTTTTCTTCTATTCCATATGTCTTGGGGATTGTGTCCTTGATGTTTATTTCTGTTGTGAGTGAATCAGATGCAAGTGGCTCACAAATCTAGTGGTGGCTCTTGGACTTAGGAATTAGAGCTGCAAGGTTGGAAAATCATGATATCACCAGTGATAGAAATAGATGGAATGTCTGTATCTGGGAGAGACCCTAACATTTACTGGAAGAATTGATGGACATAGACTGTGTGCAAACTCTTAATTTATAGAATGTCAGTTCCTAAGGGCAGGGACTATTTTTGCTTTTTTTTTGTTTTCCCATTAATTAACACAGTACCTGGGATAGAATTTTTGCTTTTTAGTTGTTTATTTATTCATGTTGGAGTCTTTGTGACCCCATTTTGGGTTCTCAGAAAAGATCCTGCAGCGATTTATCACTTTTTTTTCTCCAGCTCATTTTATAGATGAGGGAACTAAGGAAAACAGGGTAAAGTGACTTGTCCAGAATTATACATCTAGGAAGTGTCTGAGGCCAGATTTGAATTTAGGAAGCATGATCTTCATGACTCCAGGCCTGGTGCTCTATACTTTGTGCCTGCCCAGAGTAACAACTTAATAAATGTTTATTGACTGTCTTATTGATGTTTATATATATATATTTGTGTGTGTGTGTGTTATATGCTATTGCCATATAGTTTATAATCGCATATAATATATAGTGTATAGAGAATGACAGTGCAAGGTATTAAACATACCAGGTGACCTGTAAGATGTATTGCCCTTGCAATACTCCATAATGCAGCAGGATCTAAATTAAAAGGAAACTGGAAAATAACAAAATAAATGAAAATATAATAGAAAACAAATTATAATAATTTGTGGTTTTCTAAGTCAATCTGTGGCCTACGAGGACCAATATGACCCCCATTTCTATTTGACTTTTGACTACACAGCCTTGAACTCAAGAAGACCAGGTTCATTCAAGTCCTTCTTACATGGACTAGCCAGGTGTCTCTGGAAAAGTCAATTAACCTCATAGTGCCCAATATAACTCAATTTATAACCTCAAGATTATGCACGATCTTGAGATTTTTCATATTCTCAGAATTAAAAATTGTGGAGCAGATGCTAAGCAGCATTGGCAAAAAGAAGTTTTCTTATGAATAGTTCCATATGCAGTGAGATTGCATTTCTGTTCTAAAAAATTGTGGGTAATCTTCCACTAATAATAACTTGTATTGATACAGCACTTGAAGGTTTTCATACTGCTTTTCAGTATGACTGATTGATTATCCTTTCAACAACTTTGGGAAATAAGTGCTATTATTATACCCATTTTACATATGAGGAAACTGAAATAAAACAGACTAAATGCCATTGCACAGTCATATAGCTGGTGTGTATCTGAGGTTGTACTTAAAATATCTCAGGTATTCTTGACTAGAGGACTAGTGCTCTATTCACTGTGCCACCAAGTTTCCTAAAATCCTTTTCTGAATCCTCATCAAGACATGGAAGTGACTCTGTGCTCTTGACGGATATGCTAGTGCTGTATTTAAAATTTAAAATTCAAATTCAAATGAAAACAGATGTGAGATTTTACCTTCTACCCAAGAAATTATAAAAAAAATGACAAAAGCTAGAAATAGAAAATGTTGGAGCTGTAGGAAGACAGGAATAATTTTACACCATTGGTGGTGAGTTGGTACATAACAATTTGATATCCATTCTAGAAAAAGTGATTATGTTGTTCACATTCTTGGATTTAGTGATCTTATAGTTAGGGATATACCTTTAAAAGGTCAAAGATAAAAAGAGAAGTTTCACATATAAGATGATAGATTTAGAGCTGGAAGGAACCTAAGAAGTCAATTAGTACAACTCATAATTTTTTACATGTATGGAAACTAAGGATCAAAGAAGCCAAGTATTTTGTTCAAGGTCACAGATTATTAGTAGCCAAGCTCCTCTTGCTCCATGTCCGGTGTTTTTCCCATAGCACTTTCTTAATAGCTAAAAACTGCAAGTAAATGGAATATGTGTCAGTTGGGGTACTGGTTGAATATTTTGTGGCATATGAATATGATGGAATAATATTGTATCACAATAAATAATTAATAAGAAGAATTCTTAGAAGACTTGTATGAACTGATACAATATGAAGTAAATAGAAACAAAAGAAAAATTATAAAATGACAACAATAATGTAAGGAAAAAGGTACTAAAAGATATCAGAAATCAGATAAAATGGAGTTTTCAGACTGGATTCTCAGTGAAGAGGTAGTGGTCTGTAGGAATAGAATTACTGTAGATATAAAATAATAATGGAGCAGTTAGATAGCTCAGACTGAAGTCAGGATGGTTCATCTTTCTGAGTTCAAATCTGTCCTTAGACACTTACTAACTTTGTGAGCTTGGGCAAGTCATTTAAACCTTTTGGTCTCAGTTTCCTCATCTGTAAAATGAGCTGGCAAAGGAAATGGCAAATCACTCGAGTATCTTTGCCAAGAAAACCCCAAATAAGGTTATGAAGAGTCAGACACAGCTGAAAAACGACTAAATCACAATATATTCTGGGCACTGTGCTAAACACTGAGGATACAAAATAGGCAAAAATTATTGCCCTCAAGGATCTTACAATTTACAGATGAGACTACATGCAAATGAATATATAAGAACAAGTAATATGTAGGAAATAATTAAAAGAGGAGCATGAGGGCCTGGGGAAGACTTCCTGTACAAGATGGGATTTTAGTTGGGATGTAAAGGAAGCAAGGGAAATCTGTCATTGGAACAGAGGGAGAAGAGAATGTTATACAGGACAGCCAGACAAAATATCCATATGCAAAAGATGGAATGTCTTGTTCATGGAGCAGCCAGAAGACCTGTGTTATTGGTTTGAAAAGTGTGTTGGATATGAAGGTGTAAGAAGACCGGAAAGATAAGGGGTGGCAAGGTTATTATTGCAAACTATGAGCCAAGCACTGTGCAAAAGCATCAGTAAAATACAAAAAAGACATTATTACATTAGGATGTGGGATCCTTGTGCTTTCTGTGCCTGAATTTGTGTTTTACTGATATTTTACTCATAGGGGGAAGGTGAACAGAATCATTGGATCACAATGATGTAAGGAAGCTCATTGGCCATATGGTCCAATGCATAGCTGAAAAAGGCTCCCTCCAACTTCCCCAACCCTAAAAATGTTTTTGACAAGTGGATAACCTTTTACTTGAAATCCTCCAGTGAGAAATAGCTTCTTCTTGAGGCTGTCCATTCTACTTTGGCATAGCTCTAATTGTCTACTATTCTAATTGTTTAATTGCTACTTTAGTTGCCCAAATATATCATGTAATTGTGTTGTCAGACTATACAAAAGTAATTCTTAATCTTTTTTTGTGTGTGTGTGTCACAGACTCTTTGGCAGTCTTGTGAAGCCTCTCAGATTATGGTTTTTAAAAGCATAATATAAAATATATAGTATTACAAAAGAACCAGTTCTATTGCAATAGTTATCAAAAAGTAAAATAAAACTAAAAAGTTCGACTTCAGGTTAAGACTCTCTTCTAAAGAGCTTACTTATTCTGTAAGTGCATTTGGGATAGATAAGACAAATGGATAGTGATTTAATCTTAGAGTTAACTAGGAGGAGAGGAGGGTATTGAAATGTTTTGAAAGAACTGGAAAGTTCCTTTAATGACCCCCAAAAGTCCCAGAAACAAAACCTCATCTTTTTAACACCAGGGTTTTTGTGTAGCTAAGAAACTTGGAACACAACAGTGTCTGAAGAATTGATAATGAAGATCATGCAAAGGGCAATTTAGAGGTGCTTGGCAAGTGTGGACAGGTTGTAAAAAATAACCAATGACATGGATGTGACAAGAACAAAGTATGACAGATTGACAGCCTGTGTGTTCTACTGGTTACTTTATCATGTTAGGAGAAAATGAGGAAGACAGTGAATCCCATGTTGGACATATGGAAGGATATGGGCAGAATAGCACAAGATAGATTGACATGGATGACTTATGACTAGCATCATTGGAAAGAACATCAAATGTCTGAGATCAGAAATCCATTAGAATTTTTAGGAATTTTAAGAATGAGTTCCTTAAGAGTAATAATTGTTTTCATTTTTGTCTTTTTATCTTCAACACTTGGCAAAATTACTGGCTTAAAATGTGAAGAGAACATTATTGAATTGAATTAAATTTTAATCAATCTACTTGTTTTCACCTTTTTTTCCCTTTGATTCCTCTTTCCCCTTCTTAGTCAATGTCCAAAGTTTACAAATTACTGAGGAAAATTAATTTTAATGTAGTACTCTTGATTATTAAGAATAATTTATAATATCCTTTATATGTTTAAAATCTCCACTTCTTAGTTTTGGCTTACATAGAAAAAAATGGGCTTCCAGAAACTGGCTGAAGAGTGTGGTCACAAAGCAGTCCCTTTTTAAGACCTGGTCTGGGACTTTCTGTGTATCCCATAAATAAAAGCTGAACTGAACTGCTTTAAAAAGCTAACTTCACCATGAAGAATTACCAAGTCCTTTGTGTGATCTTGACCTTGTCATTAAAATTTGGTACATGAAGACGAAATAAAATCAAAGAGAACCTTATCAGGATGCCCATATTGCTAGAAGAGCCTCATTTCTCAGCTAACTTCCCCCTCTTCCCCATAAGTAATCAGGAGAAATTGAGAACTCTTAGCCCACTTCCTCATTAATATCCACCAATCAGGAGTTGTTTTTTTCTTTTCAGGAGTATTCCCAGTAATTTGCTATGAGGAAGACAGACCTTCATTTATACTATTATGGGAATCTTCCTTTGAGTTTTTGATTATCAAGAGAAATCACTATCAATTTATTGATTATTGGCTGACCTAATTAAAAAATTGGTTTTTAATACCAGGAAATTTTATCTTGCAATTTTATTCCTGACATGGCTTGTGAGCAAAGATTCTGTCTCTTCTTTAATACAATGGAGTCTGTTCTTTAATTCTGTATTATTCTGTACTATTCTGTAAATGAGGATCTCTTGCCTTAGTTTAAAACTTTAACATTATTTATGTTTTATTGTACTTTTTTGGTTCATGTTGTTAATTATTTTCCAGTTTTATATTAATCCAGTTCTAGCCAAACTGGGGAATGTTGTAGGTTGTAGAGGAATGTTGTACAAGAGTGCTGTTAGATACTTTTGCTTCAAAATATATCTTATCTTTGATAACTAATACTCTGCTTTAAATCTTATAAACCATTAACTTAGAGAAATACATTTTTGTTTTTGTTTGATGATAGCTCCTTCATCTACTCTCTGATTTCTGAGAATTGGATGTTAATGATAAGGGTGGATATTTTCAGACATGAACCCTTTGTTCTCTCTCTCTCTGTCATTCACTCTGTCTCCCCCCTCCCACTTGTCTGTCTTCCTCCAAAAGTAAGACAATCCTTCTTTAGCAATTCTAAAATTTAGTTACTCAATTTCACATTCATTTCCTGCTCATCTGGGACAGTTCATTGTTGTAGAGGACCTCTGAGTCTGGATTGATGACTTGGTCATCTCCATCATCTGCTTTCAATTTGATTTAATAATCATTTGGATGCTATTGGGCATTTGTGTGGGCTGCAGAGATAGATGCAAAGATGATTATATTGGCTGTCTTAAAGCCTGAAGGGTTTATTTGCCAGCCACACTTGCATGTGAAAGCAGGAATCTGAGGAAAAAAAAAAAACTGTTTGAGGCGCAAGGAATAACCTCTGTTGAAGTCTGTCTTTTTTTTTTTTTTTTCTTGAGTAGATAAAACTCATTTTCACAGTGGGGTAAGTAAATATTGGGAGCAGAGAAAAAAAAACTAGTCATAATGACTCATAAAAGTCTTATGAATTTTCTTTGTCAGAATTCTCCGAAGCAAATTTTTGGTTAAACAAATCACAAAGGTTTTCTCATCCAAAGTGATATAGAGGCTTGGAACGGGGTGGGGGAGGGGGAAATGGGAATAAAAAAGATAGACTTGATTTTAGCTCAGAAATGTCCTTTCCACTTTCTATTCTTGCCCATTAGCTGGATGTGGTAGTTTATATAATCATAACTATAGCTAAAAGAGCTGTTATCCTTCTTATCAGAGAATACCTATGAAGGAATTGAGGGTAGTAGGCGAGCAAAATAGTCAATTGTGGGAACTAAGAGAAACACACCGACTCCATCTTTGACTCAGTTCTGAAGCTAGTTTAGTTTCTATTCAATTGTGGGTCTATTTTGATTTCCATCTTGTGAGAAAACTTTATTCAATTGTGGGAATTGAAAGAAAACCTTCTTACATTATTTGAACCTAGCCCTCTATGACTAATAAAATGGACTACCTTTTCTTGCTGCTTGGAGACCCATAATCAAAGATCTAGATTATACTGATCAGAAACTCAGACAGAAAGACTGATGTAAGGAATTTTGTCACAATTGCATCTTTCAAATAAATCATGGATGGTTTTTGCCCTTTGTTATTGAAGAGGACCAAAATGACATCACTATGTTAGAGTCAAATTATGGTGTGTCTGACTGTGGCTGATCACACCAATACAAGCTTGTAATGTTTTACAACAGATCAGACAGGAAATAAATCATGGGAACATTTGGGGTAGATTGTCTAACTTTGTGCTTCTCGCATTTATTTTAAGCTACTTCAATTCTGCTTTCCTTGTAGAGGAAAAACCCTTCTTTGATGAGGGCACACCATGTTGGGTGATCCATGATCTCCCAGGTCATGCAATCAGTTCCAAAATTCTTCAGAGAAACTTTGAGAATGTCCTTGTATTGTTCTTCTGATCACTATGGAACTGCTTGCCTTGTGTGAGTTCTCCATAAAATAGTTTTTTAGGCAAGTATCCATTGACATTTGAACAATGTGGCTAGTCCATTGGAGTTGTGTTCTCTGCAGTAGAGTCTGAATGCTTGGCAGTTTAATTAGAGAAAGGACTTAAGTGTCCAGTAATTTATTATGCCAGGTCCTAAAACAATTTAAATAGAAAAGATTCAGTTTCCTAGTATGGTGCTGGTAGACTTGTCAAGTCAGATGCTGTGGGAAGCAGCCCATATGTCTTATCTGAAAACTGGTCTTGTACAGATCAATCAGTTACTGTTTCCCTATTCTTTTTATTGTTTACAGATACATGGGGGAGGGTGAGTAGGACACTTCTTTTTCTGAATTCATTGAATTTTGTCTTTTCATTTACTTTTTTCTTCCTAACTTGTAAAGTCCCTAATCTTTGATCCAATCAGAAATTAAATTACCTAATGTTAGACTGTTTTAATTAATTGGCTTTATTTGATTAATTGTTTTTAATATACAGAGGTCTGTTTTCTCCCTGTGTTTGGGGTCCAGGCCAAAGATGAGGAGGTCTGGTCTGACTTTGCTAGGCAATTGGCATACATTGCTTAATAAATGGATATACTTGGTTGATTGAAACTTTGTTTTCCTGTCATTTAAATTTTCACCTGCCACGGTCAGAAGTATGAAGAAAATAGTTGTACAATAGGCTTCATTTTGACTTTTTCTGCCATTGAGATTTCATAATATTCTCTGTTGTCCAGCACTCAAGACCATCAGTTTTCTGTGGTTAAGTCTTTGTCATTGTGTGATTTTGTACCTTTTGCAATCCACTCTTTGTCATCTAAACCCCTACTAATAAATCTACTTTTATAGTTCAGAGCACACAATTAATTCAAAGGTCATAATCTGAAGCAAAAACATTTAATGAAATATGATGGTATGAAAATTGGCAACTTTTTTTTTTGCCCAGAAACCTGGGATTGTTTATGAATCCATGTATCATCAAGTAAAAAGAGTGTAGATCTCTAGAGAAAATGTAGAACATCATGAACATGTGTGAATGACATACAAATAAAGAATATATGTGACCAGGGCAGCTAGTTGGTACAGTAGATAGAGTACCAGCCCTGAAGTCAGGAGGACCTGAGTTCAGACACTTAACACTTCCTAGCTGTGTGACCCTGGGCAAGTCACTTAACCCCAGTTGCCTCAACCAAAATAAACAAACAAATAAATATGTGTCTATATATATAAACAAATATATATATATATATATATATGTATGTGTGTGTGTTTGTGTGTATGTATATATAAAACCATCTATGAAGGGCACACATGAATGAAATACATATGACCAGAGAAAATGTATGGAGAGACACAAATCAATAATCTGTGTTGAGATCATATGTGTCCAGAGAAGCTTATTTTTCATCCTGGAGGGACAATGAAATCCTCTTATGATGGCACCATGGTGATATTTCTCCTGAGTATAACTCTACTGGCCTTGTGATCCCTGCTTGGTTTGTAGTCAAATAGCTTTCTACCTAGTAGGGAAGATAATGTGGAAGAGAAAAATACCTTTATGTATGGGTATATATATGCATATTATGATGGAGGTATGAGATAAGTGACACAAAAGACTTAGGAACAAAGTGCAGTGGAAGGAGAATTGACCAGGTATTTGATATGTGCACAGGGTGGTTCAGGAACGAATTCATGGAAAAGATCACATTTGACACAGGCAGCTAGCCTTGGGTCCTGTTGTCAGGGAGACCTGAGTTCAAATCTAGCCTCAGACCATTACTAAGTTATTTGCCTTATCTGAGAAATGGGGACAACAAAGCACCTCTCTCCTAGAGTTGTTGTGAGGATCAAATGAGATAATGATTATAAAGAACTCAGCCAGGCACCTATAAGTATGATATAAAATGTTAGCAATTTTTTTTTGATCTAGACTTTGAGATATGGGTAGGATTAGCACAGGAAGAATAAGGAATCAATATAATGAAGACTGGCATTATTAATATTTTAATAGTTTTAATTAAAGAAATAAGCAATAAGATTAGGGTTTGCGTACAAAAGGATGCTTCTTGATTGCGTCTTAGATGCCAAATGTTCACTGCAATTGAAGAAAGTGCTGAACCCAGTGGGTGAGCCTGCTGATGCTAGTCAGAAACCGGGAGTAATCTCAAAGCTCAGAATACAAATAGCATCGTTTGCTCTCATGGAGTTAGACACTGAAGCAAGATGAAAATGAGAGGGAGAGATTTGGAGCATAATAGTTAAGCGTTCATTGTCTCAAAGTCAGCTTTTATAGGAGTTTCCATTTCAAACCCATCATCTGGCATGTATTAGATCCCCTTTGCTAAGTTCAAAGGTTTGTCATGGTTGTTGCTTTGACAATCCTGCTAATCTTCCAATCACAACAGGTGGTGAATCCTCTAATCTTCCTTCCCAGTCTTGCTAAAATGACTGTCAGTCAGGGCCAAGGATGGAGTTCTCAGATGGAGGGAGATAGCAGACTGAAATTTGAATTTTGTTTTCTACCAGAACCAGATTTGAGAAGTGTAGTGGAGAATGGGGGGCTTCAAAAGGCTAGTTAATTTGTTTAATTTCTCAGTTGAATAATACAAAGAGAGTTGATTGCATAGATTTTTTTTTTACTGCTGCTTAAAAAATCAAAACCAAAAGCAGAGGGTTGAACCTTTCTAAAACTAATTACCACAGAGGGAAGATAGTCTATGAGATG
This sequence comes from Myrmecobius fasciatus, assembly GCA_023553655.1. Lineage (NCBI taxonomy): Eukaryota > Metazoa > Chordata > Mammalia > Dasyuromorphia > Myrmecobiidae > Myrmecobius > Myrmecobius fasciatus. Next base: position 112,878 of record JAJPUD010002637.1, read on the forward strand.
CAGCATTTTATAGTATAATCTCACTTAACATAGTCACACATCTGGAACCCTGGAGCCATGGGGTTTTCCTACTTGGCAGTGATTAACTCTGTTCTATCTTGGGCATCTTTACAATTTATCTCAGGAATTATTGAAGTACACTGCTTGCCATTTTCAAGCACTTATAAACTCAACATGATTTACTTAAACTCTAGGTAATTTATACCTAGGGAATTTTCCTGAATGTTATTTTCAACCATTTTCCCCCTCTTACAACTGCAGTTTTCAGTAAGAAGAAATAAAATTTTTTCTAAGAGTTAGGTTTTTCTGTTTGATTATCTCTGTCTGTCTGTCTATCTATCTATCTATCTATCTATCTATCTATCTATCTATCTCTCTACTTACTCAGGAAGATGAATCTTCCTGACTAAGTCTCTGCTTTTGTTTTTGATTTTTTAAGCAGCAGTAAAAAAAAAAAAATCAATGCAATCAACTCTCTTTGTTCTGTCATTAATTCAAACCTGTACTCAGTTTCCTATGGTTATGGGTTAGAGGTAACATGACTTCTAGATTTCAATATATAGATTTCAAATATAGGCTCTCAAACTTTATTCTAATTAGTAGTTTCATCTTCTTTGCCACCAAACCTTTCTCTCAAAGGGGTCAAAAATAAATGAGACTAAATGCTCTAAATTGTATCTCTTTTCATATTTCAGGTCTCTTTTCTAACCCTGATCTTCCTCACCATCCTTAGGTGGAACTGCTGAGAATGGCCATAGTTTAGCCCAATAGGAAGCTGTGGCCTGGATAATGTACAAATTGGACAATTATCCCCTGGATAATCACTGTTATATTCAGTGTAATGGGAAAAATATAGACTATTAAAAGAAGTGTGATATGCATATGTTAAATTTTAGCTTCCCAGCAATTTTCTTTTGAAAATTGGAAAATGTATGTTTGTTTATATTTTTCTAGTGGGTGGTCAGTGAGATTGTATTTCATTTTTATCATTCTCATAGTTCTGATCTCCAGATTCCCCAAATCCAGATCTGATTTTATTTTTATTTTTATTTATTTTTATTTTATTTTTTTAAATTTTATTTGCATAACATGTGTGGGTAATTCAACATTAACCCTTACATAGCTTTCTGTTACAAATTTTTCCCCCCAACTCCCCACCCCTCCCCTAGATGGCAGGATATCCACTACATGTTAATTATGTTAAAATATTGGCAAATCGAATATACGTATACCTATTTCCAAACTTATCATTGTTGTGCAAGAAAAATCTTAGCTACACAAACGATATATCAGATAAAGGAAACACAATGTAAGCAAACATCAATCAAGGAGTATGAGAGTTATGTTGTGGTCCACATTTCACATCCCTCTCTCTGGGTGTATATGGCTTTCTTCACTGAAAAATTGGAGGTGGTTTGAAACATTTCATTGTTGAAGAGAGCCATGTCCATCAGAATTGATCGTCATATAGTACTGTTGTTGCTGTGTATAATGATCTCCTGGTTCTGCTCTTTTCACTAAGCATCAGTTCATGCAAGTCTCTCCAGGCCTCTCTGAAATCATCCTGTTGGTCGTTTCTTACAGAACAATAATATTCCATAATATTCATATACCATAATTTATTCAGCCACTCTCCAATTGATGGGCATCCATTCAGTTTCCAGTTTCTAGCCACTACAAAAAGGGCTGCCACAAACATTCTTGCACATGTGGGGCCTTTTCCTTCCTTTATGATTTCTTTGGGATATAAGCCCAATAGAAATGCTGCTGGGTCAAAGGGTATGCACAGTTTGATAACTTTTTGAGCATAGCTCCAAATTGCTCTCCAGAATGGCTGTATCCGTTCACAGCCCCACCAACAATGCATCAGTGTCCCAGCCCTGCCACATCCCCTCCAACATTCATCATTAACTTTTCCTGTCATTTTAGCCAATCTGACAGGTGTGAAGTGGTATCTCAGGGTTGTCTTGATTTGCATTTCTCTGATAAATAGTGATTTGGAGCACCCCTTCATATGACTATAAATAGTTTTAATTTCATCCTCTGAAAATTGTCTGTTCATATCCTTTGACCATTTATTGATTGGAGAATGGCTTGAATTTTTATAAATATGAGACAATTCTCTATATATTTTAGAGATGAGACCTTTATCAGAACCCTTAAATGTAAAGATGATTTCCCAATTTATTGCTTCCCTCCTAATCTTGACTGCATTGGTTTTGTTTGTACAAAAAATTTTAACTTAATATAGTCAAAGTTATCTATCTGGTTTTCAATTAAGAGTTCCAGTTCTTCTTTGGACATAAATTTATTCCATCTCCATAGGTCTGAGAGGTAAACTATATTACGTTCCTCTAATTTACTTATAGCATCACTCTTTATATCCAGATCATGAACCCATTTAGATCTTATCTTGGTATGTGGTGTTAGATGTCGGTCAAGCCCTAATTTCTTCCACACTAGTTTCCAATTTTCCCAGTAGTTTTTGTCAAATAGTGAGTACTTATCCCAAAAGCTGGGGTCTTTGGGTTTATCAAAGACTAAATTGCTATAGTTATTTCCTAGTTTGTCTTGTGATTCTATCCTATTCCACTGATCGACTACTCTATTTCTTAGCCAGTACCAAATGGCTTTGATGACTGCTGCTTTGTAATATAGTTTTAGATCTGGTACAGCAAGGCCACCATTGTCAGCCTTTTTTTTTTCATTAATCCCCTTGAAATTCTTGACCTTTTGTTATTCCAAATGAACTTTGCTACTATTTTTTCTAGATATGTAAGATAATTTCTTGGGAGTTTGATTGGTATGGCACTAACAGATCTGATTTTAGAACACCAATCACAATTCATCATTTTTTTTTCTTTACGATTTAGCTGTTTATTGGCAATAAGTTCTCCTTTAATAATTTAACAAACACTGCAGAGGAGGCTATAGACTTAGTACATTCTATCTTCTCTAAGAAGAAAATCCTTAAAACTGGAGATATGAAAGATTTATGAAGTCAATAGATTCCATTCCATTGTGGTACAGTGGAAATCCCTAGTGACACTTATGTCAGTGTGACCCTGGGGAAATCATATAGTCTTCCTCAAATCTAAATTAGTTGTTGTTTATTCATTCCACTTATGTCCTACTCTTTTTGACCTCAGTTGGGATTTTCTTCACAAAGATACTAGCATAGTTTACTATTTTCTATTCCAGCTCATTTTACAGATGAGGAAACTGAGGCAAACAGGGTTAAGTGACTTGCCTAGGATCACACAGTTAGTAAGTACTTGAGACCAGATTTGAACTCACGAAGACGAATCTTCCTGACTTCAAGCCTGGCATGCTATTCATCCAGTTGTCTCAGAACTAAGTTTACTATTTAGTAAAATAAGGGATTTTTGTACTAGATGGTCTCTGAGATCCCTTCTACTTTTGAGATCTGCTTCTGTAATTTTTTCAGTGCTTTATTTTTAATTAAAATTTTGCTAATGTATTTTGTTTTTATATCACATTAAATTTTGCAATGTATGCCTCACTAAACCATTGCTTATAGTAAAGAATCAAAAAAGTGGAAAAAAATAATTCACCCAAACTAGCAAATATATCAGAAACATTCCTTGTTCCCCATTTCTGCAAAGGACAAGGATGCAAGGTGACAAATAGATAAAGTTCTGGACTTGAAGTCAAGAAATGTGTTCAAAAACTTTCTGGAATGCTGTTAGCCATGTGATCCTGGGTAAGTCACTTACTATCTTTCAGTTTTACTCTGCTTATCTGAAATATGGGATTAATATTAGCATCTACTTCATAGTGTTCTTGGAAGGAACAAAAAAGCATACACACATATAGACACATATGCAGAGACCTTTATAAATCTAAAAATGCTTTAAAATGCTAGTTACAATTATTTTAATAATATTTCTTCTTTGTGATCAAGCCTGATTCTTATACTTTCACATTCTTGAATTTCATTTATTCTGCTATTTTTAAAAATTTCATTTACATTGTTATAGATATTATACATATGTATAGTTTTTTGATTTTGCTTACTAGATTTTTCATCAGTTCATGCTTTCTCATGCTTTTCTGCATGATTCATATTCATTATTTCTTACAGTACAATAATAGTCCATCACTTTCATGTATTTCCATTTACTTTGGAAGGATTATCTTGCTTGCTATGATATGCACTTTGGGCAAGGCAGAGTTATCTCCTGGGGTTTTAAGACTCACATGGAAATTTGGAAGTCACCTAGGACAGTGTCCTAGGGACAATTAAGATGGCTCAGTGGCTAGAATGCCTTGTCTGGAGTCAGAAAGGCCTGAATTAAAATCTAGTTTCAGACTCTATGTAACCCTGGGCAAGATAATGTGCATTTGTATGCCTCAGTTTCCTCATCTATAAAATCAGTATAATAACAGCTCCTATCTCCCAGGATTATTATGAGGATTAAATGAGATGATAACTATAAAATACTTAACATGATGCCTGAAATACAATAAGTGCCATGTAAACATTGGATAATATGTATTTTATATTTCTATAAACTATTATTTGTTATACATTATTTGTATATATATGGGAAATATGTATATATACATATATGTGCATATGTATGCATACATATGCACATATACATGTGATCCATTCCATTAGAAGATGAGGGTAGGGATTGTTTTTGCCTTGGAATTTAGCATAGTGCCTAGCATAGCAGGCTTTAATAAATGTTTGTTGACTGACTGATAAGATGCTTTTAGAAATGCCTAATATATGTTATTTCTTTCCCATTTCCAGTAAGTGTCTGGATATATTCAGTGCCCTTGCATTCTTATATAGTATATTTTCCCCTGAAACTATTTCCTAATGCAATACATTTTTCTCTAACTGGTATTTATTTCATTCTCACGTTTCCCCCTAAAGTTTGTTTTTTTAATGCCTCCTCTAATTACATTCCTTTCCCTGACTCACACCAGGCTACGTAATCCTTACAATTTGCAGTATAAACAGTTAAGACCCCCTTCTCTATAGCTTTTGCTTTGTTCTCAAAGAGATTTCTTTATCCACCTCTGTTACCCACCTCCCCACCAGATAGAGACTTATGAGATGAGGAAGAAGTGTGTAGGAGAATGCCAGAGGGCATTCATACTTTTTATCTGTAGAAGATAATGCATTGAGTGCATACAACTTATTTCTTTTCTAGTCAGTCCTTTCTTTCCCTTTGTGGTGACTCTTTTCTGATATATTAGTTTGCCAAGAGCATTCAGAAAAAGGATGCTGATGTGGTAATGCCCTGTTTAACAGCAGAGGGCACTGCGGGTACATTTTCTCTGGTTCTTAAAATGAGCAGAGCTGGGGGAAGGAGCAAATGTGTAGCTCTGAACAGAGCTATGTCTTTGTTGAGACTGCTCCTCAAAATAACCCTTTTCTTTCTTAATGCCATTCATATTTTTGTTTAGAAGAGGCATGGAATGGGATGAAATGTTTCCTATCTCATATCAGACCTGAGCATAGATATTGGTATATGGTATGCTGGGACACAAGTATACTTTAAAGTCTCAATTCTTTTTAGTAGTTCATACTTCATTTTTCTAGCTTTTAATTTTAAAAATTATTTTGAATGGATTTTTAGTTTTCTTTAGTTTATTTGATGAATAAAAATATGTCCTTTATGATGGTAAATGTTCTTAAAAACATTCCTGGGGTATACATCCAAATGAGATTTGTTATGTGTTCTTATGCTTTTAAACAATCCATTCATCTATCATTAAGCATTTATTAAGTGACTATTATGTGCCAGGTCAGCTAGGCACTTGAATTTAAGAAAATTTGAAACTCTGACCAGCAGGAGCTTATGTTCTATTGCCATGACAGTGATTTCTCCTTATTTTAATATCATAGATTTTATATACATTGATGGTCAGTGTTGCCTACTTATTTGCACATAGTATGGGGAAAAATATGAATCTGGAAAACAATAGTATAAATTGGAATTTCTGGGTCCTTGAGTCTAAATTTTGGAAAGTGCCCTTCCTTTGGTTACTGAGATCATGGAAGAGTCTCTATTTATTTAAATCCTTATACATATGAAGATGGGCTTTAGGAATGGCCTCTCAGAAATTCTTCTACTGCCCCCATTTTTTGCACTTAGAATTTCTTTCTTTTCCTCCTTGCCATTCTCCTTATTTCTGCCCACCCTCTAGTGCCTCGGATTATCCTTGTTCTCCCAAACCCACTTTCTGCTTTTTGCCTCCATGCAATATTATGGAATATTTTCAGTATCAAGACTAGCTGGGGGTGTAGAGGGTAGAGATGGGTAAATCCTGGAATGAATGAATGAATGAATGAATGAATGAATATTTATTGTGAGTCAGGCACTGTGTTAAATATTACAGATTCAAATATAAAAAGAGAGGCAGTAACTTCCCTCAAGGAGCTGGCATTCTTATAGGGGAAGGTAACACATAAAAGGGATAAATACACAGGGGAGCGAGTCACTGGTGACTGAGGAGCCACACACAATGGTGAGTTGCTATGTCAGGTACTCAGTTGACATATCCTATCCAGATGTAGTGGCACTTTTGATTTGATTTGATTTGAGGTAGAAAGGGAAAAGTATTTGAAAGTATGAAAATGACAAGACATCCTGGTTTGGTCACCGGATGACTCAATGGAATATAAAAGGGAACCTAACACTTGGAGCTACTCATCCTTCACCCAACTGTCCAGCCACCATCTGAAGCTCCTGGCTAGTGAAAAAATACATCAGTCACTTTCTTGGCAATTTGGGGATGGGAGTTATTTCCATGCTTTGATTATTAAAGGTTTTTTTTTCCGACTAATTGTAAAAAAAATTCAGAAAGATCTTTCATTTCCAAGGCTTTGGTCTGCAAGTTCTCTTTCATTGCACTTTGGTGAATAAAACCCTGCTTGTGAGTTGTCAGGGCACATTATAGGAGCTGTAGAGCTCATGATGGGGATGTGATCTAGGTGAGTAAAAGGATATGGAGAGGGGAATAGTGGAACAAAGTCAGAACATATTGGAAATTAGAGCACTGCACTGAGTTTCTCTGGGGGCAAGAGTACTCTTCAAATATAGGTAAGCAGATTTCTTAAAGAACTTGCCTCTGAATCCTTAGAATGCCCACAGCTACAAAAGACTCTTCTACTGCTGACTCTTCTATGAACATGGCATATATGGTCTCATTTCTTTCTCCCTGTTTGTTGAGGTGCTACCCTCCCCTAAACTCCTATATGGAATTTCATTATCTCTGTTTTCTATTCAGTTCTTAACAATTTTTAATGGCTAATAATTTTACCTCTCTTTGTCTTGGTTTTACCATCTGCAAAATATTGGATGATTGCTAAAAACTTCTTCCAGCTCTAAATCCTACAATCCTATCATTTCAGTGTTTTCCTTATCCTCAGAACTCCCACAATACTTGAGTCTGCACTACATAGCTCAGCACTTCCAACCTTCCTTCTGACACATACACACATATGTGTGATCCTGTGTTAATAGTTAATATAATAATTGCTAACATTTATAGAGCACTTATGTGTCAGACAGTGTGCTAAGCACTTTACAATTATTATCACATTACAATTAATATCTATTTGATCATCACAACAGATCAGATCTTCCTAACTCTGGGCCCGGTGCTCTATTCCTTATGCTACTTAATCCTCTAAGTTCTTAATATCGTGTTACAAACCAGGTATTTATTGATCTGCCATGTGAGAAGGAGTATCTTTCACCAAAAAAAATGATCAATCTGGTAATGAATGATAATGAGAAAATAATAACAAATCACAATTACATAGAGCTTTTAAATTAACAAAGTGTTTTACATCTATTCTTTCATATATTCCTCACAGCATTCCTATGAATCATTGTCATTATTCCCATTTTGCAGATGAAGAAGTTGAGAGTCATAAAGGTTAAATGACTTGCCAGGATCACACAGCTAGTAAGCGCCTGTGGCAGGATTCCATCTAGAGTCATCTTGACTCTAGGTTTTCTATCCAGATAATATGTAAAGTGCTTTTCAAACTTTGAAGTATAATCTAAATGTCAGTTATCATATTTATTAGAATTTACTGTTTCACATTTGTTGGCCACCTCTCTGGACAGACTGCAAGTTTGTTGAGAATGGGACCACCATGTTACTGTTCTTTCTGTACTCCATAGCATCAAGCATTGTGCTCTGTGTAGGAGTTACTCTGTTAACTTAGTTGTGAAACAATGAATATAGACATTAACTCCTAAGGAATTTCACTAGGCAAAGGAACTTGGCCCCTATTAAGTCAGAACTAAGATCACTGATGAGGAGATCTAACTCCAATACAACTCAAACTTAGCTCAGTTGCATTCCATTTTAAAACACACATTGCTAAATTGGAAGGGGAATACTTGTTGATTTATAAAATACCTTCTGTTTCTAATTTAAGAATCACATAAGTAAATATATATTACTCATTATACTGAGAAAATTGCAGTCCCATGATCCATGTAGGTAAAAGTAGAGCAGCAATGGCTTCCCCAGGAATGCTTTTACGTGACTAATTTATTTGCCTCTTGATGTTGGCCTGGAGATTAACTTCCTACAATTATCTTGGCCCAGAGTAAGTTGCAAGTCTAGTGGAGTTTTTGCTTGTGGGACTAATGCCCACTCATCATTTTTCTTTCATTTGGATTTTAAATCACGTCCAGGACTTCAGAGATGAAAAGCCAGCCTACCAACCTTTTGATTACAGAGCTCCCTCCAAACCTGGATATTGTATAAATCATTAGGATGATTATAGTTGAAAGTAATAGTTGCAGAAAGGGAATATGTTTGCTTTATTGGAAGCTCTTTTTTTTATATAAGTGCATGAGGGTTCAACTTTACACCTGAATCTGGTTAGGTTAAAAGCACATTGAAAGTGACATTGATGGAGCCTCAGAGGTATAAAATATGATAAAGTATGTTATACAGTTAGAAATGGTACTTGATTAGAAAGATAAAGGCCTATAAGCATGTTTCACTTAGAAATTCAGTTGATAGTATTATGAATTTCTTTAGCAAAAGTTTCTCTCTTAAAAACAGTACCTTCATACCACTTCCTCCACTAAAACAAACAAAAAAAGCTTAAAGACTTTTGGAATCTTTGTTTTGTTGTCCCTTCTACTGTTCTTAGCTGTAGTGCACTGTTCCTGAGATTTGTTAGCGAATCTCTGACTGTGATCAAGTTTGCCAAACTCAGTAAATACTGTGTAGGTATTTACAAACTCCTCAGTAAGAACATCAACCACCATTAAATAATCCATTGGTTGTGAATGTAATAATCAAAATAAGCATAATCTATAAAATCAATCAATAGCTAGATAGTCTGAATTAGATAAGGTAAGATTTCATTAGGCAAATTTTGGATATTTCAGATTCTATTGTCTCTTTCCATTCAGGGATAAATTTGCAGAGAGAATACAGAAAATTATTTTAAAAGTACAACAATAAGTAAACTAATTACCTTGCATGTAAAGTAACAAGTTAAATCATGGCAAAGAAGAATCAGCTTATTATTCTTGGAACAAGAGGGCAAAACCTTGAGTGACATTTGGAGTTTCGAAGAAGAAAGTAGATTTGATATAGGATGGAAATTGGTGGGGGAACCTCCTATGAATTAAAGCTGAATTAAAATGGAATGAGATGCCTTTTGTCCCAGTCCTAGTTTCATTGTTGGTATGATGCATGACTGAGAGTCAAATAATCCTTCTAATGAATACATAGTGCTCTCAGCTAAAAGCAATTCTCAGGGTAGGCAGAAGCGGTTCAGAAAGACTAAAACAGGTAAAAGTCCCTTATAAGAAGATGAAAAAAAAATCAACAAAATGATTTCCTGGGGTTTCAGGAGTTCTTACTATAACAAAAATGACAACAGCATTAATGATAATAATAATGTCTTTCATATTGTTCTTTCCCAGAGGGCCTACAGCTGGGTCCTTGATCAATCTACTGGAGGGTAAAGGCTCTCCAAACTCTCCCAGGTTTGGTTCCAACTTCCTTGTTCACAACGATTCAGGGCAGTGTTGTAGAAGTGTTTTTGTGTGATTAATTTATAATTCCTTTTACCAATATCCTGACCCATGCCATTTTTTCCCATGACACTTGGTCACCACTCATAGGGATGACTAATGCTGTAAATATCAGCTTTTTAGCATAAGAACTCACCCTCTTATCCTCTTAGCAAAGCTAAGAACCTCATCAAAATAGCAAAAAAAGGTCTATACGGTGCTCCCTCTCTTGCTAGTTAGAACTTATGTTACTTTGCACCTTCCTAGTTAGACAGGGCCTGCACATTTTTGGTTGGGCTTGCCAGGGATTCCTTAAGGCTTTCTTGACTTAGATATGCCCTGTATTTATTTTTCTCACATGTGCCTTATGGCTGCTTCCATAACAGACTTACTGATTTAAGTTTGTTTTCAGATTTTTTTTAATGGTTAAAGGTACCTGAAAACTTTGTTGGGAACTTGACACCAAGGGGTGGGTTGTAGTGGGAACTTAGGTTGGCTATTGCAGCTTTTGTAGCCTTAGCATATCCCTTGCTCTATTCCTTGGTTTAGTCCAGTATGGTGGTTTGCAGATCTGATTATATAAATTAAATATTGGGCTGGAAATTGGAAGGGGTCAAAGGAAGGTAAAATTTCTCTTGATTTGTATGAGTGGAGAAGAGAAGAAATATGTGAAGGATGTTGTGGAAGAGGAATTTAAATCTAGCCCATGACACTTTTATTCTACACAAAATATTTTATATCTATCTATATGTATGTATATATTCTTTTTACTCACATATAACCCTAATTTAGGCTTTCATCATCTTTTATCTGAGCTATTGCAATAGTCATAATAGCATATACCTAGTACTTTAGATTTGAAAGTACTTCACAAATAAAATCTCATTTGATTCTCACAACAATCCTAGGAGGTAGGTATTATTATTATCATCTACCTTTTACAGACAGGGAACCGCATTCAGAGTCTGAGAGATTTGTTGAGGGTCACACACCTTAGGCAGAGTTTACATTCAGGTTTTCCTCACTCCAGGTTCAACACTCTATCCACTTTTGACATAGCTGTTTATAAGAATCAATGGCCTTCTAATTAGTGTCACTACCTTAAGCTTATTCTCATTTCAGTACATTGTTTAGGCATCTATCAAAGTGATTTTCCTTAATGTATAGGTCTAACTGCCAACCTCCTACTCAATAAATTCCCATCAAGAACAGATTATACTAAATTTACTTACTTTGCTTCTTTGGAAAAGGTTACCAAACTGATAGATCAGGGAAACATACATACATATATACATATACACACATATATGTGTGTATATGTGTGTGTTCTACCTAGCTTTTAGTAAGACATTTGATAACATATTTCATGCTATTTCTGTGGAAGGAAATGGAAAGATATAGACAACACAACAATGCAGTTGGAAGGATTCAGAACTATTTGACTGATGACTCTGTTATCATTAATGGTTCTATGTTACTTTGAAAGGGGGTTTCCAGTGGAGTGGTCCAAGGTTTTGTGCTTTACTTTGTGCTGTTTATATTATCAAGAGCTAGGAGAAAGATACAGAAAGCATCTTAATAAAATTTTCAGATAGCACAAACCTGGAGGTATAGTTTACACAATAGATCCCCAAATTAGTATTCAAAAGTATTTTACCAGTCTCAAAATTTGGACTGAATTGGATAAGATGAAATTTAATAGGAATAAAAACAAAGCCTTAAACTTAATTTTAAGAAATCAACACTACAAGTGTAAGACAGAAAAGATATGTCTGGAAGCAATTTATCACTGGGTATCAAAAGATTTTGGTGGACTTAGGTATACTGTAGATCTACAGAATACCATGTTGACCAAAAACAAGGCAATAGCTTATAGCAATGAGAAAGTGATAGTCCAATTGTACTCTGCTTTGGTCAGAATGTTTTCTGATCATTTCCAAACCATGCTGCCTGTACTTTGGCCACATTCTTCATTATCCCCAATCTACTGGAACTTTGATTTCTCTCTTGGGATCCTTATTTGCCTAATGTTATCTGGAATCAGGTCTGTACATAATTTCCTAGACATTTCCAAGCCACTCTGTTATGATTTTATCTTTCTGTCTTTTCCTAGTTACACTTTATGTCTTATTTTCTAGTATTAGAATGTAAGCTTCTTGAGGGCAGGATCTGCCTGACTTGCTTGTATTTTAATCTTCAATATTTACTATAGTCCCTGGCACATAGTAAGTACTTAACTAATACTTTATCATTAATTCATTCAGCCCATTTGGAATACCGAATTCACTTTGGGATACCATATTTTGAAAAGGACACATACAAAAGAAGAATGTTTTCAGAAAGTTGTAATAATCCATCGCCACGAATAAAGGAATTGGGGATCTTTAGTACAGAGAAGAAAAGACTAAAGGAATGATTGATAGCTGTCTTCAATATTTACAGGATTGTTATATAGAAGAGGAATTATTATTTAAGTTCTTTTTGGCCCCAGAGGGCAGAAATAGTAATGATATGTGGATACCAAGTTTAAACTTGACCTAAGGAAAAAAAAAAAACTTGACAATGTGAAAGCTATCCCAGTGTGGGATGTATTCCCTTGGGAGATGGTGGACTCTCTTTCAAGTGAAATCTAGATGATTCCTTTTTGGCTGGAATTTTCTTTTTCCAAACTTGGTAGAACTAAATGGCTACCAATGTATTGTCCAACTCTGAAATTGTATAATTCTGTGTGTGCCTATTTTTTAGGCATTAATGGACGTATTTCAACACTATAGTTGCTATCTTTCATAAATGTTTTTGTAGAAAGTATTTCCTTTCTTTCAGCTATGTGACTTTAAAATGTTCGTGGCACACACAGATAGGGTTTTTATTACATTTACAAGCTAGATTTGGAAGACGATGAAAAAATGAAAGTCAAATTTTAGCAAATTTGGCTGGAATTTCACTTGCTCTTAGATTTTTTTTTACATTTCCCCTTTAAATTATAAGATTATTAAAAGCAAGATATTATATCTATTTTCTATCATTGGTTTCTAATACAGTGCTTTACATAAAGCTGTTCAGTTGTTTCAGTCATGTCAACTTCTTTGTGATCCTCTTTGGGGTCACTAGAATGATTTGCTATTTTCTTTTCCAGCTCATTTTACATATGAGAAAACTGAGGCAAACAGGGTTAAGTGATTTGCCCAGGATCACATATGTCTGAAGTCAGATTTGAACTTAGGAAAAAGAGTCTGTTTCTAGGTCTGGTAGTGTACGCACTATATTACTTAATTGTTCGTTTACATATAATAGGCATTTAATAAATGTCAAATTGTTGAATAACAACATCGTCTTTTTTTGTAATGGTAGCTTGTAATTTGGAAGCAATTAAGGAACCAAGAAATAAGTTTCAATCTGGAATCCTTTAGGCATGAGTGAGATAACAATAACGACTGTAGAACAATCATCTTTTTAGATGACATCAAAAAGTTGGTGAGAAATAGTTGGTTATTTGCTTGCCATTCTTTTATATCAAAAGGAAGCAAAGGAAGAAAGTTTCACGTGTGTGGGTTGATTTGCTTGAAATATGGACAACTGATGAGTCTCTCCTCATGATAGATAAATTGTCAGCATTGAAACAGGACTGCAAACTGAGCCTCTGGGCGGCTTCTCTCTTGGGGCCACTACACATCTTGAGGGAGCTTTTTTCCCCCTTGGCATGTATTTGCAGACTCAATTCTTAGTCATCTATTTTAGCACTCTTGCTGTTTCTGATATAGGCCTGTCACCTTAATATAAGGATTTAATTCATGTCGTGTCTCTAATAACTTGAAAACACTAGCAGGTAATTCTCTACTGAGAAATCTCCTTTCCTATCATTAGGATGAACTTAGAGCCTGAAAACTGCATTTGGAGTCAGGATTTATGTTTCTAGGATTACCAATGACATGCTGAATTCCTTTAGGCCAGTGATCAAAAGGTGCTGTGCTCTTCTCAGCTTTGGAAATGAACAAATGGGAATAGTGGTAGTAATCTAAATCACTCAGATGGATCTCTGATCTCAGGGGGTTGAGGATTTCCTTCAGTTCTGCAGATTGCCAGCCATCCATTCCTGCCCATGTCACGTAATTCTTGTCCACATTTCCCCATAAGTTTGCCAGAGAAGATTCACTCAGCATTCAAAGGCCTTCTTTGTTTTTTTTTTCCCCTGATATCTCAAAAGTAGCAATGGGACATTCTGGCTATCTATCATTTATTGACTACAACAGGTGACTAATCAATCTTTTTTCCTTGTCATGTAATTTCTTGATGACATCTTTTGCTTTTTAGAGTTTCTCATTGGTTTTATGTTATACTCTGCTCACAATCAATGTTCCTCTCCGTTTCCTTCTGTGAGATAAACATTTGTAATTAATTCTTCAGTTGCAGACATATTTCATATTTCAAAGGTTAGAGATATCAAAATAAAAAAATAATCAATATTAAATCTTTAATGATTTTTGAGTGTTTGCCATCTATAATGGAACATAAGTACTATTACTTCAGTGGGCTGATCCTCCTAATGGAGTAGATCCCAAGCCATTCCTTCATCTCTTATTCGCTTTATTCACATATTCCCTTAAATCTTCCAAAGAGGGTCCATCCAATGTATTAGATGACTTCCTCAAGTTGTTCTAATGCGTTGTGAGTATGAGAACAACATGTGGGGTTGATGTCTGTTATTCCTTGCTTACATTGCATTATCTTTTTAAATCACTTACTACATTTTCTGTATATTCCTTTTTTATTTTCTCTGTGCAAGTCACTGTTGGTAATATGCCATATTCTACTTATGGACTAATTATACCCATTTTATTTATGCCAATATCTCTTCATTGTCATTTGTTTTGACTTCAGTGTTGTTTCTTTGGAAATTATGACTTTAAAGCATCACTGGAAGAATGCCCCAAAGGATCTGATGTTGCTTATTATTGCATTGACTCTGATGATGATTTCAAAACATTCATGTCTAACTATCCTTTGCAACTATTGTTTACTTCCATTCACCCCATAAAGTTTACTAAACAAATTGGAAATCCTCATTTTTTTCAACATCTGTTTTCCAATGGAATACATGGGCTAATCAATAGTTGTCTCTCATTCTTGCCACATGAGAAGTCCATTTATGATGACATCATTTATTCTATTTCTCTAAATCCTTGTTTATAATATATTGCAGCCTGTTTATACTTCCTGTGGTACCTCTCCATTGCCTTTTGGGTGATTTTCATTGTCAAATTTTCAGAGGCTACAGGTTTCCTTGACTTATAGCTATAAATCATTGTGAAAAAGATAGATTTTGACTTCTAAGAGAAGACTGAGATCATTGAAATTGCAATGTGATTTTCCAAATGCCAGTCAGCTTCTTCGTATGATTCAGGCCTATTCATTGTCTATTCACAGTACCTGTCCAAGATATATGTATTCAAAAATAAAATCAATGGATAGTATATACAATAGCCTGACTTAATCAGAGCAATAGGCATTATTATCCAATATCAAGTGAGGCATAAAATGGGGAGACATTAGCTAATCAAAAGTGTTTGCCATTGTTGTGAAGGATGACCAATGTAGGGTCCAAGAAGAGGGGAGTTTTTCCAGATGCTCTTTTTATTTTTTCTTGCTGATAACATTGAATTGACCATCATAAATTCCAGAAATACTTACTTCTGTTCACATTAGTATTATGCATGCAGAAATATGGAATTAGCCAGATGAGGCTAAATTCACTCTAGTTATGACCTTTTTTTTTTTTTACTCAGAAACTTGGATTCATGAATTGCTTGGAATCATGAAAAATCTTTATGAATGTGTCTAACTTTGCTTAAAACTTTTAATAGTTTCTCCACTGATTATGGGGTAAAGGATATGGGATAAAGTTTGTACATAATAGCTAATAGTTATATAGACCTTCAAAATCTGTCAAATATTTTGTGTATATTATCTCATTTCATCCTCATGCTATTTTTGGATTATCTACATTGTATAAATAAGGAAACTGAGGCTCAGAGAAATTAAATGATCTGTTCAGGGTCACCTAGCTAACAAGGGTTATAGGCAGAATTCAAACTCACATCTTCCTGACTCCATTATTCACTCAGCCAAGCTATCTCTGTGATCTGATTCCTACCCAACAATAAATAACTCATATTTCTACAGACTGAGCTTTAAAGTTCACAAAGCACTTTTCCCAAAATATTCCTATGAGGTAGGCAACATAAGGAACTGAAATCTCTATTTCACAGATGAGGGAATTTTAATCATACTTTTTCAAATTTTGCCAAGAATCAAAGTGAAATAATACTCTAACCTATAGTTTGCAGATATTAGCTTGTTCCCTTTTAAAACAGGAAGGACATTTGCCTTTCTCCAATCATACAATACCTCTTCTATTTGGAAGATCTTTCAAAACTCTTAGACAGAGACTCAAAAGTTCCATCTATCAGTTCTTTTAGTATTGTATAGTATATAGTATAGTATAGTATATAGAACAGGATGTAGTTCATCTGAGTCTGGAGTCATGATAATTTTTTTTTGAGACAGAAAAGTGTCTTTATGTAATCTTCTTACTTATTTTGGATTTCAACTCCTTATTAGCCTATTTTTTTTTCTTTTTGATTTGAAGGTCATTCTCCTTGACAGAAAATAAACAAAAACCAGAAGCAAAATAAGAGTTGAGTAGTTTTGCCTTCTCTCCATCAGTCATAATTGTTTCATTAAATTAAAGGCATGCTCTTATTCCTATTTGGATGTTCCTTTTTGGGGAAATCCTTAATTTACTTGATTTTTTTTTACACTCTGTATGTATTCTAAGAAAAAGGTTATGCATTTATAAATATATATGTTTATATGAAAATATGAATTAAATATATGTATATATATATGTATATGAATGTGTGTATGTGCATAACAGAGGTTAGATTACTAACATGGAGTCACTCTGAAGGAGAACTCCATGTTCTCCTAGGAGACACTCTTCATCCTGGACCACATGGTTAAGTGTAGCTGCCTTTGGCTGTGTAACTGAAACAGGCAGGGGAGACTGAATCTCTTGTGCCTTTTCTGCTATTTTTTTTTGATTTAACTTTTTCTTTTGTGCATGAGTCTTCCTGATGTATATGCAAAGGGGGAAGATCACAGTTCATCCACAGCAGGGATGCCTTGGATAGAACTGTCTGAGTTCAGTTCATGGATGCAGAAGGAAGTAGCATCCAGGAAAGAGAGCGTGAGATCCAGGAAAAATGGCATAAATAAATACATACATATACACTAATATGTATATATATATATGTATATATATACATATATAATTGCATGTATTTTACCTTGCCAACTTAATTTTGGGTACCATGAGCTTGAGGAACCAATTACCAAGTATTTATTAAGATATTAAGTATTTATGTGTCAGACACTGTGCTAAGTCCTGCAGGTACAAAGACAAAAATGAAACAGTTCCTGTTCTCAAAGAGCCTGCAAATGCTCAGTTGAACTTTTTGGCAATGATGACATGACCAACTGATCATTGAATTATAGGATTAACAGATTCGAATCTATTACTCAGAAAATAGAACAAGACCTCAAACTCACTTCAAATAATGAACAGCAGGTTACCAAATACCTATATGGATAATAATAGTGGCTAATATTTATAAAGCACTTTGGACAGCTACACTGCATAGAATACTTGGGCTCAGGTCATCAAATCTGGTCTCTGATTTTTACTATCTGTGTGACCCTGGGGAAGTCACTTAACCCTGTTTGCCTCAGTTTCCTCATCTGTAAAAGGAGCTGGAGAAAGAAATAGCCAATCACTCCAGTATCTTTGCAAAAAAAGACAATGGGGTTATGAAGAGCTGGACATGACTGAACAATAACAAATGAAGCACTTGCTACATGCTAGGCACTGTGCTAAGAATTTTATAATTATTGACTCATTTGATCCTCACAACAACCCTGTACAGTTCAGTTTAGTCATTTTTCAGTCATGTCTGACTCTTTGTGACCCCACTGAGGATCTTCCTAATTCCAAATCCAGTGCTCTATTCACTATGCCATCTAGCATTCAGGAATAAGTTCAAAGCTAACTTTTCCTCAACTCAATTCAGTAGGAATCAGTGCGTGAAGAATTTAAATCGCAACACCTTGTTTTGTTTTAAATAATTCAATGCTTATTGAACTGTATATTAGGATTTTTATTGTCATAATTCTCAATTTAAACATTAAGATATAACATTTTCTTTATTGTGGTTAAAAAATCTTTGCATATTAAAATATATGTGTTTGTTGATGATAAGTTCAAAATAATAATGAAAATTTAAAATATAACTGGAAATATCTTGCCAATTAAGAAAATTTCAAATTTTAAAATAATTTTGTTTGTAACATATGCATAATAATGTAGAGATACCAAAAGCTATAACTGATATATATTCTATATTTCTACATGTTTGATGTAAAAAAAATCTGTATATTTTATTTTTACTAACTTGATAGAATATATTTCTTTTCTAGTCCTGACTATGACATCATTTACTAATCTTTCAACATTATTACTCCTTTGGTTTTTGCTTTCTTGGCTATAACATAATATAAACTTCAGTGTCTTCTAAATGCTGATAAGATTCAGAATTCCTTTCTCTTCTCATTGTTCCTGCTGTGAAGTGATTGCATATTTTTAAACCACCAAAATAGAGACTGATTGCTATTGTGGAGAAAGAATCCCAGAATCCCAGAATCCCAGAATACTGGAACAGTCTATTCATAGCCATAACCTTGCTTCCTGACATTATGGTTAGGGATGAACACGTACTGAATTGGAAAAGTTGGGCTACCTTATCATTCCCCTGCCCCAGCCCCCACTTCCTACTGCTGCCTAGCTGTAGCCCCTGAATACTTCCTTTCATTGCTTGTTCATCATTTGGCCACCGGGCCCATCAGCCATTCAAGTGTATGTTCTATACAGAGCACTTTGACGTTTCCAGGCAAAACACATCTCCTTGTGCTGCCTATTCATTAATGCCCATCAGATTGTATGTTTTATATTTAAAAATGAGAATGTGCTGAGATGGAATGCCAGAAATAGGTCATTTTTCTTAGTAATGGGCAAACAGCATCAGTGGAACTTTTCAGGGGGTGAGCTCTGTGTCTGTCAGGAGCTAAGTGATTTGTCTGACAAGGTAATGAATTGGTTTTTTCTCTCAGAAAAGATTTGCAAAGAATATTTTCCCCCCTTAGGATGGGAAATTTAGGAAATGTTGTGATAGAAGCAGAAAGCTACCTTAATGCAGATGGATTCCAATCAGAGATGTAGACAGGTATCCTGGAAATATCTTGAAAAATCCCCTGCTGGGTTGACATGTGGCTGTTTGAGATACATTGCATTACTGTAGCAATGAAATTAGGGATAGGCTCTATTTAGATTTTTATCAAAGAAAAGAGGTAAAATCATAAAAAACTGTGTCAGCCTTCTGAAAAAAAATCTCAATTTTGATAGAAATAAAACATTGCATTTACCTAGAACCTTTCAAGAAGCTGGTGGGAAAATGAATGTTTAAATGCATCTAATTTATATTTTCCACATAGATTTTTTTTTTGTGGGAGGTGGGGAAGGGGAAGAAGTTTCAGTTCTGTGATTTCATTGGCAGAGAAAGATCCAGGTAAAGAAGGACCTTCTGCTAGTGCAGACACAATCATTCTGTAACATCACTTTCCTGAGTTCACTGAGGAGTTGTCACATTGCCTGCATATATCCAAGAGATGACTTAGACCTGGGACTTCTGGACTCTTAAGCAAGCTTTCTATTCAGTTTATCACACTGGGTTTCAGCATAATATAGTACTGGCTCTAAAATCAGAAGACCTTTGTTCAAATTCTACTTTTGGTATCATTTGACCTCGTTTTACTAGATAGAATCTAAGTTAATTCTTGGTGATCTCTAAGGTTCCTTGTAGTTCTCGATGGATATCATTTGTGCTATTTATCTCTCCTGGATACCTTCAAGTATCATCTAAAATCTTAACTTTTATAGGAAGCCTTTCCTGATTTTCTGTAATTCTAGTGCTTTCTCTCTGTTGAGCATCTCCAATTTGTCCTCCCTACATCCTGTCTGTACATTGTTATTCCTATGCTGTCTTCCCACATTAGATCGGGAGCTCCTCAAGAGAAGGAACTGTCTTTTTACTTTTCTTTGTATCCCTAGAGCATACCAAAGTGCCTGGCATATAGCAGGAACAAATAAATGTTTATTAACTGACTGACTGCCCAACAGCATCCTACAGGAAAAAAATGATGCCTTTCCCATTTTACACACTGGATAAGTTCTACTTTGTTGCTTTACTAGCTGTCATTAGCACTTATGCGATACTTAGGTAAAGAATATATATATTTTTCTTTTATCTAGTATTTGTTTGGCAGATTATCCAAAGATATGCACAAACCTGAACCTTTGGTTAGATGTAAGAGAATCACAGAATTTTAGAGCTGTAATTCTGGCATCTAGTTCAAACACCACATTTTATAAGTGAGAAAACAATACCTGAAAGATCAACTGATTTCCAGAGGAACAAATAGCTAATAAATAAAGTATTCCTAAAGCATGGATCTGATTGTGTTACACTCCTGTTTTATAAACTCCAGTGGCTCCCTACTGCCTCTAAGACCAAGTACAAACTACTCTATTTAGCATTAATAATTTTCACAACCTGGCTCTGAACCATATTATTAGGCACTTCAGTTGTGGTCCAACCAAACAGGCTTTGATATTCATAACACACGATTCCTTCTCTACCATCACTGTGCCTCAGGTATTGACTGTGGCTCATACCTGACATGCACTTCCTCCTCACCTCCAGCTTTTAAGAACTCCTGGATTTCTTCAGTTTCAACTCAGATATCGCCTTGTACACGAAGCCTTTCTCGATCTCGTTTTTTAGTGTCTTTCTTTGAAATTTACTTTAGATGAATTTTATACTTCTATGTATCCCTGTTGTTTCCACTAATAGAATACAAACTTTTTGAGGTCAGAGACTTTCACATTTGTTTTTGTATCCTTAGCATCTCTCATTATTCCTGATATATAGTGAGTGCTTAATAAATGCTTGTTGATTCATAATGGGCACTTAATAAATGCATATGATTCATTGATCAAAGTGAAGACAATAAAAAAGGACAGTTGAATCTGGGAGGAGAAACAGGTGATAGAAGGGCAATAATGATATTTGCTTCAAAATCTGGCTAACTTGGAAAAGGGATGGTGACTAAGAATGAGAGTGGTAAATTGGTAGGAGGAAGAAACTTCAAAAAAGTTTTTATTGAACATTTCCATCCCTCTGAAAAGTCTCTGCTCATGACATTGCTTGCTGTTAATATTATTATTATTAATATAATAGCTAACAATTATGCAATATTTTAAGGTTTGCAAAGTATATTACAATTATCTCATTTCAACCTCATAATCTTAGGCAGTAAGTACTGTTATTACCTTCATTTTATAGATGAAGAAACTGAGGCAGGAAGAAATTAAGTAACTTGACCAGAGTCAGTCATGTGAAAGGGTGATTTGAACTTGGGTCTCCTGACTCCAGGACAAGCTTTCTATTCCCTGATTTACCAGCCTGCCTTTTCTCACCAAATTGAAATCTATACTTCTCCAGCATGCCCCAGAAATCTCTTCATATTGGAAGATCACTTCAGCCACAGTGTTCATACTTTGAAAGTACTGTGGTCCCTCTCTTTGATTACATGGCTCCTTCCAGAACATCCTTTTAAGAACAGCATCCAGGCCAGCCATCACATCTCATCAAGCTGCATTTCAGACTCCATCGTGTCCCCTTTTGCCTCCCCATCCTATTCTCCAAACTTCTTGAGCTTCCTTTTTCATGTAGTCTTCCTCATTAGAATATAAGCTCCTTAAAGACAGGTATAGATTTTCTTTTATATTCCCTGCCCTTAGGAGTGTCAGGCACAAATTAAGTAGTTAATATATTCTTGTTGACTGACATTATTACAGTTTTAGAAAGGGAAAGGGGAGTCTTGATAAGATATTTGTGCCTCTATTTTCTTTTGGAAGCTCCCAAAATGAAAGATAATTCTGAGGACTTGAGGAAAAACTTAGGATATTTAGAGAGGCTGATGGGGAATGATAACATTCTCACCTTCTGAATTCTCTGTGATTCTGTCTTTTCCTCACGTAATGAGATACGAAGAGTTAGTTTAATCCCTCTGAACAAGAATTAGTTGCCAGGATAGTTAAATGGAGGGAACAAATGGAGGAGGCAATGTTTGGATGAAAAGCAGAAGCGCAGTATCAATTTTAAGAGCAAACAGATAGAAATTGGAATGGGCTTAAGATTGAAGTTCTGATATTGAGATATTGTCATCTGGGTTCTAGACACAGCTTACACATTTAAAAGTCCTGATTCAGGGCTCATGAGTGTTTTATATTCATTATCTTCCAGCTTGCTCTGTGGTAGATGCAGGGTGAAATATCCTCAGTCAAGGAAAGTGTTTGACTTTAAGTGGCAACTAGAACAGCAAAGAGGGAATTCTGGGACCAGCTATTTTAGCTGGAAGTTGGGATGGTAGTGTAAGCAGGCTTTGAGAGGGGCAATCTCCTTGCTGGTGCTGCATGTGGGGAGAGGGGGCAATTCATCCTCCACTTTTCTTCCTGTAATTACTTGCTGTTTTCGTCCTAAACTTTTTCTTTCTCTCCTAGGATCTCCTTTTTTTCTCCTATAATTTTTGCAAAGGCATGGATTGAAGATCATGAGGCACAAGAATAGCATTCTGGGCATCCTTTCATGGAGGAAGTTGACACCTAGGGAAAAACCTTATTATCCCATCCTACTCTTCTGCTCAGGAGGGAGGACTTGACTTGATGGGACTGCTGTTGTTGAAGATTCTCCATGAATTTGGGGGCATTAAAGAGGTGTTCAAGCATTCATCTTCTTTCCTCCAGTTCCTATCTTTGAGTTCTTGATTTTAGCGATCAAAAATCTTGGATGAGGAAGATTCTCCTTCTCCTGAGCAGCAAAGATTTAGCAATTCTACTACAATTTCAGATCCATGTGTGCAGAGCAGAAACTGGTAAAATCTCAGGTGATTATCTACAAAACCTAAGAGTAGATAGGACACTTGAGTTTTTAGCAAAACAATGGGGAAATTTCCATCGGACTCCATCCATCAACTTTGAGAACTTGAATGCTTTGTGCAATCTGGGTTATCACTGGGTCCTATCTGTCCAAAGTTCATAGACATCTTTGGCCACTTACAGCATCTTCTATAGTTTGATAAAGACTATTTTCAATTATCTCAAGAAGTTATCACCACTGGTGTGGCTGTGTAGGGAGTGAATTCAAGGGATGAAGTAAAGGCAAAAGATCCATTTACAAGGATAGTGAAGTAAATATTCAGGCAGAAGAGTACTTGCATAGTCATAAAAAAACTCCCTAAAGAGCAAGGAGGTATCTCTTACTTACCAAATTCTGATGGTAATAAAAGATAACATTAACAAACCACTGGAAGACTTCCTGGCTAATTCACAATTCAAATTACTCAGTCCTTAAATATTCTCTGACTATTTGTGCAGTCGAAAGCAATTTTTCCTATTCATCCCTTTCATGGATCTAAATAAAGTTATAGGCTCCCCAGTAGGTTAAGTCTGGTGAAGATGCAGCTGGTTCAATAAGTTAGAGATCAGGGGTGGAGAAAACATGCTGTGATAGAACACAGGGCCTGATAATTAGGCCTGAACTTCTATTCCCCATTCTTTTCCTTTATGAAGAATACCAGGATCCTAGAGGGAGAGGTGGAAAGATGGATGAACCTCTTATGCATATTCTTTCTCCAGAAAGCCTGGCATGATTCCTCTTGGTTCTGGTCAATAAAGAGCACGGTTCCAGGAAATGCAGATATTAGTAATAAAATGAGTCATGCAGTCTGTTGTTCTGTTCAAGAGCAACATTTCCACCTGGATGGCTCTTAACTCATCCTGCAGCTTTTGTTAGCAGCAACAACAGTGTTTTTTTCTAATTCAGAAGACCCCATGTTCACCTTCCCTGAAATTCAGATGTTAGCTTTCAGAGCAGTAAGAGATTGACTTCTCCTGAGGTTCATACAATAGCTGGGTGATATGAAACCAAATAAATATCTAGACTAAAGAATGATTACAAGTTCAGGAGATCAAGTGACAGTAGGGAGAGATAGTCACCATTTTGGAGAAAGGACCAAACCAGTTCTCCATCATTCTCTGGAATTTGTCACCAAGCCTCCACAGGAGTACCTAATCCATCTTTCATTTTTCAACTCTTTTTTAACGTATTATCTCCCCCTATTATAGACCCTTGAGGGCAGGGGGATTTAAAAAAAAACAACAACTTGTGTTTGTGTTTCTATCATCTAACAGTGCCTGGAACATAGCAATCATTTAACAAATGTTTATTGATTTGCCAGTTTGATCATGTTCCCCCATTCTGTGCCCTACAATGATTTTATTTTCTTGAGTCATTTTTCCCAAGCTAATTGACTATCAACCAAACAGCTAACCAATAAACCATTTGTTTCACTTGTCTGACTGGAATTCTTAAGACCTCAAATTCTGGCTATCTTCTGCCTTTCTGCTTTCAATTCTTGAAGACAAGTCAGAGACACTAGATCCCAAGAAAGGATACTTTTAGCCTTGTGGACAATTTTGAATTCCTGAATTGGAGAGTTCTGGAGTTTGACACTCCAGACTGTCACAGTTGATAATATCCTCAGTAGTGATTTAGAGTAGAAGAAGACTACCAACAGAAAGACCATCCAGTAAATGAAATATTAAAGCAATATCAAGCTGGGCAGGAGATCTGAATTTTGTCAACTCTTCACGAAAATCTGTAAATTGTTTGAATAGTACATGAGTGAGGTGAATGGCAACTATCTAGTTGTCCCCACAAGGGGCATTTTTACCTTTGGGTCAATATAATGAGTGCCATGAAATCCTTGAGTGTTTTATAATTCTGCAAGTGTTCATGGATTCCTAGCCATTGTATATACCTCAGGAACTTTCTGTGGATGAGGACACAAAAACCTGACATATCTGAAATCCAAATTACAAACTTATTATCATTTTGGGAGGGCACCCTGTTACTAGACATGAGCCATACCTAGGCTTTGTTTTAGAGATTTGCCTGGAGTTTTATTTTTTGTTATGGAAAGAAAGAGATTTGAATCTATTATTGCCAGAATCTCTTACCCCTGTATTGAACCCATAGAATCCCTTTGGGGTACTCTGGATTATTGGCTACCCCTGCAATGCTCTTCATCTCCTCTGTCTCTTGGAACTGTTTAGCTCCCTTCATCTTTTCCTGTTTTTCTAATTATTGGTGATTTACTCTTCTATGTATGTATAATCTTTATATACTCATATGTTAATTTGTTTTATTGCTCAGGTAGATTTTAAACTCCTAAAAGCAGGGCTGTCTACTTTTATATATGTGTCTCTAATGCCTTAGACATTTCTGATAATGATAATAACAATAGTTAGCATTTACACAATGGTTTAAGATTTGGAAAGTGCTTTACATTTATTATCTCATTTGATCCTCATCACAACTCTGTGAGGTTGGTGCTATTATTATTCCAGTTTTACAGATGAGGAAACTGAGGCACTGTGAGGTTAAGTGACTTGCTTAGGTCCCAAGCAAGTCAGTGTCTGAAGCAGGATTTGAAATCAGATCCTTTTGATTCCAAGTCTGGCGCCCTATCCACAATCTACCTAGCTATCTCCAGTATGTAGTAGGCTTAATAAATAACTATTGATGGATTGGGTCAATTGTAAGATACTCTTCTGAAGGCTGGAATAAAGTTACAAAAAATGAGACAGTCTTTGCTCTCAAGGAACTTATATTCAACATACTATAGGTACCTACATGAGTAAAACAAGTTAAGTAAGAAATACACAGGAAGGAGATATTAATAACTAAGGAAATTGGAAAAGGTCTCTCAAAGAGAAGTCACTTGAGCTGAGCTCCTTCAAGGGCTAAAGAAACATGTTCTCTTCCTAGGCGCAATTCATGTGCCCCATGTTTGCTGAGACCCTTGGAATCCACCATAATCTGACCCTGAAGCACCTACTCTTTGGGAAGTTATAGTTTAAGGGGCAGAAAAACAAAGTATTTGGAGAGGTGGGTGAGGCATCTTGCTTTTAAAGGAGGTTTCTTTATCATAAAACTGTGTTCCTTTTGTCCTATTCCCTATTTGGGAAATTTGTTCTGAATAATACTTTAAAAGCTCAGAGAATCAACACACAACCTTAATGAAGCATTAAGCCCTTTTAGTCCACGCTAGCCCTCTGTCAAGATTTCTAAGGTTGGACTTTCCTGATATTTACTCCATTTATAGCATGTAATTGCTCCCACCATCATCATCCAAGTAAGCAATTCCTGGGAAAGCTGGGGTTTTTTTTCCCACCAGCTGCCAATCACTTGCCACACAAGACAGGCAAGGCAGTTTAGGTAAAACAACAAGGCACCCTAAATCACAGACAGGAGGCAGCAAATTGTTACCTTTACCATTACCTTGAAGGCAGCCCAGAAACTTGAGCCTGAGAACCTTGTTATTGTATTGCCTCCCAATTCACCAAGCATGCTTCTGGACCAGCCCCATCGCCAAAACTGGGAGCAGAAATCATTGTGGAGAGGTATTCCCCATTCCTCACTACCACCAGCAACAACTTTCACCAAATGGACAGAGGCAAAGGAACTAACGGCCCCACTCCTCAGACCCCCAATTCTATTTCCAGCCCATTCCTTGCAGCAATCACCTAGGAGAAAATTACTGAGAGGAAAGGGTCTTGCAACTCACAAGATGGGCAAGCCAGTCTACCTAAAGCAACATGGAAACCTAAGGAAGTACAAGAGCATTGTACGCCAGGCAAACCAATCACAACTACTACCTTGACTATCACCTTTCCTCAAACCTTGATGGAGACAGCTCAGCACAAGGAACAGAAACTCTTCCTATTCTTCCTTTATGGACTATATTGCTTTTGAGTCTGTACTCAAATATTTACTTTTAGTACTTGACCAGGTGGAGTAGGATCAGGGCTTCTAGGAGGACCTGAGATGGTTTGGTTGAGAGTTACTCTCTAATATAAGCAGTCCAACCAGAGATGCCGACCTGGATTACCATCATCCCAGTCTCAGTGCTGGAAATAAAAGATAAAAGACCATCTTTACATTTTTGTGTGCCACAAAGTAGTGTCAGGATGAAGTGGGACCCGCAAGATCATAGCCAGATGATACTACTAGAAAGGAACCCCTCCTCCAGAAAAAAAAAAAAAAAAACTACTCTTCTCCTGACTTCATCCTTAGTTCTACCATTCAAATTTTGTTTGTTGCATAAAGTTAAGGAATCAAATATCATAAATAAATAAAATTACAAAAAATTTAAAAAAAGTGTGGTTCAGAGTATAAGCTCAAAAGAGGGGCATTCTTGGCGTTATATGGGAGGAGGAGGTCAATTCAGAAATTCAGAGGCTAATCTTGCCTAGGTTACCATTGGCAAGTTAATTAACCTCTTTGTGCTGCAAAGTGAAGGTTATAATAGGATTGCTGATCGTACTACACACTCTGCTAACAGGATGACAGAAAAACCTTTTGCAAATATTATTAATAATGCCTGGTCTCAATTGGAAGGCTCCAAACCTTACCAAAGAATTTAATCACCTTCCATATTTCTCTGCTTAAAGACTGTCACATTACATCTTTTGTCTAACTGCACTTTTCATTGCAAGCCTGTATTTATTTTTGGACATGCACAAATTTATGTTTACCCCAAAATGTACTCTCTGTTTTTGAAGCCTGTTGTTCCATAGCAATATACTGGATACTAGATATTCAGTCTCACACATATTGACAAGCAGCCATTAAAGCAAATTAGAGCAGCTGCTGGAAGAGGAGAGGAGGAAAGAAGGTATTTTTAACTTCTCCTTTTCAGACTGACAACTTTTCTTGCCTGTTGAATGAGACATGTACGCCTTTATTGTCCCATAAGCATATTGCAATTATATTAACCATGGTTAAGCAATTCAAAATTGGATCAGCAGGCACACAATGACATGCCAAGAAGTGGCACAATGAAGGAGCTCTTAGTTGGGCTTTATTGTGGATTTGCTGATTCACATTTAAATTGCCAAGTCTTTTGTGACATTTCCAGTAATTCTAGTGGGAGGTATTTATATAACTGTATTCCTTTGGTGGTGTAAAGATTACTAGTTCCCTTCATTATTCCTGGTCATTATGCCATAGCTTTTTTAGAAGAGGAAAGGGAATAATACAAAATTTTATTTAATAATAAAATATTTACAGGATTGGGAAAAGCCATTTTTTGAGTTCTTGGAAGAGAGTCATGCACTCTTTATATATTTCCTTATGTCTATATGATGATCCCATTGAACTGGATCTAAACTGAATAGTTTAGTTTGTTTGGTTTGATACTATCTCAGTCTTTGAAGATCAAACTGACACTACCCAGCCCAGTTCAGTTGTCTTTACTCTGTAGAAACTACATTCCACTCCAACTGGATAATTAGCTCTTCTCTGAACTCATTGTTCTATCTTCAATATCTGCATTCACAGAAGGCATCCCCATAGACCTGCACTTTCCTCATCTGCTCCTCAGAATTTTTAAAAGTCAGTTAAGATGGGGCAGCTAGATGGCACAGTGACTAGAGCACCAGCCTTGAAGTCAGGAAGACCTGAGTTCAAATCTGGTCTCAGACACTTCCTAGATATGTAACTCCGGGGAAGTCACTTAATCCCAATTGCCTCAACAGAAAGCAAAAAAAGAAAAAAAAAGTCAGTTAAGATGACAGTTTCTCTGGGAAGCCTTCCTGAATCCCTTTAGTTATTAGTGCTTTCTCCCTTTTCAGCTTATTTTTATTGTTCTTATTTGTGACTATAACATAGGCTCTAGAATTACTCTTTAGACCTCCATTTGTTCTAACAGGCTGGATCCCTTAGAACAACTCTAGCTAAATCTCCTTTTCTGGGTTACAGGGATATCCCTGAGGTATACAGGGTTATCTTTCTAATGTTATAGCAGATGAAATTTTATGTTCTTTCCCCTGCCTCTTCATGATTATTAGTCAATATGGATTAGGAAGTCAGATTTATTTAATTTTGAGTTATTGGTATTATATCTGAGGTGATATCAAAACAGACAAACCCCAGCAACAATTGCTACAAAACATTCCTTTTCCCCCTTAATCCTATAAACATCAAGAACTCACTCTTTCACAAGTCCATAAAGAACCTAAGGAAAAACAGGATCAAACCTGGAATATTCAGTAAAGGAGTAACTCATAACTTGTGGTTATTGGAAGTCATTTTGTCTCCTTTGTAGGATATGAAGTTCCTTAGGTATACATATTTTCTTTGCTGGGGTCCTTGCAGAATCTTGAAATTTGTCTTTCCTCATTATATCTAGTTTGTCTTTGCCTCTTGATACAGATACTAAATCGACTGTTCTGGGGACCCTGATAGGACTAGGTTTCTGATGGGAAGTTAATATCCTCTGATGCTCTGAAATTCACAGGATCCTCCTCTGGCCAAGAAGGTGAGGCAGAGACCAAGGCTGAAGCTCAGAATTAGGCTATTCTTCTCCATTCTTCAGTTAGTCCCCCTCAGGGACTTGACTAGAAAGCTTCTTTCCCAAGTTGTTAGTATTGAATTTCCAATTCCAAATTGGTGCTGATTTTATACAAGACCCCCAGGATGTGACTAAGTCCCTCAGACAACCCAGTAATTTCTTATCACATCTAGTTGAGATGCTTTTGGTTTGTTTGATTTAATAATTCTAGGCTTATGGGCTTGGTTCTTATTTGTACTTAATTTATCCTTTGATTGATTCAGTTCAGATGTATAGAGATATATTTTCATATAATAAAAGTATCAGGGCTAAGCAAGGTGGAGTGATTGTTCAACTCAATCAAACTCCACCATTATAAGTGCAAGTTATAATTATATGCATGCTCCATTAGAATGTAAGCTTTTTGAAAGCAATAATTATTTTACCTTTTTCTTTGTATTTTTGGTATGTTTTTTAGTACTAATATATAGTAAGCACATAATAAATGCATTATTAATTGCTTGATTTATGTTGAAATTCCCTAGTAGGTTGCTATTTCCTTGAAAATGTTTGTTCTGTCAGTACTTAACAAAGTGCCTTTAACACAGTAGGGGATCACGCACTAAGTTTTTTGAATTGAACTAAATAGACAAAAGATGGTGAATAGGACTAAATCAGTGGTTTAATCTTGGATTATTTCTCTTGTAGTAGTATAAATATGTTGATAGCGGTACTATTAGCCTCTACAGTAAAGAACAAAAGAACAAGTTTATGAGGAGCATATGTTTGAATTTCTCAGTGCAAGCTAAACTTTTTTTTAATATAACATTCATTAACTGTTTCAGAAAATTCTTACCTGACTGCTTCTTTTTCCCAATTATTTTTTTCTTTCTGCATTGATGTCATTCTGATTTGTTCTTCTGAATTTTGAGGATGTGCTGGGTCAGGATTTAAGTTCTGGACTGCGGGAGAATTCTCCCTTGCAATTACATCTAGAAGGGAGCAAAGTACAGATATAAGAATAATATAACAATAATAACATACTCTTGGCAAAATTATACCTGAATTCAAACTATGAGGACTTAACTTGCTTTTTTTCTAAGACCAAATTGTAATAATTGTAACAATTCTTAGGCAAAACTGTTCCCTCTGGTATTTTCTTCAAATCAATCAAGCACCCTTATAGGCCAGCTATCATGATATTTCAATGTAGATGCCTTATGTAATAAAACCACATTTCATAAGCTATTTCTTTGTGACTCCTGCAGAGCCTTGGATAATTTGATTTAATTTTGATGTAATACCTGTTCAATATTTAAGAGAGGGAAGAAGAAAGAGGAAGGAGAACAAGTCTTTGTTATGAGGAAACTGAAGTAAATAGAGTTAAGGGACTTGCTCAGTGTCATGTAGCTTGAGACCATATTTGAACTAAGGAATATTAATGTTTTGACTCTAAGCCCAGCATATTCTGTTTTTGTCATGTTGAATTTGAGATGTTTAAGGGGTATCTAGTTCAAAATGTCCAATAGGCAGGCCTGGAGTTCAGAAGAGAATAATACCTAATATAATCAGTCACAGTCTCCTTTCAAGTGAACATATCATTGCAGGTTGCAAAAAAAGCATCTACCAGCTACCTAGAAAGACATGACCAGGTAACTTGAATAAACATCAGAAGCTCACCGTCTTTTATAAACAGATGGAAAATCCCTGTAGTACAGATACAAACCCAAAGACATTCTTGAGAACTCATCAAATAAATTATATTGGATCTGGAGCATCAATCACTGATAAAACTGTTGCCTATCACTGTATGGATATAACATTGATATATATAATTTATGAATAATATTTCAAAATTATTTTCATTCTAAATACTCATAATCTCCAACCAAGTAGAATGTGTAACTTCTAATATAGAAAGACTTTATGAAAAAATTGAAAACAAGTTGAGAACAAGATAAAGTATATGCCATCTCTTCCATCTTGTTTGCTACTCCACTCATACTAAGTTGCTTTCAGTGAACCGAGAGAAGATGGATTTACATTCAATGTTCTTTTCAAATTTCACAAATAGTGATTTTATTCATCTGTGCAATATTCAACAAAACACTTAATATTTATGAATACTAGCAGAAAAGTGATTTTCCCTTGGGTTATTTGTTCTGAAACCTATCAAAAAGATAAGAGATAACAGTGATAATAATGATGATGATGATAAGATGATTTTAAGCATACCAGGTGATGTAAATTAAGTAACACTGGTTGTATGGTAGTGGATGAGTCATGTCATTTTAATTTTCTAGTCAATTCTCTAAGATCCTAAGATGAAGATCAAGATGAATTCATCACTCAGGAATTGCCTATCCAAAGGAAATCACTAGTCTAGTCCCTGTCCCTAATAATAACCATCTGTATCTATATATCTATAAAACAAGTACATATATGATGCTTGCTGTGTTATCTTCATGATAGCACATTAAATGATCTTGCTTTTTGTTTAGTCTATGAAACTCTTTCCCTCAAATTATACATATAGAGCAGTCCATTAATAAGGATTAATTTAAGATCTGCCCCTGGAAAATTCATGTGTAAGCAGTGGAATTGCCGAAAAATTTTAATGAAAGTAAATTACTTTAATATATAGAGAAAATATAGAATAGGAACAAGAGGAATGATATGAGAATCATATAAAGTATATTCATGGTCTCCAGTTAGTAATTTGTTTTTAATTGGATGCATTCTACTTAAGAAATTATAATTGCCCTAGAAAAACTTTCTTTGTTTAGTTTTCTGAATTTGAGTTTGAATGCTTTAAACAAATATTATATATGAAAACCTGTATATGAAACTAGGAAATTTGAGACAATCCACTTAAGGTTACAATTGTCTTTTAAACTACAAACTTCTCATATACATTTTAAAATGTGATTTGACTTATCCAATTTGATTTTTTCATGTAACTTTAGCATTTGCATGAAATGAGACACATGTATTCAGCACAAAATTGGATAATTAGTCATATTTTTAAATGAAAAGAAAGTTTCATACTATAACCTTCCCAAGATGCTCTTGGTTATTATACCTCTTTTATTTAGATTGATTTTAGAGTGGGAAGGTAACTTTTGCCTGAAGGCAGCAAATATAAAAATCAAAAAATTCTCAGTTCATTTTAAACTCCAATTCCCACAACTGCAGCAGACCCCCTGACTCTATCAATATGCAAACACCCAGCAGCCTCGCTCTAATGCTGTCCTGTAGGTCTAGGCAGCAGGAACATGTTTTAGGTAAAACACTGCTATCTGTATAATGAGGTCCTGCTGTTATTCTAGTAATAAAGCCAAGGGTTTATTCCAAGGGAACTACCAGCAGGACCTCATTATATATATAGCAGACATTGGAAAGGGGCCATCCCTTTTTACCAAATTCCACACTAGAAGGTCATGATAGAGCAAGAGATAGAATTTAACAAAGAAAATCCAACATTTGTAAAATAAATCACTTTCCACTATGAAGGCTTTGAGAATAACAAGATGTACTGTTTCTCTCACTTTTTACATGCTGGTCAGGGCAGCATTTTTCACACATACAAACAAAAATGGATCCACTTTCCAGTTTATGAGCTCACTATTGCATGTTAAAAGTGACCTAATAATCTGTCCAGGCTCATAAACTACATCATTTTGGGTCAATTATAGAAAAATAAATTTACATATATTCAGGTCTTTCTCCCTCCCCCACTCCCCAGAATTAGCTCCCTTGAATTCTGGCATTGCAGAAAACTTAAATGAAAAATTTAGTATAAAAAGTGAGTTTAATGATTGGCTGTAAAATCTGAATGCCTAACAAGAAATGTCTTCCCAGCTGAGAGTTTAGACTCACAGAGCCTGAAACCTGGAACAGATCTTGGGTATCACTTAGTTCAACCTCTGCATTTAGTAGATAAGGAAACAGACCCGGGAAAATGAATGTCTTAGATTATGGTTCAGGTAGCTTCCAGTTGGTACAGCCAGATCTCAAACTTAGATCTTTGGATTACTTCAGGTCCAAAGGTTATCTTTCTATTTTTAAAGAGGATTTCATGAAACTCTTTGCTTTTAAAGTTTTGTGAATATACACACAATTATTTATAGGATGAAGATTACTTGGTCTAGTGAAAAGAACATAGGAATTGGAGTAAAGAGACCTGAGCTTAACTTTTGGTTCTTCAATCTTCTGCCTCTGTGACTTTGGGCTAATTTATCAATCTGGAGATTCAGTTTTACTCCTTTGTAACATCCTAGTATTAAGATTTATCACCACCAACCTCACACAGTGATGGGGATCAAATGAAATTATGCATATATTATTTATGAAGCAGTTGATACTTATGTAATGGTTGTATAAGGTTTGCAAAACAAATAAATGACACAACAACCTAACAACGGAACATCAAAACCTTTCCATAGATTGTTTTGTTCTATCTTCGATAATTTAGTGAATGAAGTGGGTGCCATTATTATCCTAATTTTACCAATAGAGTAATTGAGAACTAGAAAAGTTGTCATCTGCCTACAGTCACATAGCCAATAGTAGTTGAGGCAGGATTTGAATCCAGTTTTCCTAACTCAAGTCAAGTACATTATCCACTATTCCTATACTATAAATATATGCTTTTGCTATAACTATGTTATTTCCTTTGTTTCATGGATTGTCATAATCTATAATCTCATCACTTTGTAGGCAACCCTTAATGAATCAAGAATTGGGAGAATCATATATTGTGAGTGAGAAATAACAGCTAGCCCACATGTAGCATTGGTACCATGGGATGTCAAGACATCAGGAAAAATGTATGTAATGTGTTGGAAGGACTCCCTGTGGGAGGATGTAGGGGAGTATATGTAGAGTCACACAGAATGAGAAAGCATGGATGGATTATGATTCACAATACTGGAGAAAGCACCCACATGGATGACATCATAGGTCCCTGGTAATTTTATAGTAGAATATCCAATTCCTTACTATTCTCACTAATTCCAACTGTAGCAGCCCATACAAGGGAATGGCATTTGTGATATTCTACTCCCACACCCCGTTATTATTCCAACGTGACTGTCCTGCAGTTCTCTCCCACTCTGATGATTTTATTAATGATCATTCACATTTCCTGGCTGCAGCATTTGGCTTAAATTAAGCCAAAGCAGATCTCATGCTCCCCAGCAGGGCTTTTCTTGTTCTCAGAAGTCATGAAGACCTTGTAAAATGACACTGCCTCTGTTGTAATAGGAATAGTAGAAGTAGCACTTGATCAACAGTATGTTTTTCTTTCTGGAAATAACCACAGAGTTGCCAGGTAAAGTCTGGGAGAATGGCATGTTGATGAAGAACAATGAACCTACAGATAACTTATTGCACATTCTTGGACCCACAGCCAAACCACTATCTAAGAAAAAAAAAATTCTTGCAGACTTCAACAAAAACTTCAACAAAAGGGCCCCAGGCAACTATAGTTGGGGTGGGTGTTTCTTTCTTAGTACAGAAAACGACTTTTTTGTGTTTTGTTTTGGAGGAGCAGATGGTCAAATTTGAGTGTATCATTTTTGACATGAAATAGGAATCCAAAATACATGGCACATTTTGTTTTGGCATCTGGGTGAGACTGTGCCAGCCATGTATTGTATTTCATCCCAGACTTCACAGAGGGACAGCAGAATTCCTTTCTGTGGCCATGCACAGGAAGAGTGTAAATCTTCCTGCCTGCCAACCGTGCTTTTTACGATGCCCTTCACATTTGCCAACTTCCATCAGTGCAGGTAGTCAGAGTATGCCCCGGGATGCACCCACGTAGCTCCCTGTGAGATTCAGGCTCAGCACGCTTAGGGATAGGTTGGTTTTTTATCAAAGGAGGAAGGATGACTAAAGCACAATTATCCTTGCACACAGCCGATGCTGACGATCTGTTTGATTGTATCCCCACTTTGGGTAACTATAATACACTTTCAGCCTGTTGTGTCCTGTGCTGTAGCAGGGAGTATTGGAGACCCTCACAGGTGTGAGACATCTGTTCCCTCTTCTAGTGATGAAATCATGATGCAGAAAGCCATTAACCTTTAGCAATTAATCAATGGCTCTTAGTCATTGCTTTAAAGGAGCTCTATGGAAAGGGACTAACACAGTAATGAAATCTTATACAATACCTAGACTCTAAATTAAATAACTTCTCAGTTTTGAGTGATAAGATCACACCTCTTTTTTAAGGTCACAGAAAGAAGGTCTTGGCTATTCAAATGTAGCTTATCAAGTCAACAGGAAAAGATAATATATATATTTTTTAAATTTCCAATAATTATTTAGAGGCAACATGGAGTAGGGGATAAAGTACCAGACTTGAAGTTAGGAAAATCCAATTCTACTTTTAACACTTACTATGTGATCCTAGGCAAAATTTTTAACCTTTATGTGCTTCTGGCAAATACCTAGGATTTATCTAAATTATAGCTGGGTTGCAGTGGTCTGATGGACTCCACTGGCGGAGAGACTTCCCACATTCACATTTCATACTGTGTTGAGATAAAATGAAACAATAGGGTGCATCGCTACAACTTACAGGTATGAATGTGTCAATAATATTAGGTATAAAGGAAGAGATTTTGAATTTTGGCATGGGCAGAAGCATAGATTAAGGTCTTGCCAAGGTCACATCTATAGTGATTTGAATTAAAAGAAATTAGGCATTTTATAGTAGGATTTTTTTTCACATTTTTGGCATTTTTCAATTATATCTTATTCTTTGTGACCCCAGGGACCATAACATACCAATATTGTCCAAGATATTTCTTTGACAAAGATACTGGTGTGGCTTGCCATTTCCTTTTCCAGTAGATCAAGGCAAATAGTGGTCAAGTGACTTGCCCAGTCACACAGTGTCTGAGGCCAAGTTTGAACTTTTTGACTCTGGAGCCAGTGCTCTACCCACTGAGTCACCTAGCTGCTTTCTGTGTGCCTGGTTTGGGCATACATGTATTAATAAATAGAATAGATAATAAGAAACGGTGCTTCTGAGCATCAGATTCTTAGAGTGTGTTATCCTAATTCTTTGAGTGACAATGGAAAAGTCATTTTTGAACCAATTTCTTAATTTATAAAATGAAAAATACTTATGCCATGGAGATTTCTATAAGACTTAGGTAAAGGCATCAGCTGGAGAAATACACTACAGAAAAACATAGAATATATTCTATCAGGGAGAGAATATAAAATTAATTTCATTTTGGAGACACATTAATTTCTTCAAATTACCATGATATGGTATGATGGTGTTGGAGCTGCCATTTATGAAAAAGAAACCTCAGTG
Organism: Myrmecobius fasciatus; assembly: GCA_023553655.1. Lineage (NCBI taxonomy): Eukaryota > Metazoa > Chordata > Mammalia > Dasyuromorphia > Myrmecobiidae > Myrmecobius > Myrmecobius fasciatus. Next base: position 149,877 of record JAJPUD010002637.1, read on the forward strand.
GTCTAAAAAACATGATGCAGCTTCCCAGTGAGAAGCAATTGCCTTCCTTTAACTGCAGAGAGAGACTCAAGATCTCCAAGGGAGAGACTTGGCATTTTTTTCCTGTTGAACTACCAAGGTGTTGTTCAGAGATGTAAACTATAAATTCAAGTTATGGCATTGTCTTGGTAAAAAGAAAGAATGATTCACTTTTCCTCAACTATTATCTAGTTCCACTAGATTTTTTCAGTTCATAAAAGGAGACACATAGAAATAGATAAATGTTAGAGAGAACTGAGGAGTATGGACAAGAAGGTTTTACATCTATCACAGTAGTAAGATATTTTACATTTGCTGTTTCTCCAGGTAAATTTTCTGACACCTTATATATCAAATCCCTTTGAATTCTAATTAAATTTGATTATTCATAATATTTTCATTTATGTTTAGATAAAAAAAATTTCAAACCACCACAAAACTGATTACCATCTGAGACAAGCCATTTTTGGACAAGGTAAAACAAAATCATTTTGAAGAACACTGAGGCAAACTGACAAATCTGGAAACTTAAGGCCAGAATTCAAATTTTAACTCTTCAAATTAACATAGGTATCATAATTAGCAACTCATTTGATATATTCAGTCTTTAGTTTCTTTATCTGTAAAATGAAGAGGATGGACTAAAACAGAGTTCCTAACCTTTGTCTTGTCATGGAATTTTTTGGAAATCTATGAAGCCTATGAAGTCCTCAGAATAATATTTTTAAATACATAAAATAAAAATATATAATTACAATTAGTTTCAAAATTAGGACGTTTTTCCCATTCAAATTCACAGACCCTTCAAAATCTATTCACAAATTCATAAAGGACATTAAGTGCTCTTGGACTAGATGAACTCTAAGATTTTTTTGTTCTAAATCTATGAACCAAGTATTAATGCCTTGACTTCATATATTTTCCCATTCCTTTGTTTTTATACTTTTCTTTTTCTGACCCAGGAGGTTAAGGTCACCCATAGCTGTAATCCTTGAAGGACCATACTGTCAGTCCAGTTTGTTGCTCTAATATTACTCTGCATTGAATAGTTCTCACAAATGAGCTTCCAACGAACTTTTTGGTGATGTCCACCTTTCACACCATAGTCACATTCAATCATAATGAATGGATAGGAGCTAACGCTGTCTCTCTATTCATTTAAGTAATATCTGGGTGCTTTTTTAATGGAAAAAAGGCAGCAGTAGAACCAATACTAATTTTGATAACAATAAATTGTCAATATATTTAGCACTTTTCAGTTTGTGAATGCTTTTCTCACAACCAGCCTCAGAGTATATGTAAAGTGATTCGAGGAAGTCAGAATGAAAATCTCTTTAATTCCAAATATCTCTCCATGTACCTTAACTTTTCAATAACCAATAACATTTCAATGAAATGGCATCATTAAAGATTCATTGGAATTAGTGATTTATTAGAATGGAGAAGATCTCAGAATATTCTATAACAAAAAAGGTTATCCCAGAGGATATCAGCAACTATTGATCCATATGCCTACATTTTCATCTCAAAAAAATCTTTTGAGAAGTCTATATATGTGCCTTTTATTTTTCATTTAATTGAATGCTATACTCTTTCAAAGTATATACTATTTTATAAAATAAGCAGCAAATTTTATAATAAAGACATTTTAGAAATGTATACAAGGTTCATATTTGCTCAAAGCATTTGTCCCTACTACAGCTACACTGAATTATCTGACTACTAAAGTAGAAAATTCTTTGACCTCTTTAAGCAGCTACATCAGGATGTCCAGAAGAATATGATGTGCACAATATCTACTGTATGAACTTGATTGAAATAGCAAAATGAACCTATAGCTTTACATTTTAATTTAATTGTATTATACTCTCCTTAATTTTAAAATATGGGTTGGTTTATTAAGAAAAGGAACAAACTAAAGTATAATGAATTTGCTAGTAGTTGTGCAAACATCAACTTCCTCAGTTTATACCTTACATTTAGATAATGCTGCTACCAGCAATATGAATGCAATAAAATAAATAATGAACAATTGAAACAGCTTCTATCTTTTAGTTTGTTTCAGTGTAATTATTATTCAAAGTTATCAAACACTGATGATCTGATCTGTGATGATACATGTAATACATTAATCTTCTCTAATAATCCATTGATCATGTTTTTAGGGACATCATTTTTCCTCTGAAGACTATCTTGACTGTAGAAATTTGATATATAAATATCACTAATTTTTAATGTTTTTATTATTTCTATGTTTTCTTTTTTGGCCCACTTATTATTTAGGATTTCCATATTAAAGCTATGGCTTAAGTCTTTTGTTTGTATTTCTGAATCTATTATTATGTTTATTACATTATTGTCTAGGAAGGATGCATGTCTGCCTCTTTACATATATTTGTGATTTCTCTAATTCCTAATGTATGATCTACTTTTGTATAGTTTCATTTGGTGCTGAGTAAATGTACATTTTTAGTGGTCCCATTCATAAGACATTATCAGTCTTTTGATTTTAAATCAACTAACAATTTGATTCTATCTTCCTATTTGTTTACCTTTTTTCTTTAATTTGCTCACCTCTGAGAGAGTATTATTGAGGTCTTCTAATATTAAAAGGCAGCTATCAATGTGATATTGTACTTTAGATTAATTTTTTTCATGGATTTAGATGGTGTGCCATTTGGAACACTTGTTTGATATTGATATTGGTTCATTATTTATAGTTCTGTTATGCATAATATAATTTATCTCAGTTAATATTGTGAATTTTTATTTTTGCTTGTTCTGGGATATTCAACAACAATAACAACAACAAATGATTGAAAGCCTTGACTTATTATCTAGAACCTTTTCTTAACCTAGATTTAACATTTTTTATAAGATAGGGAATAAATAAAAAATGTTTTCAGTATAAATGTTATGAAAAATATAGGTGATTTGAATGTAATTCATTAAGAATGTAGCATTTTGCTTTTATTGCTATTTCTTCTCTAGTGATGCAGTAAACAAAATTGTATTAAGCCAGAATTTATTGATAAGGAATTTAGACATTAGAATGGACCTGACAAATGTTTTGAAAACTACTTTCTGTCAAAATCTGATGTTGATCAATTTTTTTGTGAAGGGGAACTTATTGATAAACTGTTGGATAAGCAAGTCCAAATAAGAAGGATGGTGTCATAAGTAATATTTAATGGAGTGATTGAATGACATTTTGTATTTGGAAAAATGTTGGAGATCTTTGAAAAACTAACATTGAAAAGGCTGACTGTTTCAAGAAGGTTTATTTATTAATATTGTTAATATGATCCACAGAAATGGTCCTCAAAATGTTCCAAATAACTTTTAATAAGCTCTTTAAAATGTACATATGTGGATAATTGGATTCAAATAAATTTAAATGGATTTTGCAAAAACATTGCAAAACAAAAGATTATGTCTTCATTAAGTGGAGAAATGATCTCAGTTGTCAATGAAAATGCTAAATATAGGCACCATGAACAACTATCTTTTGTTACATATTATCTCGACAATGAAAAAATTCCAGTTGAACTCTGTGTATGTTGAGACTATTAAGAAATAATGCCATTTCTGGCCAGTTTAAAAATGTCCTAAGTATTCTTAAAGTTGATCATCAGTGATGTCTTTTTACTTTGATGATGCAGCTACAACATCAGGCTATATACTGTGGGTTTTCATGTGAAGTATCTGGAAACAGTAAACTATTCTCTATAAATTGCTGTACATATTATTTTAATTCCATCCTGGGAGAAGCATTCATTTAAAGTAAAAATTGAACTGTTTTTTTACTTATGGGATGCCATTCTGATTTTATTCCTTTAGACCTAATATCAGACTAAAAGTCTTTTATGAATTTTATTAATGAACCTTTCTGTGATCTTTTCTATTTTTATCAACCTTTTCTCTTTTATATTCTCTTCTTTCTGGGTTTTCATGGAACTACATTCTCTTAGTTCTTTTTTATCATTCTATCCACTCCTTTTTAGTTGTCTTTGCCAAATCTTCATCCACATCAAACTAACTGTGCTAGTAGTGGGGGTCACTCATGACTTTGTCCTGGACTTTCTTCTCTTCTTCCATTATCTTATTTCACTTATGATCACCTCAACTCCTGTGGATTCAACAGTAGTAGTCAGAAACAAAACACCTTTGAGGATGGACAAATTGAAAGAAGAGAGAGAGGGGGAGGGGAAAGATAAATAGAGGGGGAAATAGAATGGAGGGAAATACACAGTGATCATAACTATGAAAAAAAAAAAAAACCCTTTACAGCAAGTTTATCTAATAAAGGTCTCATTTCGCAAAAATATAGAAATCGGAGTTAAATCTATAAAAATAAGAACCATTTCCCAGTTATTAACAATAAAGTTCTCTATTTCACTAAAAATCCATTTTTTCCCCTTGAAAGATTATACTTAGTTTTGCTAGGTAGATGATTCTTGATTGTAAGCCTGGATACTTTGCCCTCCAGAGTGACATATTTCAACTCCTCTGATCCTTTAATTAGAAGCTGCCAAATCTTGTGTTATTCTGATTGTGGCTTTATAATATTCAAATATTTCTTTCTGGCTGATAGCTATATTTTCTTCATGACCTGGGAGCTCTGAAATTTGGCTATAACATTCCTGGGAGTTTTCATTCTGATACCTCTTTTAGGAGGTAAATGGCAGATTTTTTCAATTTCTAGTTTACCTACTGATTCTGGGATAGCAGAGTAATTTTCCTTGATAAGTTTTTGAAAGATGATGTCTAGACTCTCTCTCTCTCTCTCTGGGGGGGTAATAGCTTATAGGTGTCCCAATAATTCTTAAATTATCTCTCCTTGACTATTTTTCAAGTTAGTTGTTTTTTCTTTTCTTTTCTTTCTTTCTTTTCTTTTCTTTTCTTTCTTTCTTTTTCTTTTTCTTTTTTTTTGCTGAGACAATTGGGGTTAAGTGACTTGCCCAGGGTCACACAGCTAGAAAGTGTTAAGTGTCTGAGACCAGATTTGAACTCAGGTCCTCCTGACTTCAGGGCTGATGCTCTATGCGCTATGCCACCTAACTTCCCTGGTTAGTTGTTTTTTTTCCAAAGAGATAGCTCAACAGTTCCTTATTTTTAAAAATCATCATCTTCCACTTTCCCAATTCTAGTTTTTAAGGAATTGTTTTCTTCAGCGAGTTTTCATACATTCTTTTTCATTTGCTCAGTTCTACTTTTAAGGCATTCTTTTATTTGGCTGACTTTTGTACTTTTATTATTTGGCATGTTCTGTTTTATGAAGTATTCTTTTTTTTTTTTTACCAAACTGTTGGCTTTTTCATGATTTTCTTGTATAACTTTCATTTCTTTCCCTTTTTTCATCTACCTCTCTTTTTGATTTAAAAAAAATTTTTTGGGGGGGAGGTGGTGGTGTTTTTTCAGGAATTCTTTTTGGTTCTGAGACTAATTCACATTTTTCTTTGAGTGTTTGGATTTTGCTATCTTATCTTGAATTTATATTTTGATCTTTCCTGTCACCATGCTAACTTTCTATGATCAGATTATTTAAAATTAAAAAATTCATTTTCCATTCTCTTTCTCTTGACTTTTAAGTTGATATTAAAGTTGAGCTCTGCTCCTAGGATGGAAGAGACACAATGCAAACTTTAGATCTTTCTCAGCAAATTTTTTTCAGAGTTAATTCTGGGAGGCCTTTAAGTTTCTAATTATTCCAAGGTAGTGTGTTTACCACTTTCCTGGTTTGTGCTTTGATCAATGAGTGACCACAAATACTCATTTTTTTGTCCTGGAACAATGATTAGAATCCTTGGTCTCCTGTGGCTATAAGCTCTTGTGTGCTAATGAGTCTACTTGGATGTGACCTGGATCCACGTATGGGCAATGTTACAAATGCCTGTACCCAGTGCCAGCAAAGGAACTCTGTAATCTTCTTCTGACCAATTGTTTGACCCTATTACTATCTGTGGGTATGCTCTGAAGTTGCTACTACCATCACTGACTCAGTTGCCTACAAGGTCTGCTGCTGGTTTGCTGGGTCCCAGCCTGTGCTGATGCAGCCTGTGCTGTACTATGCTCCATCCTCAGCCTTGTGTCATGGACCTTTCCTGCTGACATTTCAAGTTGTCTTGGGCTGAAAAATGGTTTTATCTAGTCCTTTTGTAAGTTCTCTTCATCGTCCTTATCTTTTCCTCCTCTTCTGAGACAGGATGTCTGCAAAAGTCTAATTCCTCTTCCATGATATTTGAGGCTAGTTATATTTTATTTAGGAGGGTACCTGGTGAGATGTCACACAGAAGGACACCTTGGTCATCATGTGTTTGAGGATGTGGCTATCATAACTAATGAGATAACCTCAAAAGAGGGAAGGTAATAATGCAACCAAAAAACCTTGGATCTCAATTTTCTTATCTGTATAATGAGACTATCCATCTAGGCAATAGCTAAATTATTTCCTAGCTCTAACCTCCCACTATAAAAACTTTACATCATAATTTTTCATAAAATTATAATTTAAGCAATATTCAATTTCTCCTTTTAGTGTTATCAAGTTAACAAGTATTTATTAAGTATTTGGTATGTGCCAGGCACCATGCTAAGTGCTGGGGATACAAATAACAAGTCAAAAATAAAATAGTCTCTGTTCTCAAAGATCTTACATTATAATAAGGAAAAGAAAACACATAAAAAGGAGCTGAAAAGAGGGGTTTGGGGAGCAAAGCAATTGTGCTGGAGCCACCTCACCTGGCTTTCTAGAAGTGATTATTAAATATTCAGTCTTAGCATCTGTTCCTTAGAAATTGGCAAATGCTACAATTCAGTGCTTTATTTATTTTGTTGATTGGTCTTGGTCTAACAAAGTAATGGAGAAATGTTAATTATGCAAGTTTTTTTTTAACTCAAATACATTATTTAACTTGATAATTTGTTCTTTCTAAAATTTCATTTTTTTCTGAACTTAAGAAATAAAACAAGAATTTCTATAACATAATAGGTAAAAAAGTGATTGTACATGGAACTGCAAATGTACAATTTACTCTTCCTTTTAAATATATAATAAGATTATCATGAAACATTTTTTTCTTTCCCTCCCCTTTTAAGAGTATATAGTGAGGACATTTTTCTTCCCCCAAAAAGCTAGTTATTAGACATTTAGCAGTACATACCTGGGCAGAAGTTATTCATGTTGGGACATAGTGGCAAAGTCTGGAGAGTTAGCAGCAGGATAACGAGAGGAATGTAGGATGTCTGGGGACCTTTTCTCAAAATAAGTTCTAGAAGGAGCTCACTAATGGGGAAAGGGGAACACAGGAGCCAAGAGATGTTCTAAGGTGAGAGAACAGTTGAATCTTTGTAGTGAACCCTGAAGAGTCAGAAGCAGAAATCAAAGAGAAATTTGGGAGACACTTCATCTATACCTTCACTACCTCTGGATGGATCTGAATTAATGATGTTCACATTGTCATTTACCTTGAAGCAGTGTCTCATGTAGAATGGAACTTTAACATCATTATGCTAGGCATTTAACTCACTGTGATTACAACATTAGCTTAGTTTCAAATCCTGCCATTGATTATATTAAAGCTATTTTCACAAAACATTCTATATGCTCTGGTTAGAGAAATGGAGAGAGAGAGAGATCATACTTGAGATTTTATTACTAAAGGGTTCCTAAAGAGCAAACGTTTTACCAATATAGGTTAAAACCTTCCCTTCACCTTAAAGTGTTAGAGCATTGCATAGAGTACTGAGCCATAAGACATTCCTCTGGCTATTCCTCATTTCTGGAATGCTCTTCCATCTTTCCTGGCTTTCTTTAAGTCCTCACTGAAATTCCACCTCTTACAGGAAGCCTTCTCCAACCTATCTTAATTTTAATGCCTTTCCTCTGTGTTCCCTATTTATGTGGCATACAGCTTGCTTTGTATATATTTGCTTGCATGTTGTTTTCCCCAATAAGCTGTAGGTCCACTGAGAAGGGCACTATCCTTTGTTTCTTTTTATATCCCTAGTATTTAGCACAGGAGTTGGGACATAACTGGTGCTTAATAAATGTTTACTGAATTGAATTAAATTGAGAAGTTAAATAATTTGCTAAGAATCATAAGCTGATATATGTCAAAAATGATAACAAGTGAAATGAGAAAATTACAGAAAAAGGCCTTTTTAAGTAGTTCTCACTCTCAAATAAAATTTTTTGCATTGTATATTGAATTATATAAGGTAAAATGACATGGATGGGAGAGCATGATAACTTTCTTTTAAGTATTTAAAAGTCTGTCATGTCAAAAAAAGTAATTAAAATTAGGCACATAGCCCAGAGATCAAAGAATGAGGAAAAGTATCCATCCATGCAAAAATATTTACAGCAGTTTTTTTTATTTTGATAGCAAAAACTGAAAAATTAGAAGAAGCTTAAATTGGGGAATGATTGAACAAATTATACTATATCAGCATAATGGGATATTACTGTTCTACAAAATATGACAAAAAGGATGGTTTTGGAGAACTCTGGGAAGGCTTGTATGAACTGAAGTGATGTGAGCAGACTTAGGAAAACTATTTATATAATGACCAAAAGTCTATAAAGAAAGATATTTAAAGATCTAAGAACTCTGGAGGACTGATGGAAAAACATACAACCCATCTCCTGACAGAGAAGTGATGTACTCAAGGTTCATAAAAAGACTTTCCTTTTTGGATATGGCAAATCTGCATGTTTGTTTTGCTCATAAATGATTATTTATTATAAGGATTGTGTTTTTCTTTACTCTTTCTTGGTCAGGGAGGTAATTGGTGCAAAGAAGGAAGCTAGTGTTAGAGTTGCCAAAAAAAAGGGGGAAAATGGAGAATTGTGGAATTTAAAAAATATACAGAAAAGAAGTCAAGAAGATTATGAAGAAACAGACAAGAAGCATAATTTTCAAAGTAACATGTTGAATATATTATAAACTTTAAAAAGCAAGTTATATGTAATGGAAATTCATGTTTCCACACATCTTCTTCTTATTTTGCCCTACCTTGTATATTTAAATGCTATTATTATTATTATTATTTTTATAGTTAAAAAGTTGAATTCTAAATGGGAAAAAAGTGATTACACTAATCCTGCTTTGTCCCAGAGAGTAAAAAATGTAGTCGTGGATAGAAAGTATGTAGAGACTGATTTTGAATACTTGTAAGGAAAAATTTGCTAACATTCAGAACTATCCAAAAGTGGAATGACCTACTTCATGAGGCTTTTTTTTTCTCTTCAGGGGCTTTCAGGCAATGTCTAGACGCTCACTTGTTGGGGGTGGTGAAGAAAGGATTCTTGTTCATAAAAGTATGGGTCAGGTTAGATGGACTCTCAGGTCTCTTCCAATTCAGCAATTCTGAGATTCTGGAATGTATGTTTTCCCTCCCTCCCTCCTCTCACCCCCAGCAGATCAAATTTAGACTAAGCTGTATAACATAGTCCTATAATCAGAAACTAACATCTGCGGATGTTGTGACATTGCACCTGCATGTTTTGAAGTGAGGAAAATGAAAATTCCCAGCACATATAAGAGGCTATCTTTAAACACTAATAATTTTGTGTTTTCAAGACCAGATAGTTTTTATAGAACTCTTATTCCTATTAAGGAATGTAAGTACATGCCACGTCTGCAATTTTAAATGAAATCATCTTTCCTCCCACTCTCATATAAGGCAGAAATAGCTTTTATCTTTTCAATGAAACTTCCACAAAAGAAATCACTCTTCCCTGTAGACTAGCAATGAAAAATATAAGCTTACAGGCAAATTTTTTGAAGGAAGGAGTACCAGCACGTGAATGAAATTGTCTGTCATCACAATTTGAACTGCAGTCAGTCCTATAGTGGTCTGTGATCTTTGGTTACATATATCATTGGAACATAATCTGCCTTCTATATGTGGGCTGTCTCCATATGTAAAGGACAGAACTAGGGGACTTAACAGAGTCAGATAATTACAGCATGAGAGGATTATCTGATCTGAATTATCTGGATAATTTTCTGTTTTTTTTCTTTTTACTGTAATTGGTTTTTAAACATCTGGCCTATATTGTAGGGTGATATTTTATTATTTTTATTTTTATTATTTTCCATATGAATATTACATGATATAGAAAGAAGATTGCTATTTGGTATAGGAAATTCAATTAGAGAGTTAAATGGTAAGTGAATAGTGTTGGATCTGTAATCACGAAGACCTGAGTTCAAATCCAGTTTCAGATATGTACTAGTTGTGAAATCATTTAAACTTTGTCACAATTTTGTCTTTTGTGAAATGGAGAAAACAACAGCCCCTCTCTCCTATGCATTACCTATTCATATCCTTTAACCATTTATCCCTTGGAGAATACTTCTGGTAAACAGTAAACAGTTAATAAATGCTTGCTGATTGGTTGGCTGAGGAATGCTTAAGCTTTCCCTTTCAGGGGAGAGGGTTAATAATCATGGCACTATAAAGGGAATGGTGGAGGTGACTGAGAAATTGACAGAATTATAATCTTTTCCAATAGGAGATAGCTTACTAACTAAAATGTTAGTGGATATTGGAGAGGGGAGGGTATTAGGTGACCCTAAAGGCAGTTGCCTAATTGAAATTCAGTTTCAATGAAAATGTAATAACTGGTAAGAAATAGGGTAAACAGAAAGCAGCATCATAACATCACTTATAGAAAATGAATATTTTTCAGTATTGGAGATGTAAGTTGCTCCTTGCTACGATAGGTCCTATCTAGTTTTGTGTGCCCCCATGTGATTCCTATTGATGTCCTTTTTCTTTACTGTAGGTGTATATTGATAAGTGAGGTTTGAGTTTTTGAGAGGAGCATTCTAATGTCAATTTCATTATTTTACAATTTCACTAAATATCTTTTCCATGAACTGTGTATTCTCTGACTAGTAAACATTAACATGGTGGTAGGGACTCATGTGCCATTTATGGTTTGGTGGGAATCCTGAATCATAAAGTACCTAGAACCCAGGATAGCTTTCTGAAGTTCATGAGGAGAATCTGGTTGGTACATCATAAGACTATAAATTTTGTAGTACCACAACTTCTGAAGGATCAAAATTGTGGGAAATGGAAGACAATGTAGTTACACAGCATCTTCCTCATTTATAAAGATACAAAAAATCTATTTACATCCTTTATTTTGGATATGTAACATTATAAAAATAAGTACATCTATTTGAAACACATCTTTGTTAAAGGCTTACATCATTCAGTAATAGTAATGCTAATATATCATCTAATATTTATATAATACTTTAGGGTTTATAAAGTGATTTACTTATCTCATTGTGTTCTCCAAACTATTGGAGATATATCTTATTATTATCCCATTTTCCAGATCGGAAAACTGAGGTAGACAAGTTCTCACAGTAAAATATGCAAAATATTTTATATATATTAACTCATTTTATTCTTATAACAATCCTGGAAGGTTGTTTTTTTATTAGTATACTACTGAAAATTCATCAGTAAATCTTCAAAACACAACTTTTTTTTTATATGAAGAATGTTAAAGATGGACAGAAAATCACTGTCTCCTTCATCCTTTTGGCCACTGCTACTGTATTATCTCTTGGTCAGGTAACCTTGAGAAGGGAAGGGGTCAAAATGAATGGGGAATTGGGACACTTTTAATAATATCTTTAATAATGAATGTTCATTTGAATTGAGATTTTATTTTTTATTTCCTTAAATCTTTGAAGTCATCTGAACTTACCTTTTGGGGACACCTTCAATAGAGGTAAAACACATAGGGTAGTTAGTTCATAGCATTTATTTAGAGGAGAAAGATTGCTATGAGAATTGAATTAGATGCTACATTTAAAGATCTTCATAAGCTCTAAAAAGCCATATAAATGCTAATAATCATTATAGTCATTTAAATTTCCCCACTTCATTCCCTTCATTCCTCTTTTTTTTCCGGTTTTGGTGACAGGTCTTTTCCTTGTCACAAGAGCACTCACTCCATATGAGCACCAGAAAGAAAGGCAGGTGATGGTTAGGTCATATCTACAAATATAAAACTACATATCAGGCTTAGAATGACCAGCCATGCTGTCATCTCTGCATCAATCACCACCAGATGGTTTTCTGAGCTAAAGCTGCTCCAGTTCCCAGACTTTTTCAATTCCTATGGATATGTCCAAATGTGATTTGCTTGGGTTCCCCCATGGCTTACTGCTAGTGCCTTGCCTAGGCTTTTTGACTAGGGAATGAAAATCCTAACTTATTTGGTCTGTTTGCTTCCATTCTCATTAAGATTCATATCTCCTTTCCAATTTCACCTGACCCCAAAAGGACTGTAGTTACTGCATGGAATTGAAATTAAAAAGATACAACATTAAAACTCCCAAGTGACTGAGCTCAGCTGCTCTCAGAAAAAGGTCTGAAATTTCAATTTCTCAGTGGCTGCAACCACTTTCCTTAAGGCCAGAAGTAGTGGCAGACTGCAGGATAAAAAAGAGAAGGAAAATCCAGGCTAGGAAGGCCAATTGGAAGGCTAGGAATTCTAGGTATGTAGAAGGCAGTAGTCTAGGTAGTGAATAATAATAATAATAAGGATTTAGTCTAAGATATGGAAGCAGAGATAGAAAGAATGAAACAGATGTAGCATATTCCAGGGAATAATAAAGAAGGTAGTGTTTGAATGTCTATGGGATATGTTTAAAATGGAACATCAACTAATTACTGTTTTCTGAGATTCTAGAAATATGGTGCTATCATTAATGGAAAAAAAGAAGTGAAACTGTGGAATTGGTTTTGGAGGATGGAGGGATGTGGTGAAATGAAAAGAACTTTGAATTTGGAATCATCCAAATCCTTGCTTTGCAATTTTTTTCTGCATCAGCCTGAATATGTTGGATTATATAAAGTCTAAGGTCCCTTTCAAACGGGGGTATACTGGTAAATATTTAACAACTGGCTGTCCAAAACCCCCCAACAATAGCTGTACATGCATTAAAAAATTAATCAGTATCATTAATTAATCAGTTTCTGCTGATTTCTCAAATTTAGAAAATTAACAAAATAATAAATCAAACCCTGATTTGTAGTATTTGCCAATTTCTGAAGTGTTAAGTGCTACATTAAAATTTTAGTAGTGAGGTTGTTGGCACGCGTTAGCTCTAGTAAATCATCACTTTCAACTCTAAATCCTATGATCTTATGACAAGGTCAGTTTTAGACAAGCCATTTTTGGGTTACAGTAGGAGATACAAATGGAAATGTACATCAAGAAGTCATATGATGTTCGGCTGGAGTTATAGATTTGGGAGTAGTTAAAATCAATTTAAATAGGATTACTAAGGGTCAGAGTAAAGAAAGAGAAGATCAAAACATTGACAATAAAACTTTGGTTTTTTTTAAGAGTTTTATTCTTTAGTTTTTTTTCATTCTTTAAAGAAATCCTTTTGTATATTTTGGTTGGTTGTTATCTTTTATTCTTGAAGAGAATCAAAATTTCACAATGTTAGAATAAAGATATAATATCTGATTGTCACTGATAAGATGAATACAAACTTGGAAGGCTTTATCACAGGTTGGGCACAAATAGTGAATATTTGGAGTTGAGATGTCTCTAAATTTGTGCTTCTCATGTTTCCTTTGCAATCCTACTTCACTCATAGAACATGGCACCTTCTTTGATATGAGCAGGTCATACTGGGCAGTTCTTTGCTAGGGGCTCCCATATCATGCGATTGATTCCAAAGATCTTTAGAGACACCTTGAGAGTGTCCTTCTATTGCTTCTTCTGACCTCCATGTGAGCACTTGTCTTGTATGAGTTTTCCATAAAATATTTTTTTTGGGCAAATCTACATTTGGCATTTGAACAACTTGGCCAGTTCATCAGAGATGTACTCTCTGAAGTAGAGTTTGAATGTTTGACTGTTACTTTGAGAAAATTCTTCAGTGTCTGGTATCTTATCTTTCTAGGTGATCTTTAGAATTTTTCTAAGATAATTCAAATGGAAGTAATTCAATTTCCTGGCACGGTGCTAGGATATGGTTCAGGTTTCAAAGTCAGAAGCATATAATAATGAGGTTGGCTCTGTAAACTTTCAGTTTGGTGGGCAGTCTAATATCTTTTCCCTCCTATACTTTCCTTCAGAGATCCCAAAACACTGAATTAGCTCTAACAAGGCATGCATCAATCTCATTACTTATTTGTGTACTGCTGAGGTAAGTGAACTCCACAGCAGTCAGTATTTCTCCATTTGCTGGAGCTGATGATTCCATATATAGATGGTGTTATGTTGGCTGGTGGAGCCCCTGCGTTTTCTTGATATTAATTATTAAGCCAAAATTAATACAAGGGGCAGATCATCCATCCATCTTTTATTTTTTCTTGGCCTTAGAAAGTGCAAAGAGTGCATTAATTATCTGCAATCAAATAAACAAACAAAAAGCCAAACCATGCACTAGCTTTCTCCTTTTTAGTCTTGGCTTGTAGCCTTTTCAAGGTAAATAATTTACCATCAATGCAGAAGTTGACCTTGATTCTATGTTCATCATTGAAGGTATATACTGATAAAAAGCATGGTGAGCCTTACCTCACTCTTGGTAAATGGGAACCTTAACAGCTTTGTCCGTTATACTCAGGCAGGCCATCATGAAGTTAGCAAACAGTACTGGGAAACTTCTCTGTTTACCAAAATTTTGCCATAATTTCCCACAATCCTTTTTGACCGAAAGCATCAAAGACCTTGTTCAGATCAACAAACATTGTGCATAGATCTCTGTTCTGTTCCTGGAGTTGTCAGGTGGCAAACTCCATATAAACTTTTTATCTACTCTTTCTAAAGCCACACTGTCTTTTGGTTAGATGACCATCTTTTATGTGAAGGATTTTTTCTGTCAAGAACCTTTCCAGCAATGAGTAAGAGAAAGATTCCTCTGGGACTGTCACAAGACAATCTATTTACCTTTATAGAAATGGACAAAGTAGTCATCCTTGAACTTGAAATTTCAGTCAGCCTTTGCAGGAATAATGAATCTTGTGCCTTATAGATCTCAGCTGGAATTGAATCAGCACTAGGTGCTTTACCACACAAGAGGAGCCAAATGGTATTCAAAATTTCTTCCTCAGTTGGAAGTTCAGTTAGAAAGGGATTAACTTCAAATTGAGTATAAAGTCTATGGTTTCAGCACTGATCAATGATAGTCTATTGACAACACTATGTAAGTGTTCAGCCTACTTCCCTAGGATCATGTCCTTATCACTAATCAATGTGGCTCTATCAGTATGGGGTAGTTAAGATGCAGCATAGGTCTCTGACCCATAAATAGCCTTTAGACTAACATGAAAGTACTTTGGATTGTTATTATCCACTGAATTTCCTTTGTCTTCTTGAGCCCCAAATCCTGCATCTCTATTCTTTACTTACACTTTATATTTGATGGAGTTAAATACTACTTTTTTAGAAATGGGTGTACTATCCTGCTGGTAAATCCTGTGGAGGTCTTGTTTTTGTTTAGCAGCTTCTGGATTTCCCCAACACTTTTGCCAAACCACTTTTGGAGTTTACTATGTTTTGGCCCAGATGAGTAAATGTGGTATTAGATACCAACTCTTTGAAAACTTTCTTTTTTCTGCTTTACTGTTACTATGTATTGGCTCAGCTTTCTCTCCAAATCGATTGCTAATGGAGAAGTATGTTATTTAAGTCTTCCAGTAGTCATCTTGTACTGGGGCAATTTGCTCATGATGCAGTGAAGGATCTCAGTATCTTCAATGTCACTCAAGCTGTAAGCGTTCCACAGAGCCTGCTTCAGTTGCCTTCATAGACACAGGAATAAATTGTTTTCATCTGCCCATTCTACCAGGGCAAATATTTACATACTTGAGGGAGACCTGCTGCTAATTCACTGAAGAGTTTGTGACCCTTTAGTTACCCTAAATCTTGTTTAGCCTGTGTACCAAAACAGGCTACTGTGCATGCTATAGCTTGTTGCTATACCAACACAGGTGAGAGTTGAGTGGCAAGTGAACTCCAAAGGTAGAAAGCAGTCCTGAAAAAGGTTGGTAGTCCCAATAAAGTTCAGCAGCAAGAGATACAAAAAGAAATTCCATTCAAAATAACTGTTGATAGTATAAAATATTTGGGAATTTATCTGCCAAGGGATAGTCAGGAACTATATGAACTAAATTACAAAACACTTTCCACACAAATCAAATCAGACCTAGTCAATTGGAAAAACTTAAAATGCTCATGGGTAGGACGAGCGAATATAATAAAAATGACAATACTACCCAAACTAATTTACTTATTTAGTGCCATACCAATCAAACTCCCAAGAAATTATCTTACAGATCTAGAAAAAATAGTAGCAAAGTTCATTTGGAAAAACAAAAGGTCAAGAATTTCAAGGGGATTAATGAAAAAAAAGGCTGACGATGGTGGACTTGCTGTACCAGATCTAAAACTATATTATAAAGCAGCGGTCATCAAAACCATTTGGTACTGGCTAAGAAATAGAGTAGTCGATCAGTGGAATAGGATAGAATCACAAGACAAACTAGGCAATAACTATAGCAATTTGGTTTTTGATAAACCCAAAGACCCCAGCTTTTGGGATAAGTATTCACTATTTGACAAAAACTGCTGGGAAAACTGGAAACTAGTGTGGAAGAAATTAGGGCTTGACCCACATCTAACACCACATACCAAGATAAGATCTAAATGGGTTCATGATCTGGATATAAAGAGTGATACTATAAGTAAATTAGAGGAATGTAATATAGTTCACCTCTCAGACCTTTGGAGATGGAATAAATTTATGTCCAAAGAAGAACTGGAACTCTTAATTGAAAACCAGATAGATAACTTTGACTATATTAAGTTAAAAAGTTTTTGTACAAACAAAATCAATGCAGACAAGATTAGGAGGGAAGTAATAAATTGGGAAATCATCTTTACATTCAAGGGTTCTGATAAAGGTCTCATCTCAAAAATATATAGAGAATTGTCTCATATTTATGAAAATTCAAGCCATTCTCCAATCAATAAATGGTCAAAGGATATGAACAGACAATTTTCAGAGGATGAAATTAAAACTATTTATAGTCATATGAAAAGGTGCTCCAAATCACTGTTGATCAGAGAAATGCAAATCAAGACAACCCTGAGGTACCACTTCACACCTGTCAGATTGGCTAAAATGACAGGAAAAGTTAATGATGAATGTTGGAGGGGTTGTGAGAGGGCTGGGACACTGATGCATTGTTGGTGGAGCTGTGAACGGATACAGCCATTCTGGAGAACAATTTGGAGCTATGCTCAAAAAGTTATCAAACTGTGCATACCCTTTGACCCAGCAGCATTTCTATTGGGCTTATATCCCAAAGAAATCATAAAGAAAGGAAAAGGCCCCACATGTGCAAGAATGTTTGTGGCAGCCCTTTTTATAGTGGCTAGAAACTGGAAATTGAATAGATGCCCTTCAATTGGAGAATGGCTGAATAAATTATGGTATATGAACATTATGGAATATTATTGTTCTGTAAGAAATGACCAGCAAGATGATTTCAGAGAGGCCTGGGGAGACTTACATGAACTGATGCTGAGTGAAATGAGCAGAACCAGGAGATCATTATACACCGCAACAACAGTACTATATGACAATTAATTCTGATGGACATGGCTCTCTTCAACAATGCTATGTCTCAAACCACCTGCAATTGTTCACTGAAGAAAGCCATATACACCCAGAGAGAGGGATGCGAAATGTGGACCACAACATAACATTCTCATACTCCTTGATTGATGTTTGCTTACATTGTGTTTCCTTTATCTGATATATCGTTTGTGTAGATAAGATTTTTCTTGCACAACAATGATAAGTTTGGAAATATGTATACATATATTCGATTTGCCAATATTTTAACATAATTAACATGTAGTGGATATCCTGCCATCTAGGGAAGGGATGGGGAAGTTGGGGGGAAAAATTTGTAACGGAAAGCTATGTAAGGGTTATTGTTGAAGAATTACCCACACATATGTTATGCAAATAAAATAAAATTAAAAAAAAAAGGTTGGTAGTCCTCACATCAGAGATACTAATCTTCTTTATATTTAAAACAGTGACTTTTTTGACTATACATCCATACATATATATTATATGTGTATATAGATATTTTTTGAAAGAGAAGAAAATTTCCAAATTTTTTTTTGACTCAACATCTTTCTATGACAATCAAAAATTTCTGGTTCATATAACTTACTGACCTTTTCTTTTGGGGAGTGATGGTTCACCTGAGTCTGAAGACATCTTATCTTTGGGAGGCTCCTTTTCAGCTTGACATTCTCTCTTAAGGAAAAAAAAAACATAAAGCATTAAAATATGGAACTGGATATTTGTCAGACATCACTACCTAGTACAGTGTCTGACAAAGCAAATGTTAAAAAAATGCTTTCATTCATTCATTGGTCTTTTTTCTGCTTGTAATGCACTTAGAAAACAGCACCTTATGTTTGTGTCTTTAGTCTTCATTTTTCTTAGGTCAAATTAAAAAAATATCTTTATCTACTTGGTGACCCTTAATTTGTGGTCACCCAGCTGGATGAGCCCAGTCTTTATTGCTTGAGATTTCCATTTCTTTTCTTCTTTTTCTTTTCCTTGTCCCTTCCCTCCTTTCTCCTTTTCCTTCTTTTCTTTCCTTTCCATTTCTACTTTCTTGTCTCTCTTCATTTCTTCCCTTTCCTCATTTCCTTCTTTCCCTTTCCATTGACTCTCCCTGTCTTCTTCTTATTCTACTGCAGAGTTTGGTGTTGTTTAAGACTCAATCCTTCAATACTAGTTCTTGCTTTTATCTCCCAGTGTTATAGATAACATGGAGTCCGCAGCAATACTGAGGGACAAAAAAATGAGAGTAGGTAAGTTCCCCAAACTCATCAGTTGAGAGGAAATATTCAGGAATTTTATTGATTCTAAAATACTGATGAATTTAATTTTAATCCTTTGTATATCAAGGGCCAAGGGAAAAGGAAGGGAAAAAGCATTTATTATGGGTCTCCTATGTTATGGGCAGTGTGTTAAGTGACCATTGTCTTTCATCTGGGGTCTGAGGAAAGAAATTGAAGGGGGAAAGGTATAGAACATTGTCCAGACCAGAATGCAAAAGATGTACTGAGCTAGAGATGAAGATTTGAGAGTCACTCATATAGAAATGTTAGGATCCAGACTTAAAAAAATATCATGTCTTCTATTGTTGTTTGTAGTAAAACTTTGGATAAAAGTCAAAAGGTTTTTGCTTTTAGAGACAGAAAAATATGAAGATTATATGAGCCTACATTATTTTACTCTAGGCCAGCCAGTAGAGGAGAGAAACCTGGACAGAAGCAGCAGGTGGAATTGGATAGGGATATGGAAATAGCAGACTGATCCCTTAGAATAACAAAAAGGAGGGGTTTATGAGTAGTTTATTCCAGCAAGAAGGCTTGGACCTTATCCATTGTCTGAGGCTCATTGGAGCCCCCTACCCTCTTCACTGAATGGAGCTTGTGTCCATCTAAGCTTAATAGAGCCATTGGACATTAGGGCAGTGCAAGTAGACAGAATTTGGGAGGAGGGGGACTCTTTAATCATGATTCTGGGATTAAATTAGAAGAGAATATATTTCTGACAGCCTAACTTGGAACTTTCCTCTCCAACCTCCCCCAGGATCACTGATGTTCTAATATCATTAGTACTGAAGAACAGAAGGAAGAATCAAAAACACAGCTTGTAAGCAGCATTGCCTCCTATAGCACTACCAAATGTAATTGGGAAATATTAAAAAATACAACCCCAACACCCCAACAGATAATGTTAATTTGTTGTTTTCTAAATTGATTTGTGCCTTCCAGGGAACCTCATGTATGGTTTAGAGGCCCTTGTTTGATACCACTGTTGAAAAGTACAGTTCTTCAGTATACAATTGGTTTCTGTGAACTGGCCTGAAGATGTAATTACCATTCATAGTATTGTTTCTTTGGGAAAATACATTCTGAGTTCTAAACAGTTGACTACTTAAAGATTCTTCCATTAAATGATTTGTGGGATTACCTATTTAGAGCTTTATAGATAACAAAGTACTTTTATATATATCATTTAATTTGTCCATGTTAAGTCTTCAAGGTATGCAAGTAAAGCATTATTATCTCTGTTAGCCAGATGAGGAAGCCAACCAGTAAGCATTTATTAAGTGAGTGTTATTTAGTAGAAATTCAGCATCAGGGATCTAAGGCAAAAATGAAATGGTCTCTCCTTTGTCAGAGTTTACATTTAAAAAAAATTGCTGATGAATTAGTTTAGTCTTTTGTAGATAGAGTGCTGGGCCTGGAGTCAGGAAAACTCATCTTGGTGTGTTCAAATGTGGCCTCAGACATTTCCTAGATCTGTGACCTGGGCAAGCCACTTAACCCTGTTTGCCTCAGTTCCTCATCTATAAAGTGAGCTCAAGTAGGAAAGGGTAAACCATTCCAATGTCTTTGTCAGAAAAACCCCAATGGGGTCATGGAAAGTTAGACACAACTGGAAAATGACTTTATAACAGCAAAATTAAGGACTAACTAAAGGGAAATGAAGTGAACCAGTATTTATTAAATACCCACTCTGTCCTAGGCACTGTACTGTGTCTTTGTTTTTCTTTGGTCTGAGGAAAAGAAAACCAAGATAACACTAGATCTTGTCTTTCAGGCATCAAAGCATATATGCAATTGAATTACCACTTTAAATCTTTTGATTGAGCTCATCAATCATGACCAATTACTTAGCCTTTATATAGAGCTTTGAGATTTATAAAGCACTTTACATATGTTATCTCATTTGATCTCACAATGATTCTTCAAAAAAGTTTCTATTAAACTCATTTTACAGATATGGAAACTAAGACTCAGCTAAGTCAAATGACTTGTCTAGAGTCCCTCAACTTGTAAGGTGTCAGAGACAGGATTTGAATTAAGGTCTTCCTGATTTCAAATCCAGTATTCTTTAAGCAAGTTAAAAACTTTTGCTTTTAAATATTATATTTTCAAAAGTTATATTATGAGGAATGAGATGCAGTCACTTTAAGTGAGCCAGTCTTTAAAAGGATTGAGCTATAGCTTTCATAATTAATCACGCATTATCACTCTCCAGCATGCAAATAGATCTCTGATATCATGTATATTGGAGTTTCCAAAGCACACAGCAACTCGTCCATGATCAAAAGGGATTATCGAATGTCTAAGCAACTGAAAAGTTGTCTGGTAGACAGTTTCTTCTATTAGAGATAGTTATCTTTCTAAATGAGAAGGATTCAATAGTCATGGGTCTTCTTATGTCCAGTGTAAATAGTAACCTGCCTTTATTTTCTGCGAGAAACTAGAAGAACTTTTTATGTGAAACTAGTCTGAAGTCTTGGAGTCACAGAGAAAACCTCCAAGAGTTCAGTTTCAAGAGAAGGTTCAGATTTACTTGGAAAAAAATATTAACAAGTATGGGAATAAAATCCCTGTATTATCCCAAAGGGGTGGTTTAAAGGAGTCCCAGATCAATCTGAGTGAGGTTTCTTTTTCCAAATAAATTTGATGAAATTATACAAAGTGTGGACTTTTGTTTGGAAGTATCTGATGAAGTTGGGGTCCAGCACCAAATGATGAGGTTTGGCACCAAATAATAGAGTTTGATAGCAATTCAAATGTGAAAGATTCACAATGGCTTTCTCCTTGCCCAAAGATACCTTTATTTACTAGAAGAGGTTATGGACAAAATAAAGAGGTAAAAGACACCAGGAGTAATAAATATGAAACAGATTTGGGAAAGCATATTGTTAGCAAGGAAATGGGTTTTAACAGTTAATAATGAAAAAGATGAGATCTTCAGTGGAATTCACAATTAAACAGGAGAAAGGAAATACATCATGAGGTGGATGTAAGAGGAGTTTAGCACCCTAAAAGAGTTAGTAAGAAGGAGAATTACCATGAGGCATGGGGGGGAGGGAGGAGAAAGATACCACAAGATGGAACTCCATGAACTGCTAACCTCAATGGGGATCCAGCAAAGATGGCATAGACTATGGGCAGTCATATAGGGGAAATTTAATCTTAGGGATTTGACATCATAACTTGGCTTTCTGATTGGATACAGTAACTAGGGTTTCCCAAGACCTCCACAAGGAAAAGGCTGAGTCTATCCCATCAGTACCTTTTCCTTCTTGCCTCAGGGAGTATTATAATCTTATCAGTACTTCAGGCTTTCTCTGCCAACCCTACCTAGTTACCCAGGTCCTCATCACATCTAAGAGATAACTCCCCAAGGAGTTTGAGCATGTTTGTTTAATGGCTAAAGCAGAATTCTAAGATTCTGCCCTGCTTAGGTTATCCTTATTTTTTCCAGGTATTGAAACCATCCTGGGGATTAGGAGGCTCAGGGGATTAATTGCTTGGACCATCGATAGAGCTCTAGGTACAAAATTCAGGTTATAAATAATAACTGTCCTTCTGAATGATAGACCAGATGCATCCTCAATACTGCCATAGGGAAAGCTGTGTTCAGCTGTTTTCTTGATTAATATCCTTTTTAAAACTGTTCAATGAACAACAATGTCTTATTTTATCTCAAACACAAGACACCAGACCTAGATCAGGCCAAATCTATTACATCATTTTGCTCTACAGATGGGATTTTGGAGACTGGGCTATTCCTTAATCATTGGCTAACTGAAAATCAGCTGCACCTCAATAGCTAATCATTTTTTTCCTGTTCTCTCTCTCCTGCTTTAGAAGAGTGTTGGGGATGCAGCAGTGTGGGCCTGTATTTGGATCTCTAAGCTTGTATCCATGTATAGTTCTTCCCCCAGGAAGAGTTCATTTTGGGTCATTATCAAAGCACATGGAAAGTTGTATGTGTTTGCTAGGGTGGCCTTAGGGAAATGTGAGGATCTCAAGTTCTTGTGTGTCTCAAGTTACAGTACACATATCAGAACACAAAAAGGAGATTCTCTATGAAATTATGAATCTCCATTTCAGGGAAGAAGAGGGATAAACTGACTATAAGTATTACATATAAAGAAAGAAGACAAAAACAATTTTCAGCTACATGGTAGATACAAGTTAAGCCACAAATTATCTGTCAGTATCAAAGATCATCCCTGTCTTTTTACTCCTCTCTTTTACTATAAGCTAAGGCCTAGCAAGCAAACTGTGCCCTGAGCTTGGAATAACAGCAATCCTTTGGGCTGACCCTATGAACACTACTGCAACTAAATCACAGAACTGACAGTTCCTGAGCTTGAACAAGCACCAACAGGCCCAGACTTGAAGGCCTGCTATGAATGGACTTTTTGTCACTAGACAACCTTTCCTCACTGTGGCTATTGTGCCTCGCCATAAAAAACATGATTTTTTATCTAGCCACAAATATATATATCAAGGTTTAGTCTCACTGTCTTGGATCTCTTACTAGAAGAGACCCTTACACATAAGTCTATTTTCTCCTTCCCAGTGCAATAAAGAAATATTTTTTGCTTTTAACCTGTAACTTTTTGGCATTTTTGGAGTTAACACTAGTTATAAAACCTCTGTGACACTTTAGTCATTTGTTACTAGAGCTAACACATCCACATTTCTTTACATCTCTGTGCCTTCTAAATTGAAAGAGAAGTGTCATTGAAACTATTGAATTTATACATGTATATATATACATATATATATATAATCCCATAGAAAGATAATGCAACCCTTTTTTCCCCAAGAGATAAAGATTAATTCAATATTAGTGGCTAGGTCAAGCCAATATACCTTAGCTCTACCATCAGACAGATTTAGCAGTACCTTGAAGTACATACAGCCCTCTGGTGCCAGATGCATGAATAGTGACATTGTGAACAATTTCTTTTCTCTTTCTGTCTTTCTTTCCTTTCTTTCTTTCGCAATTGAGGTTAAGTGACTTGCCCAGGGTCACACAGCTAGGAAATGTTAAGTGTCTGATCCAGATTTGAACTCAGGTCCTCCTGATTTGAGGGCTCGTGCTCTATCCACTGTGCCACCTAGCTGCCCACATTGTAAAAAATTTCTAAAAGAGAAGTCTAGAAAAAAAATAGGAGATGGGGCAAGAGGAGATGCAAAGTATGGATTTTAAATGGTGAATGGTGGACCCTTGAAGCCCTAGGCCTACAGAATAAATCTGGTACCCCAAAATGTCCATTGATTCTCAGTTCATACACTCCTAGAGATTTGGAGCTGACTACTTAGGTGAGATTGTTCTTCCCCTGGTTGAACTGAAATTTCATTTTAATACCATACAGAACCTCCTGCTCCTTTGTTTTCTAACAACTAAACTGATGTGTTAATTTCCCTACTTCTCTATTCTCAGAATTCTCTCTGCTGATCAGGAATTATATCTCTCTACATTTAGACAGAATCATAGAACTATCCTTCAGGGGATGGACAAACTTATCTGGGGTTGTGAGTGAGATGGGACTGCAGATGTAAACAGAAATAATCTAGGGATTTAATGTAGCAATAATCAAAAATATAGTGGAAAGCCTGTAAGAAATGGATAAAATAAGAAAATTTATATGGAAGAAAATAGATTAAAGAATTTAAAGAGAAAATATAAAAACAGAAGGGAAATTTTTATTGCCAGATAAATCTTGAAATGTATTGCAAATCAGTCATCATCAAAGCAATTTGGTTAGATTGTAAAATAGAAATATAGATCAATTAAATAGATTTGATAAATAAGAGAGGGAAACAAAGAGATTTTAAAAAGTGTTTGATAAATCCCAAATCACAAAATATAAGGGTAGGAATTATTTAAAGGAAATTGTTAGGAAAATTTGATAGAATTAGATGAAAAATAGGACTTTGCATATTATATATCACAATAAATTCCTAGTGAATCTATGATCTTTCAAAAACCACTTTAAAATGAGAAGATAATGGAATGCTATTTCTATAACAATTAAATTCTTAGCCTTTTGACAAATAGAGGAATTATTGGAAACAGAAAAGATAAATTTGATTATATCAAAATAAGTTAAAAGGAAGAAAAAGCAACACACATATAAAAGAAATAAACAGATTAAGGGAGAAATCATTGCAATTTCTGATAAAAGGCTGACAGCTAAAATTTGTAAGGAATGAGAACATATTTATAAGTAATATTCATTTCCCAAAGGATCATTGTTAAAGGACAAGACCAGGCAGTGTTCAAGAGAAACATAAAAATTGACAGCTATATGACAGGTATTCAAACTGTCTAATAATCAGATAACATGAAAATTAAAATGTCTCTGAGAGTCTATCTTTTGCCCATCAATTTGGCAAAAATAGTTTACAGAGATAAAATTCAATGTTGACAGGACTTGGAGAAACAGGCATACTCTCATAATGTTGGTGGAGTTGTGAATTGGTGTGATCTTTTTAAAAATAATATGAAATTGCATAATAAGAAATACAAAATTGTTCATATCCTTTGATCTCAAGGTCCTACTACTATTTTTTAAATCTCATTTTAAAAAAATCTCATTTTTATTTTTATTTTTACTTCTCCCCCCCCACTATTATAAGGATGTTATTGACAGAAGGAAAAAAGATCTATTTGTGTGAAAAAGGCTTAAAACAGGATATATAAATGTAATGAAACATAATTATTGAATAAATTATTGCTATATGTGAATTTAATGAGATAACATTGTATTATCACAATGACAAGAATAAAGAATAACAAGAAATATAGGAAGACAGAGGAAGTGATATAGACTAAAGAAAGCAAAATTAAAATGAAAATATACATACTGACCAAAATTATATATGTTCTTTGATTTATTTTTGTTTTTTTAAATAGTATTTTTACCCAATTACATGCTAAAATAATTTTTAGCATTTCTTTTCTTTTTTATTTATTAATACTTTTTATTTGCAAAACATATGTATGGGTAATTCCTAAACATTAACCCTTACAAAACTTTCTGTTACAAATTTTTC
Organism: Myrmecobius fasciatus; assembly: GCA_023553655.1. Taxonomy (NCBI): domain Eukaryota; kingdom Metazoa; phylum Chordata; class Mammalia; order Dasyuromorphia; family Myrmecobiidae; genus Myrmecobius; species Myrmecobius fasciatus. The sequence continues at coordinate 175,870 of JAJPUD010002637.1, forward strand.
CCCCTGACTCCCCCCCTCCCCTAGATGGCAGGATATCCACTACATGATAATTATGTTAGAATACTTAAGAAATCGAATATATGTATAGTTATTGCCACACAGCATTTTTTGTGCAGGAGAAATTGTATCTACAAGAAAACCCGATAAAGGAAATACAATGCAAGCAAACCTCAATAGAGAAAATGAAAATGTTATGTTGTGGTCCACATTTCACATCCCTCTCTCTGGGTGTATATGGCTCTCTTCACCGAACAATTGGAACTGGTTTGAAGCATTTCATTGTTGAAGAGAGTCATGTCCATTAGAACTGATCCTCATATAGTATTGTTGTTGCCGTGTACAATGATCTCCTGGTTCTGCTCACTTCACTCAGCATCAGTTCATGCAAGTTTCTCCAGGCCTCTCTGAAATCGTCCTGCTGGTCGTTTCTTACAGAACAATAATATTCTATAACATTCATATACCATAATTTATTCAGCCACTCTCCAATTGATGGGCATCCATTCAATTTCCATTTTCTAGCCACTACAAAAAGAGCTGCCACAAACATTCTTGCACATGTGGGGCCCTTTCCTTCTTTTATGATTTCTTTGGGATATAAGCCCAATAGAAACACTGCTGGGTCAAAGGGTATACATAGTTTGATAACTTTTTGAGCATAGCTCCAAATTTCTCTCCAGAATGGTTGGATCCATTCACGGCTCCACCAACAATGCATCAGTGCCCCAGTCTTCCCACATCCCCTCCAACATTCGTTATCTTTTCCTGTCATTTTAGCCAATCTGACAGGTGTGTAGTGGTACCTCAGAGTTGTCTTAATTTGCATTTCTCTGATCAATAGTGATTTGGAGCACCTTTTCATATGATTATAAATAGTTTTAATTTCATCATCTGAAAATTGTCTGTTCATATCCTTTGACCATTTATCAATTGGAGAATGGCTCGAATTCTTATAAATATGAGACAATTCTCTATATATCTTAGAGATGAGACCTTTATCAGAACCCTTAAATGTAAAGATGATTTCCCAATTTGATGCTTCCCTCCTAATCTTGTCTGCATTAGTTTTGTTTGTACAGAAACTTTTTAACTTAATATAATCAAAATTATCTATCTGGTGTTCAATTAAGAATTCCACTTCTTCTTTGGACATAAATTTATTCCATCTCCACAGGTCTGAGAGGTAAACTATCCTATGTTCCTTTAATTTGGTTATAATATCACTCTTTATATCTAGATCATGAACCCATTTAGATCTTATCTTGGTGTGCGGTGTTAGGTGTGGGTTCAGCCTTAATTTCTTCCACACTAGTTTCCAATTTTCCCAGCAGTTTTTGCTGAATAGTGAGTACTTATCCCAAAAGCTGGGGTCTTTGGGTTTATCAAACACTAAATTGCTAACGTTATTACCTAGCTTGTCCTGATATCCTATCCTCTGCCACTGATCGACTGCTCTATTTCTCAGTCAGTACCAAATGGTTTTGATGACCACTGCTTTGTAATATAGTTTTATATCTGGTACAGCAAGGCCACCTTCATCTGTCTTTTTTGTTCATTAATTCCCTTGAAACTCTTGACCTTTTGTTCTTCCAAATGAATTTTGCTACTATTTTTTCTAGATCTGTAAAATAATTTCTTGGGAGTTTGATTGGTATGGCATTAAATAAGTAAATTAGTTTGGGTAGTATTGTCATTTTTATTATATTCGCTTGGCCTACCCTTGAGCATTTTAAGTTTTTCCAATTGACTAGGTCTAATTTTATTTGTGTGGAAAGTGTTTTGTAGTTTAGTTCGTATAGTTTCTGACATTTTCTTGGCAGATAGATTCCCAAATATTTTATGCTATCATCCGTTATTCTGAATGGAATTTCTTTTTCTATCTCTTGCTGATGAACTTTGTTGGTAATATATAAAAATGTTTAGCATTTATTTTCACAAAATTTTGAGTTCCAATTTTTTTCTCTCCCTTCATACCATCCCTTCTTCCTAAAATGACAATCTCATATAGATTATTCATGTGCAATCATGTAAAACATATTTCCATTTTAGTCACACACACAAAAAGGATAAAGCAAGTGAAAAAAGTCTGTTTCAACCTACATTCAGAGTCCACTAGTTCTTTTTCTGGATGTAGGTAGCATTTTCCTATGTGAACCTTTTGTATTTGTTTTAGATCATTGTGTTGCTGAGAAGAGCTGAGTCATTCATAGTTGATCATCACACAACATTGCTGACACTGTACAATGTTTTCCGGTTTCTGCTCATTTCATTTTGCAGTTTGTATAAGTTTTCTAGGTTTTTCTAAAATCTGCCTGTTCATCATTTCTTATTGTATAATACTATTCCATTATATTTATATTTCAATGATTGTTCAGCAATTCCATAATTGATAGGCATTCCCTCACTTTCTAATATTTTGCCATTATGAAAAGGACTGCTGTAAATATATTTTTGCACATGTATGCACTTTTTCTTTTTTATGATTTCTTTGGGATATAGACCTAGTAGTGGTATTGCTGAATCAAAAGGTATACACAGTTTGATTGCTCTTTGGGCATAGTTCCAAATTGTTTTCCAGAGTGTTTGGATCAATTCACAATCACAAAATCAACTGTTTATTTGTATCTCAATTTGCCCCCATTCTCTCCAACATTTATCATTTTCCTTTTTTGGGGGGGGTCATATTAGCCAATCTTATAGGTGGAAGGTACTATTTCAGAGTTGTTTAAATTTACATTTTTCTAATAAAAATGATTTAAAATACTTCTTTATATTTATATACTAATGTATAATACTAAATAATATAGTACATAATACTATAATTAACATTGATTCATCTAAAACTTCCTGTTCATATTCTTTGACAATTTTCAGTTGGGGAATGATTTGAATTCTTTAAAAATTGGCTAAGTTCTCTATATATTTGAAAAATTATGTCTTTATCAGATACATTTGGTATAAAGATTGTTTCTCAGCTTTTTGCTTTCCTTTTAATCTTGGTTACATTGCTTTTATTTGTACAAAAGTTTTTAAATTTACTAAAACTATATAAACAAAAATAATAACAAACCTGAAAAAATATACAGAAAGTAAAACAATTTCACAAAGGAATATGGAAAGAAACAGAACAATTTTGCTCTTACCTTGTTAAAAAACCAAATTTATCTTCATAAATGATAACTCTCTGATGCTTTTCTATATATATTTTTGTTTTTCTGTATGTGAATGTTTTTGTTGATATTTCTAATTAAAATAGTACTTTATTGATAACTTTTTTGTATTCAATTTATTTCTGAATGTTTTTCTTTTCTTCCTCTATTCAATGAATCATCTTTTCCAAACAGTTTTTTTTTTAAAGAAGGGCAGGTGCAAAGCAGTGTAGCAAAAAAAAAAAAACCCAAAACCCAACTTATATGTATTTTGATTGGCAACACATATAAAATTCCACAGTCATAGTCTTACATCTTTGCAATTAAGGGAGAAGATGAATTTTCTTAATTTTTCTTTATAGTCAGTTTATTTTTTCATTCTTCCTGTATACATTATTGAAGTTATTGTGTATATTATTTTCATGATTTTGTTTATTTCACTCTGTAACAGCTTATTTAAGCCTTCTCACATTTCTCTGAATTCTTTTTGTTTATTACTTCTTATAGCAATATAACAAGTTGGATATTGATGAAGGACTCAAGATATAAAAGTTGTTTTAGTGTTTAGAGCCTTTAATTTGCACATCTGGTGTTAGGTTTGGTCCCAGAGAGATTCTTGTTCAATAGATGTGTGTATTAAATATTTATTTACTCATTACATTTGCACATCATGGTCCACAAAGTAAATTTTAAGCACTGACATATTTAGAAATGGGCATATCTAATTACTTTCAAAGATAAAGAAGTAAGTGAAGGACATGAAATATACTTCAGGAAAAAAGAAAGAACGGTTTTATGATTTGGGATAGAATGACCTTAAAGCATTAGAAAAACAAGAAACAAAACCCCTAAACCTAGAAGATTTTTAAAAGATTGGTTCTGGAAAAATTGAGTCTCTCTTTTACAATAATGACTTTAAAATTTTTGGTCTTTAACCTATATTCAAATGTTCCTTTACTCTAGCACCTTTCCTTTTCAAGGCCAGCACCTCTCCATGGACTCTTGATGGCATTGCCTCTTGATATTTCTGGAAAAGTATGTTGAATACAATCATCCTCTCCTGGTCCATTTCTCCCACTTCCTCATTTTTAATCTTTCATTGTCTAATGACTTTCTTGCTGCCTACAAGCATACCTGTCTTCCCCTTTCCTTAAAAAAAATCCTCATTTGATCTGTACATCCCCAAAGGTATCATCCTTCCTTTCTCAGTGAAACTCCTTAGAAAACTAGTTAAAATTGATGCCTTCACTTCTTGTGCATTTAATCTTTTGGTAAACCTGTTGCAATCTGGCCTCCAACATCATCATTTACCTGAATGCTGCCTTATCCAAAGCAATCTTTTAATTGCTAAATCTCAAGGGTTTTTCTCAATCCTGATCCTCTTTGACCTCTCAGGCAGTTATTCAACAAACATTTATTAAGTGCTTGCTTTGTGTCAAGCACTATACTAAGCATTGGGGACACAAAGAAAGGCAAAACAGTCCCAGACCTGAAGGAGTTCACTTTCCAAAGAGAGAGACAATCTGTAAACAAATTACAGACATGCAAGATAATTATGGTGTTAATCTCAGAGGTAAGGCACTAACTGAACTGAGAACTACCTTCTATAGAATTTGGAATTTGAATTGAGTTTTGAAGAAAGACAGGGAAGCCAGAAAAATGAGATGAGGGAGAACATTTCAGGATTTGGAGATGGTGAAAATGCAGTCAGGAAATGTATTAACCCTTGTAGGGAACAGAAAGAAGACCAAAGTTTCTGGATCATAGAGTTTGTGGAGGGATATAAAGTGTAAAAAGACTAAGGGAGGTAAGAAAAGACCAGCATAGAAGGGAAAAGATCCATGAATGTATAGGACTTATATAGATTGGTATGAGGATCATAGAATGGTAGCAGAGGAGGTGTTTTCCCTGGGCAGCTTAAAACTAAATCATAAGGGACTATGAATAAAGAGCATGATTAAACATAGGACAGTGAACTGTCCCATCAGTTGCAATGGTAGCTATGGCTAAGACTTTAGTCATAGTCGATCTATCACTCCTTGAGCAAAAGAATAAGAGGGGATTGTCTATTCTTAGCATTGGCTCATTAGTCAGGGTAATGGTGAGGGACAAGGAAAAGATTTTGCCCCTTTGATCATCCTTTATTTCTTCCTAATTGTCCATTTCTACCTATCCATTGGTTCCATCCCTTTGCCTACAAATGTGGTCTGATCACCCTTATTCTTAAAAAAACAAAAAAACAAAACCAAAAACAAATCCAAATCTTCACTTTACCCTATTTTCTCCTATTATAGCTTTTTTTTTATAGCCAAACTCCTATGGGGAAAAAACCTGTTTAAACATGTTGCATCCACTTCTGTATTTTCCATTCATTTCTGAACATCTTGCATTTTGGCTTCTGACCAAAATTATTTTCTTCAGTCATTAGCAATCTCTTTATCACTAAAGCCAGTGATAACTTTCTCGACATCTTTTTTTGACCTCTGAAATATCTGACACCACTGATTACCCTCTCCATCTCAATACTGTCTCTTGGGTTTTTGTAATATTGTTCTCCTTTACCTATCTGACTACTTCTCTGCCCCCTAATAGGATCACTTTCCATGTTTCATCCCCTGAGTGTGAATGTACCTCAGGGATCAGTTCTGGGCCTTTTCTCTTCAGTATCTCTGCTACTAGTCTCATTAGTCACTAAATATTTGATTCTCCTCATGCAGATGACTCTCAAACTTAGACAGTTAGTCCTCATTTCTCTCCTGAAATCAGGTTCCTATATCATTATCTTCATCTTGCACATCTCTACTTGAATGTTCCATTGGCATCTCAAAAATCACAGCAGAATTTTTTTGCCCTAAATCCATCTCCTCTTTTAATTTCTCTCTTCTTTGAGATACCATGCCATTTCAAAATCTAGTCTACAAATTTTGTACTCATTCTTGTCTCTTTCTTTTCCCTTAGTCAAACAGTAACAAACATTTATTTAGGATCTACCATATGTCAAAGACTGCACTTGGGATATAAAAACAAAAATAAAGTAATTTCTGCCCTCAAGGAATTTAAATGTTACACTCATCTACCATATTTATTCCCTTCCTAAATCTTGTTAGTTCTAACTCTACCAGATCCCTTGCATCTATCTCTTTCATTCCTCTAATGTCTAGGCTCTCATCATCTCTTCCCTGCGTTATTTTAGTTTCTCCTTACTGGTCTCTCTTCCTCCAGTCTCTCTCCTCTCTAATACTTTTGCTCATATATATACACACATCATATATATAATATATATACATATGCATACATATATTATATATATATATATGTTAAAACAATTTTCAAAACAATTTTTATTTTTGAATTCCTCTTTCCTTTGCCTCAGACAATAAACAATCAGATATAGGTTATACATGTACATATTTGACATTCTTTAAAAAACAGATCTGATCACATTACTTCAGTGTTCACAAAGCATCAGTGTCCCTCTAACACCTATAGAATAAAAATAGACTTTTCTGTTTAGCATTTAAAGCCCTTTACAATCTGGTTCCTAGCTTTCCAGACTGATTTCATATGACTATCCTTCATACTTTATGGTCCAACTATATTGGATTTTCTTGTCATTAAAACATTCCATGGGGGCAGCTAGGTGGCACAGTGGATAGAGCACCAGTCCTGAAGTCAGGAGGACCTGAGTTCAAATCTGGTCTCAGACACTTAACATCTCCTAGCTGTGTGACCTTGGGCAAGTCACTTAACCCCAATTGCCTCAGTAAAAAAAGCAAAAAAAAAAACCAAAAAAAACATTCCATGTCCCATCTATATGCCTTCTCATAGATTGTCTCCGATGGCTAGCGTATTTCCTCTCCCTAGCTTGGAATATATCATTCATTCCCTTCAAAGATTGACTCAGGAACCTCCTCCAATAAAAGGCAATCCCTGATTTTCTCAGTTGTTAGTGTTTTCCTTCTGATGCTACTTTTTGACTTATTTTGTATTTAATTTTTGCTACAAATGTTTTCTCTAATAAAAACATTACAATTTCATTTATCTTTGTTTCTAGCACAGTGCCTGCCACATTTGACTACATAAAAGTAAAAGTCTGAAACATGGGTTTTCCTGTGTCTTTTTGATGTAAGTGGTCAGCTAAGAAACCAATGGTCACTGAAAATTAATATTCTTATAATATATGTGTATGTCATACTTTAAGGATTCTTTTCAACCATTCTATCTTTTTCCCCTCACATAGATTTTCCAAAAACCTTCAGGTTCGGAGTTTTATTTTTCTTGTCTATGTCAACTATACTGAATGTTATAGTAATCTAAGCATAACATGAAAAAAAATCTTTATTGAATAAAAAAGTGCTATGACACAATGTTATTTACTAATATCCTCATCCTTTGTCCTACTTCCCTCCATCCTCAGTCAGATGAGCTAGTAAGATTAGATTGACAGAAACTCTTCAAAACAGACAACACAGACTTAAGATGTAACAGCTTTCTTTTTAAGTGTTATCACATATTAAAAGCTACCCCTAACACTTTTACTTTCTCTTCCTAACATGGAATACAGCTTCCTAATCCATCACATAAAACTAAAATATAAGTAAGTGGACAGAAGTAGAAAATAAGCCATAAAAGAATAAGAGATATTTTGAACAGATGATGCTGGACAGTCTAACTTAGGAAAGCCTTGAGCATTCTTTCACATTACTGCTCTCATTTCCTTAACCATTTCAAACACACAGCTGTTACACATGAGTGAATTCAACATTGTATGTACATTACCTGGACCATGGATGGCTGAGCTGGAATGTCTGACTTAATAATTTCTTCATTTTTATTTCCTTCTTCAGGCTTTACCTTGTTGAATTTTGTTTTCAGTGGCTTAAACATCTTCCCTTCCAGATCAGGAAGTCCTTGTTGTTCTGCCTGTGTAGAGTTGTGAACTTTGTTTTTCTCTCCACCACTAGATAAGCCAATTAGGTGTTTAATCAGGATTTTGTTCTGGTTAATTCCTAGAAACAGTTCCCTAGAGAAACAGGCTTTTCTAAGGCATGCTCTGTCAAAGGCCTTGATTTTAAGAGCAGATATTTCTGCTTTGATACCTATGTTTAAAGAGTCAAATTCTTTTTTTTTTTTGAAATGGGTGTAGAGGAAATGTTTGAGAGGCTTAGCTATTTAGTTGGAACTAAATTGCCTAAACTAGTTGCCCCACATTGCTTTTGAATATGAATTCACAATTATATTTTTAAATTTAATCTTTTTGTTAAAAAGACAAAAGTATAATGGAGAACTAGTTGAAGAGTATAATTGGCACATAATAATCTGGACATGCCTTTTTCTAAGATGATATATTTTCCCAAATGGAATCTTATAATTCCGATGCACTTGTACAACTTCTGTTATATAATGCCATATGAACTTTAAAACTTTGTTCAGTTAAATTTCACTTTAATTTCCATTTTGACAATATCAACAAATATAGCATTCATTTAGGTTCAAGTCAAAATACCAAAGAAAGATGGAAAAATCATTCCAAGTAAAACTTTACCCAACATCGTTCTTTACTAAGGTGATATGAGACTTGAATTTAGAAGTGAGGAACCAAAACCTGTTTTCCAAGAATCTCATAATGTTTATATTTTGAGATATGTAGCCAAGGATCTAGTTCACTGATATATTGGTATACTGGGTTTTCAGTATTGCCATTATTTTTCATATTCTTTCTTGACTGAGTTCCAAAGTTATCTGGTTTTAGGTATTGTACTTCTCTCACTTCCTTATGTGTATACTTCTAGAGAGGAAATTTGGCAAAGGGGATAGAGTTCTGGATGTAGAGTCATATAAGTTTAAGAGAAAAACTCTGTGCTGTGTATTTTAGCCAATATCTACCAGAGACAATTTATTAATTTACAAACATTCCTGCTTGGAAGGAGATATAAACAAAGTAAGTTTCCTGTGTTAATTTAAATTCTCTGTGAATGAAGCAATGTCCTTTTACATTGTTTGGTTATAATGAAACAAAAGAAAAAATCCTATAGCAAGATTAAACAGAATAAAAATTTTAGATGTAGGTTTTTTTGATTTACCAAAGAAGACTTAAATAATAGTAATTATGGAGGTGTCACTCTTGCAGATGGATTCTTCTTTTGGTCAGGTCTGAAGTAAACAAAAAGGATAACCACTTGAGTTGTCATGATTAACAATGGTCACTTCTTTAGATTGACCAAATTAATAAATATGCAATTATTTATTAGATACCTATGAATTAGGCACCATGCTAAGCATTAAGGATACAAATAGTCAACAAATAGTTTTTAAACTTTTACTATGTACTAGGTATTGTACTAAGCACTGAGGATAAAAAACAAAACAAAAGGTAAAACAGTTTTTGCTTTCAAAGGCCTCACATAAATACACTTATATGTCTATGGATATACACACACATATATTTATATAATAAAAGGGAAATAATTTCAAAGGGAAGGCTCTAGCAGTAGGCAGGAAATGTGAAAAACCTCTTGTAGAAAGTGAGATTTGAAATGAATTTTGAAAGTAATAAGAGAATCTAAGAGGTAGAAGTGAGGAAAGAGGGTATTCCAGGCATGGTGGTAGGTAATAAAAAGCCGGAGATTTGAGAGTTGGAGTGTCAAGTGCAAGGAATGGAAAGAAGGTTAATGTTGCTGGATTGTAGAATACATGGAGTAAAGTTTAAGAACATAGGAAATACAGGAAGTGGTCAGACTTTGAAGAGCTTTAAAAGTCAAACAGAAGATTTTATATTTGATCCTGGGCTTAAAAGAGAGTGATTGGAGTTTATTGAGTGGAGGTAATGTGGTAATGTGGTCACACCTGGGCTTTAAAAAGATCACATTGGCAAATGAATGGAGAATGGACTGGAGTTGAAGAAGGAAGACCAGCAAGGTTATTAAAATACTTTGTGTGAGATAATGAGGGCCTGTACCTTAATGATAGCTGCATAAATGGAGAGAAAGGGATATATATATATATCCCTTTCTCTCCATTTATATATACATATATATACACATATATTAAGCTATTATGAAGGCAGAAACAAAGCTTGTCAACAAGTTGAATATGTGGAGTAAATGTGAATATAATGAATAAAATAACCTTGCCCTCAGAAAGCTTATATATTAACTAAAGAGAAAAAAATATATTTTTATGTGTATATCTATATCTATAGATGCACATAAATATACAGACACATACACATGTAGTGAAAATAAAAAGAATAAATACAATTAAATACAAAATTGGCCCTTTAGTTGCATTGTGAATGAAGAGAGGGGTCCATTAATTATAAATCAAAGAGTTATATCAGGTTTTGATTGTTGTAACATAATGATATACCTTAGTGATATATGCTTTTGCACTAGCTGTGTGAACTCTGGGCAAATCAACTAAACTTTATGGGCTCGGTTGTCTCATTAGTAAAATGTGGAGTTTCCTTCAATGGTTTCTATCATCTCTTCTGACTTTAATTGTATGATTCTATTATCCAATGAGTAGATGACTCTCCAAAGTTACTTTTTCATTCCCTGCAGGCCATGTATTGGTCCATGATGAGGTGCATATCACTCTGGTTCATGTTGAGGTAAATTCTGACAGCTGAATTTTCTGGTAATCTCTTTCCCTGATAGTGAATTTGTCATTCATCTGGCCATCTTTTCAAATGGAATTCTTTCTCCATATTGCTCACATAATGGCAACTTTTCCTTCCTATCTCTTTCATTCCAGACCTATTAAGGCAGAAATACATATTATTTTTTTTTTTACAAAGATTTGCAACAATAAGAATTGGAATAGCATGTAATGTTCTGATAAGCCTCTGAGTTAGTCAGAAAAAGTCATTAAACAAAATATACAGATTTTTTTTTTCTGAGCATCTTGTTAATCAAGTTTTGGGAAATGGTAAAAGTAAATAAAAAACACAGAAGATATATTACATTAAATTACAATTTAAACTACATTATCATCAACATTGTCTGGACCTGTGATTTTTTTTTTGTTAAAAGGAATTCTCTGTGAAGAAAACTCCTTCTACTAATAGAGATCTGAAGTTGTTTTCTAATTTATAGTTTTAGTTGTTAGGAGGCATTGAAAAGTTAAATAACTTTTCCTTGGTAATCCCAATAGTAGGTGTCAGGGGAAAGTCTTTTTGATTACAAAGTCTCTATATCCACTATGTCCTCTATGCCCTATTGCATTTATATCGTTCTCATTTTTTAATGTTGATTTCAAATCTTTCAAGTTTTAAATATTCAATATTATTTGGGTAAAAAACATAAGGTGCATAAAATGAATTGCTAAAGAAAACTTCAGAATATGTTTATTTTTTCTTGAGTTCAGTAATTTGAATACTTAATGAATTTATAAAAATTGCTACTTTTCCCACCATGGAATATGTAAAAATATGTTTAGAAATATTTACCAGTATGATTTTGTGGATTACAAATTTAGATTTATTTAATTTTTTTTTAGTCACTTGCAGGTGTAATGATAATGAGATGTTGCATTTTTTCCCAAGTGATGCGGCTGATGTGAAGTTCTATAACTAACATACTTTTTAATATGATATTTCAGTAGAAATAATTTTAGTTTCTTTGATTATAATATTTGCATTGCTTTTAATTTATAATTAAAATGCATGAAGAATATAACAGATATTAAGGATGAAAATGCCTTCAGGAAGTTGCTAATAACTATTGGCATCTGTGACTAATGAATGCTATATTGGTTTAGGCTGTGACTAATGGAATAAATGTTTTGGAAAAAACTCTTGTATGTTATTATTTTATAAACACCAATCAGGCCATGATGGATTTATTATGTGAATTCAAATAGGATAACTATTTGACCTTTACTCATTCTTTTACCTTTGCCACTCTACAAAGTTGATCAACCTGCTTCTTTATTTGATTCCCTTCATGTACAATGTTTCTTTGAATTAAAAAATCATTCATTGAATGTTCTGAGAGCAGTTCCATTAATTGGACATCATGATCAACTATTAAGTAAGAAGATTAATAGTGTGGCTGGCAAAGAAGATAGTCTATAGCCAATTAGCTTCTTAGCTAAGGTATATTTAATCAGTATGTTAAAAAAAAATAAAGCTATGTGCTAAATTTTCCAGTAGTAAAAAACAAACAAGTGATTTATAGTTATTCCATGTTTTTCTTAGGTATAATAAGTTGCTAGGTATTAACTTTGAGAAAAATGAATTTCTGGTAGTATTTATAATGAGAGTATATGTATGCAAAAATTTTCCATTAACTCTTAATCCCAAACTAGAAAACTGTACATCTCAAATTTTCATTTCTTCTAGTTCTGGAAAGATGAAGTTATTATTAAGACAAAGCACAAATTTATCATCTGTTTTGCTTTTGGCAGAGAAAGGGCACCAACAGTTGTTGGATAATGATATGCTCACCTTCCTTTAACATTGCACTTTCTTTTTTAAAATTTTAAAAAAAAATTAATTTTTTATTATTAAAAGCTTTTTATTTACAAAATATGAGTGATTTTTCTACATTGACCTTTGCAAAACTTTTTTTTGTTCCAAGCTTTTCCCCTCCTTCCCCCACTTCCCCTAGATTACAGGTAGTCTAATACATGTTAAATATGTTAAATTATATGACAAATCCAATATATGTATACATATCTATACAGTTATCTTACTGCACAAGAAACATCAGTTCTAGAAAGAGAGAAAAAAAACCTAAGAAGGAAAACAAAAGGCATAGAAATATTCACAGAAAGTGTTAAAATGCTGTGTTGTGGTTCACACAGTTCCCTCAGGCCTCTCTCTGGATGTATTTGACTATCTTCATCGCTGAACAATAGGAACTGGTTTGAATCACAATATTGCTGAAGAGAACCATGTACATCAGAATTGATCATCATATAGTCTTGTTGCTGTGTATAATAACATTGCACTTTCACAACAAGTTTATGAATTAAATTTTCATCCATTTCCTTCTTCTGTCCTGGTGGTCTTTAGTATAAAATTGCTTTTAATTTAGACCTCTTTTGACCTTCACAAAAGGATTTTTTTCAATGTTTATTCCTCTTAGATTCTTGGAGTTCCTAAAGCATAAAGAATTTTCAGGGAAGTGGGGAGGAAGTACTGCAGTTGCAGCACATAATAAAGGAAAATTGTATAACATATGACTGGAAAGAAGGCATGATAATCTTGTTTTGTAAATGTGAATGGGATAACTGTTTAATCTTTAATCATTCTTTGACCTTCACTATACCACAAAGTTGATTAATATTCTTTATTTGATTCCCCTTCATGTACAATTCCTCTTTGCTTTTAGAAAACGATCCAAAAGACATTCTAAAAGCACTTTCATTAATTGGACATTGTAATCAATAGGCGATCAATAAGATAAATAGCATGACTATGTTTTAGATAGAATCATAGAATTTCAGAATTGGAAGGGATCTTAATGGTCAGTTTTTCCTGCAAATAATTCATATTACAGTATGCCAAATAGTCATTCAGCTTCTGTTTACAGACTTTTAGTGAGGAGGAAATCCATTCATTGCTTTACAAAGTGAAACATTTCACTTTTAGACAGTTCTAAAATTTGCCCTGATATTAACCCAAAATTTGTGTCTTTATAGATTACATTTATTACTCTTAATTCTGCTCTTTGGGGCCAAACAGAACATCTTTAATCCCTCTTTAACAAAACTTTGTTTCAAACATTTGAAGACAGCTGCTATGTTCTCTATAAGTTTTTTCTCTGCACGCTAAACACCTCTAGTTCCTTTAAATGATGGTTCTATATACTATACTCAAGGCTGCTCACCTTCCACCTTCGTTTAAATATTGTTTAGCTTTTCAATATTCTATTTTTTGTTATCATATTAAAATAATTCATTAATTTTGTTTTTCCCAGTTACATTTAAGAGTTTTTTTACATTTGTTTTAAAATTTTTGTTTCAGATTCTCTCCCTTATCCTAACCACCATTAATAAATCAAATATGAAGTTATGCAAAATATTTCCATAAAAGTCATGTTTTGAAAGAAAACATAAATTTGAAGAAGAGAGAGAGAGAAAGAGAGAGAGAGAGAGAGAGAGAGAGAGAGAGAGAGA
>JAJPUD010002637.1:190152-302652 GCA_023553655.1 Myrmecobius fasciatus
AGAGAGAGAGAGAGAGAGAGAGAGAGAGAGAGAGAGAGAGAGAGAGACAATGCTTCCATCTGGATTCAGATACAATCATTTCCTTCTCTGGATACGAGTATGAATTTTCATCATAAATCCTTCAGAGTAGTAGTGAATCATTGCATTGCTGAGAATAGCAACGTCATCTCAGAACATTGACTGAGTGCCTGACTACATGGAGGGCTTTGCAGGTTTTGCTGAGAGCATCCTGCTCATCATTTCCCATAGAAACATTCTATCATAATGACATACCACAGTTTATTCAGCCATTCCCCAATTGATGGGCATCCCCTCAATTTCCATTTTCTTGCCCTGAAAAGAGAGCTGCAATAATATTTTTATACAGACATGTCCTTTTCCTTTTAAAAATTCTCTTTTGGAAATTATTCCTAGTAATGGTATTGTTAGGTCAGAGGATATAATTTATAACCCTATAGGGCTATAAATCTTTTGATCATTTATCAATTGGGGAATGGCTCATTTTTTTATGAATTTGACTCAATTCCTCTATTTTTGAGAAGTGAGGCCTTATATCAGAGAAACTTGCTTTGAATTTTTTTTTACAATTACTATTGCTAAGTGTATTTCCCCCATTTATTCTATTCCCTCTCTTCTTTCACTCTATCTCTCTTCAAAAGTGTTTTTGCTACTGACTATTCCTTCCCCCAATATGCCCTCTCTTTGATTACTCTCCCCCTTTCCCATATACAATTTTCCTCCTATTTTTGCAAGGTAAGATAGATTTCTGCACTGATACTGAGTGTGCATGTTATTTCTTCTTTGAACCAGTTCTGATGAGAATAAGGCTCACTTATTCATCCTCTCCTTTCCCTCTTTCCTTCCATTATAAAAGCTTTTTCTTGCTTCTTTTTATATAAGATAATTTACATCATTCCACTTCTCTTTTTCCCTCTTACCCAGCACATTCCTCTCTGATCCCTTAATTTCATCTTTTAAAGATATTGTCTATTCATATTCAACTCACATCTGTTCCCTCTGTCTATATATACTCCTAATTGCAATAATAATGAGAAAGTTCTAATGAATTACAAGTATCATCCTCCCATATAGAAATGTAAACTGATAAATCTTATTAAATTCCTTATTATATCATTTTCCTTTATGCTTCTTTATACTTTATGCTTATTCTGAGTCCTGTATTTAAAAATTCAAATTTTCTATTCAGCTCTGGTCTTTTCATCACAAATGCTTGAAAATCCTCTATTTTGAACTTCTACCTTTTGCCCTGAACAATTATACTCAGTTTTGATGGTTGATAATTCTTGGTTGTAAGCCTAGCTCCAATGCTCTCCAAAATTTTATATTTCAAACTCTCCAATCCTTTAATGTAGAAGTTGCCAAATCTTGTGATACTAACTGCAATTCCATTATACTTTTTTCTGGGGGCTTGTAATATTTTCTCCTTGACCTGGGAGTTCCTGAATTTTACTGTAATATTCCTGAGAATTGGTTTGCTGGTTTCTCAAATACTCTCTCACCCTACTGACAAACTTTTCATGCTGAAAAGTTGTCTTCAGTGTCTCTGGCTCCAGAAATCTGGCAGCCACCAGTACTGGCACTGACTCAGAGGTCCTTAGGCCAGTTCTTGCTTTGCTGGTGTGGGGTTGGGGCTAAGGCTGTGAGCTGGGGCTGAGGCTGGTCCTGGGACCAGGAGTGTTTCGGAACTGTATGTTGGACTCTGATCCTTGTGCCACAGAACTTTCCTGCTGACTTCCTCAAGTTAAGTTTGGCTGGAAAATGTTATGCTCCATCTTTATGAGTGTTTTGATACTATAAAATTTGTTTAGAGTCATCATTTAAAGGAATTTGGAATGGTTTAGGGGAGAAGTCAAGTGACTTCCTGCCTTTACTCCACCATCTTGGCTCCTTCTTTGACAACACATTTTTGAAAGTAATAGAGATTTTTTGGCTGCTTTATTAGAATGCTGATTCATATAGATCTTGAAGTTTATCAAAAATTTTGTTTTTTCAAATTATTAAAGTCACTTTGTACCCAGGAATTTGATTTTTTGAACCAAAGTTTAGTATTTTAGATTTATCCCTTTTATATGTTGTCTTACTCAATTCAGACAATACTTCTACCTTGTAATGAATTTTTTCCATTTGAACTTATTTCCCAAATATTTATGTTTGTGTCTTTTGAAAATTTGACAAGCTTTTTAAAAAGCCATCTATAAAAAGGTTAAATAACATAGGATGCAGGTCCTTCAGATACTCTACTAGAAACCCAAATTAAAATAGAGCCATTTTTACTTAGGTCATTCAATTAGTTTCTAATCCTTCTAAATATCATCTAACCTGAATGTTGCTATAGCATGAAATATTTTATCAAAAGCTTTGCTAAAATCTATATCAACAGAATTCTTATCTGTCAAATTACAAACTTTGCCAAGAAAAGTTTTGACAATTCTGATTTGTTTTTGTGGAAATCATGTTGGTGATTACAAGTTCCTTTTCTAGCTATTCAAAAACATCTCTTTAATTGTAATTTTAAATTTGATATTTTTTATATTGCCTTATTTTTCCCTATTTTTCTTAAATTTTATTAATGTGCTTAAGCAGACATTTACATGTAATGTCCACTCTCTAAGAAGACTCTTCTAACAAAGTAAAAGTAAAAATTAAGTGGTCTCATCTGAGAGCACATCCAAGTATTCTATATCTATGATATCCTATCCCCCTCTCTTTTAAAAAATCAACAGAAATCTATTTCTTTTCCCTTTTATTCTCCACCCCATTGAGAAATGAAGATAAGAAAAACAAGTCTCTTGTAAGAATTGTGCATAGTAAAGCAAAATAAATTCCTTCAAAACAAGTTCTCTGTAACAGATATACACTGTCAAGGAAAACAAATTCTTTCATGACTGCAATATATATGGAAGTATGTAAACACATTCACATCTATATATACATGCAGCTTAAATTTGTACATTAAATCTGTCACCTTTCTTGTAATGTTTTATCATTAGTCCTCTGGAATCATCAATAATCATCGTATTGTTCATGTTCATATAGCTTTCAAAGTTGTGTTTGTTTATCATATAACCTTTTATCTAGGGCATGGACTCATTTAGAGCTTATCTTGAATAAAATAGGAGGTATTGATCTAAATATAATTTCTTTCATTTTTTTTCATTTTTTCCACTAATTTATATCAAATAATGAGCTTCCCTCTCAATAAGGGAGGGTGGTGGTCTTTGTATTTATCAAATACTAGGGTACTAGATACATTTGCTTTCATATGCTGTGCTCAATCTATTCCACTGTCTGATTTCTCTATTTTTCAACCAATATCAAATTATTTTGAGAATTACTGGTTAATAATGTTATTTGATACCTGGCATCTTAGTCTACTTCATTCACATTTCTTTTTATTGTTTCATTTGACATTCTTGATTTTTTTTTCCCTCCATGTGAATTTAATTTTTTTCTAGTTCTTTAAATTATTTTTAGGAAATTTGCTTAATATATCATTGAATAAATAAACGAATATAGTACTGTCATTTTTACCTTTCCACAGATCCTATCCAGCAAACCATTCCTTGAAACAAAGAATAAATTGGAAAAAATGCACTTCAGCAAAACTAACTAAACATATTAAAAAAAAAAGATTGACAGTATCTATATTTCAGATCCCCGGTCTCTTACCTCAGAAGAAAGAAGGCAAATGCATTTTTTTTTTCATTTTTTCCTGGTACCAAACTTTAGCTCTCAATTTAGTAATATTAGGATCTGGAATTTTCTGGCTTTGAAGTCAGGTTCACTGCTTTCTAGTTTGTGGGATTAATTTTCTTTCCTTTTTTGTGGGGAAATTCATTCAACATCTGCCCTTCTTTCATCTTATGGTTCATTTCTCATTTTCTATCATCTTTCATATATTACTAGAAATGATTTAGTAATCAAATCTATCAGCTATTTTAGAACTAAAGGATATAGTTCATCTGAGACAGGTGATCTGAAGGACATATGCAAGGTAGACATTTCTTATTACTTTCTTCCTTATCGAATCCCTGTTGGCCATTTTGTTCTGCTCTTCCTAGTTTGAAAGCCATTCTCATAAGCAGAAACCAGAAGGAAAATAAGAATTCAGTTTCTTGACCTTGTTATCAGTTATCACCCATCCAGGAGGAGCAAATAATCCAGGCCTTTTTTTTTTTGATCCTCCATCTGCCCTATATATCAAAAGCAGATCACTTTGTTGTTTATAGAGCTTTTTTGGGGCTAGCTTCAGAACATTTTGAGCTTTAATACTTTTGATACTATTTCTATGATACTATACAATACAGAGTTTTATTAATCTTCTCTTTCTTGCCCTTGCTTCCATTTTCCATTAAAAAATGCTTAACAAAATCTAATTTGGTTAATGACTTATCTGTGTATGTATATTGGTTTCTAAAGGCATTTTGAACCTGGATTAGTACTTAAATCTGACCCTCTGAAACTTAGATTTACAAAATTCATGCCCTTAATTCTTGGGAAAGTTAAATCACTCATTTTTGTAATCCTAACCACCAGATATTATTACCACAACTCTTTTGTTCAGGACCTGAAACATAGGATTAAGAATACTACAGAATCAAAGCTTCTGACTAAGTCTGATTGAAGCCAAGGTCCATACCTCTAGGTAGAGACTTACTTGAACGCACTGAACAGAAAGAGGATGCATTAGGATTGGAAAAACATATTGAGCTACTCCTAGAACTGAGCCAGAGGGCTAGTCTCTACAAATTCTGATCACCTGATTGCGAGAAATTTGTGAATCAATCTTACAATAACATTGGGAAAAGAATAAACTATTTGGAATTATCAGAGAGATGATAATGCACTATTGTCATGAAAAATATACTATATTAATCTGTCCTGTAAAGTATGCCGAAGGAAATGCCATTAAATAAAACTGAAAATTGATTTTAAAAAGGTCAAGTTTGTTGAGGGACTTTAATGTGAGTATAAGGAGTACATATTTTATTTCACTGGCAACATAGGTAACTGAAATACTGAGCAGTTGAATACTAAGTCTGATACAGCAGTAAGATTAATTTGGCAATATTGTGAAGGATGAGATGGAGAAGTGAGATAAAAGATGGGGAGACAAATTATGAAGCTTTTAGCCAATAATAAATAATGAAGTCTAGAAACAGGGTGACATTAGTAATAGAGGTCAAAGGTGAGAACAAGAGAAATTTTAAAAATTGGAGACTCAGAAACACCTTTCACTATAATCATGATAATTTGGTGGAACAGAAGTTTAGATTACTGAGAAAATTATTAAATTGTAACTTCTGGAAAAACAATGATGCTAAAATAGTATTAACATTCTTTTTTATGTAAGTAGCAGACAAAAATAGTCAATTCATGTTAATAAATTTAACTTTTAAATTGTTAAATTTTAAGATGGAAAATTGTGAAAATTATTTTAAAATAATGTAGTGTAAAAGCACTTGTTGCCATTTCTTCTGAGTCTAAAAATATCAAATGTTATAAAATATGTTTTTTTAAACATAAAAACATTGTAAAATAACGAACTGAATGGTCATTTGATGACAATCATCTACCCAGTGCTATACAAAACCTTCTTAAATTACACAAAAATATATTGTTGCTAAAATATTCATGAAGTTCAAAAGGATTCTTGAGTTGGAAAAAAACTATTTATTTTGAGTAGTTATTTAAGAAAAATATGAAATGATATAGAAATAAATGTGATTTTTCTCCCCAAGTTCCTTTACCCTTTGTCACAATCTATAATCTAAAGGCCATCAAGTATGCACTTTGATCAACTCTAAGGAGCTAAACTTGTATGCTCCTAGTCAATTTTTAAAAACAGTCTAGAAAAATAGATTCAACATAATTCGACCCACAGTCTTATTTTATTGTTAGTCTGCTTCATTTCATCATAGCTTTCTGTTCTACAATAAAGATTGAAAATTACAACTTTCTGCTTGAATAGTTTCAGTATCTCTAGATTTATTTTATGCTGCTAGACTTCTTTAACTCTTTGTAGGTATAGAGCATGGGTATTTTATGACCTATAACAACAAAATTAAGTCACTTTTTCAAATGGGAAAAATGTTTGAGTCTTTATTGTGTTTATTTTGAATATTTTTTAGCCCAATGGATGGAAGAATCTGGAAAAGGGAAAGGAATTATTATCAGATACTCAGGAATAAGGTGAGATAATAGCTTAATGAAGGCCTGTGATATGCTTTCAGTGTGTTCCTTGAATGAAATCAGTTCAGTTGCACCATGCTCACAATATGATCAAAGAAAAATAATTAGAACAAACATTTATATAACAGAAATTATTTGTATAATGCTGCAAAGTTTCTTGCAATGATTGTTAAAGATTTTGATGTTTTAGAGAGTTCATGGTCATATTAAAGAGAGCTAGGGGCAGCTAGGTGGTGGAGTGGATAGAGCACCAGCCCAGAAGTCAGGAGGACCTGAGTTCAAATCTGACCTTAGACACTTAACACGTCCTATCTGTGTGACCCTGAACAACTCACTTAACCCCAATTGCCTTAGCAAAAAGCAAAAAGAGAGAGAGAGAGAGAGAGAGAGAGAGAGAGAGAGAGAGAGAGGCAGAGTCAGAGATAGGCAAACATTGAAAGAGTAAGAACAGTGTGGTATAGTGAGAAGAAACCTAGGATGCAAATAACTCTAAGCTTACCAGTTGCATGACTAGAGGCCAGTCACATCATGTTTGTGATCACTTGTCTCTTCATCTCTATATTACTAACAGTTTCTAGCTACTTGCTGGGAATTTCACATTTTCCTTAAAAATTTCTTCCTGTCTTTCTGAGTAGAATTCTTTGCTTCCTATAGAATTTGGAGTGTCAGTGACCTTCTGTCCCTCAATTTTGGCCTTCTCTATGGGTTATGGAATACAGAATAACTCCTTATTCAGAGTTATATGGAGTTGTAGATGTATCCTAAGTTAGAACTTATATTTGAGCCCCCACCAATTGACAAAATTCCATTTTCTACTCCAAATTTTCTATATTTCAATAAATCTAATCATGTGATCTTGGTAAACATAAGAATTTATGCTTGATAGTGAACTTCTAAATCTTTCACTAGTCTTTTTGTTAAGAGTACTTCCTAAGGCCCAATTTTTAATTTGTTCTCCAGGATGTCTGACTCCAGAAGGTAACCACACCACAGTGTCTATGGGTGATGTTAAGATCTTTCTTGCATAGTTCTTTTGTGTTTTCTTGCCACTCCATAATCTCTTCTACTTCTGTTAAATCCTGCCATTTTTGTCTTCTATCAAGTTCATTTTTTTAAAATTTTATTTGCATAACATATGTGTGGGTAATTCTTCAACAATAACCCTTACATAGCTTTCTGTTACAAATTTTTCCCCCCAACTCCCCGCCCCTCCCCTAGATGGCAGGATATCCACTACATGTTAATTATGTTAAAATATTGGCAAATCGAATATATGTATACATATTTCCAAACTTATCATTGTTGTGCAAGAAAAATCTCATCTACACAAAAAATATATCAGATAAAGGAAACACAATGTAAGCAAACATCAATCAAGAGTATGAGAATGTTATGTTGTGGTCCACATTTCACATCCCTCTCTCTGGGTGTATATGGCTTTCTTCAGTGAACAATTGGAGGTGGTTTGAAACATTTCATTGTTATCAAGTCCATTTTTGCATGAGACATTCTCTTGATATTTCTAATTTTCTTGAAGAGATTTCATCTTTCCCATTTCATTGTTTTCTTCTATTTCTTTGCATTGCTGATTTAATTTTTTTTGGTATTTGTTGGAAAGCAGTTTCTGCTGTCAAGGAGCTTTTGAAGGGAAAGCAGACAGAGACCACACATACTCACGAAGAGTAAATGCAAGGTAATTTAATGGTGGGGAGATTCATTAGAATCTGGAAAGGGGGACAGGAAAAGCCTCATGTAGGAGCTTGAGCTGTGTTTTGAAGGAACTTAGGAATTCTAAGAGATAGAATTTAGGAGTGAGTTCATCTGTAAGATACAATTTATGCTAAAACATAAAACCCCTTCCCAATTTGCATCTAGCCTTTGCAGATATACTCCACATTACTTTTCCCTTCACACACAAATCTATAATCCTGCCAAAGTGACCTACTTGGTACTCCTCACATATAGCAGATTGTGAAGGGTTTTTAAAGTGCTAAACAGAGTTGAAAGCAAATGATCTGGGGAATGACTTGGTTAGATCTGAACTTTAGGGATAGCACTTTGATAGCTGTATATAGGATGGGGTGAAGATAGGAGAGAAGAGAGAGAACAATTAGGAGACAATTTCAATAGTCTAAATAGAGGATGATGGCTTGAACCAGGGTGGTGGTCATGTGAGTAGGTGGGAAAAGGGAGAGATGCAAGAGATGATGAAGCAGAATCAACAGCACTTAATGACTAGAAGTATGAGTTGAGGGAGAATGAGGAACCAATAAATCAGTAAACATTTACTTAGCACTTATATGATAGACTTTGGAGATACAAAGACAAAAATGTTACATTTGCTGCTTTTAAATAACTTGCATTCTGGATAAACAATGCAATTTTGACGAGCAACACACTAGCTAGGAAATATATTAGAAAGACCTCATGTGCTTACATGGAAGATAACATTTGTGATGAATTTTGAAGGAAACAAGCAATTCTAATAGGCATAAGGGAGTATATTCCAGGCAGAGGTATAGCCAGTTTAAAAGCAAAGAGATGGCAGAGTATCACATATGAAGAACTGCAAAGTCAATTTGGCTTGAATGCAGAGTGTAGGAAGGGAACTAGAGTTTGACAAGGTTAAAAACGTGGGTTTGAGTGTGACTATGTGAAGGACTTTACAAATCAAACATGAGAATTTATACTTGATCCTGAAGGCAATAGAGAATCATTGGAGTTTATTAATTAAGGAAAAACATGATCAGAATTATGTTATGGAAAATCTCTTAGTAGTGGAGAATGAATTTTTTTTTTATTTTTGGGGAGAAACTTGATGCAAGGAGATCAATTAAGAAGCTATTGGAATAGACCAGGTGAGAGGTAATCAGGGCCTTAACTAGGGTGGTAACTTTGTAAGTCAAGAGAAGGGGACAGATATGAGAATGTAAGATTTGTTGTAGAGGTAGTCTTTGACAATCACTCTTCTTTTTGGGGGCACTCTCTTCTTTTCAGGTTTTTGTGACACTGTTCTAACCTTGCTGTCTTTCTACCTGTTTAACTGTTCCTTCTTAATTTTTGTTTGCTATTTTTGTCTCCAGGTCAAGCTTATCAAACATGGGAATCCAAGCTCTGTTGTAGGACCTCTTTTCCTTTTATATTATTTATAATAGTATAAAGATACTAAGAAGAAAAGTTAGAGAATCACTGTTCTAGAGAAGACATGTCAGGCAGGATCAAGGGTATATGTAGAGATTTTTTGCTTTCTCAATGGGTGGGGAAGATGGGAGAAGAAAGAGAATTTATAATTGAAGATAAATAAAATAAAAGATATGTTTGTATATGTGTGTAGAGACAGAGGGGCAGAAAATTAGAGAGAGACAGAGACCGAGGGAGAAGGAAAGGTATTAAATTTTATTTTGGAGATGTTGAATGTGAGATGTTTTGGGGACATCTGGTCCCAAATTGTCCAAAAGACAGTGAGTAATGTGTGATTAGACTTCAAGAAAAAGAGCTGGGCTAGGTGATATAGTTTTGAAAATTGTCTGTACACGAATGATCATTAAACCCAAGGGAACTGATCAAAACACTGAGGGAAAATCGATAGAGAAGAGAAGAACACTTAGGACAGTCTTGGATTATAGCCACAGGTAGATTAGGGCACATGAATAAAGACATAGGACAGAAGAATGAAGAGAGAGTTCAGTGTCCAAAAAAAACCCCATCTCACAGCAGAGAGATTATTTAAAAGTAAAGATCACTAAATAAGGCTAAATGTTGCAGAGAGGTCAAGAAAGTTGAGTTCTGAGGGAAGACCATTGGTAATTTTGGAGAAAGTTCATTTGAATCATGAATTTACAAACCAGGATGAAATGGGTTGAAATGAGAGTGAAAAGAGAGGAAATAAAGACATTTAGAAAGCTTTTTCTAGGAGTTGATTGTGAAAGAGTGGAGATATATAGGGTTTGTTTGGTCAAGTGAGAGTTTTTTGAGGAGAGGGAATACCTATATAGTTTATACCTTGAAGGAAAGAGATAGTAGATAAGGAGAGATTGAAGATTATATATAGAAGAGATGATTAAGTGGACAATTTGTTGGAAAGGGTATGAATGATTGATATCAAGAGTATGTATAGAGTGATTGGCTTTAGTGAGGAGGAGGGCCACCTTTTTAGGATAGACTGAAGGTAAGAATGAAGGATGCACATAAAGGAGTTTTGAGATGTAGAGAGGGGGAAAGAGGGAGAGAGATTGTGCTAGTAAAGGTATCATTAAACTGGCCCTAGTTCTCCAAGTTCAGAATAGTCTCTTGGGATTATATACTGAAACCTGCAGACTGGATTTATGAAGTGCAACTCAAATATTCAAATGGATCTGTGATTTTATTGATAACTTTTATTTATGCTTTTCCTTGGAGTTCCTTGTTGGTTATATGTTATGTGATTATCATTTCTATTTACAATGAAATGTCCAAGGTAATTTTACATTGGCATTATCACTGAGTCAAATAGTTTCAGTTCTTGACAAGGCAGTGGAGGAGTGACAGTTGACGTAGGAAGCA
Source organism: Myrmecobius fasciatus (assembly GCA_023553655.1). Classification (NCBI taxonomy): domain Eukaryota; kingdom Metazoa; phylum Chordata; class Mammalia; order Dasyuromorphia; family Myrmecobiidae; genus Myrmecobius; species Myrmecobius fasciatus. Next base: position 200,908 of record JAJPUD010002637.1, read on the forward strand.
AAAAGAGAAGGGAGGGATAAACTTTGTTTTACTGAAGTACAATGCAGTTAGCAGAGATTCATTTAAGTCAGGAATTATTGAATCACTGACTGCCCTCTTTAATTTTCAAAGTGGGGATTTTTATACAGACTTAGCCTCAAAGGGGGTCAGACAATGGCCACAGGGAGATCCTAGGGGATCCAAATGAAAGCTTCTAAATTGTTATTGCTTCTAAATTTGATCTTCAAAGAATGATTTTATTTTTCTACTTCACCTTAAGTTAATTGATGGTCTACTTCACTGTCTGGCACATTTCTGTATAAATCCAACCTTCGGGTCACAAACTGATTAGGAATATGTCCACTTGAATTTAAGTGCCTTTTTTAGAATCTGCAGTCTCACCTTTACTCTGAGTGGCAGTCTGTGTAAATTCTTCCAGATTAATTCATGAGGACAGAAACTAAAAAATAATAATCCTTGGTTATTTGTTTCTTTGAATATTTTGGGGTTTTTTTTTTTGAGTAGGTAATTCCAGGAGGAGAAAATTCCATTAATTTTGTAGACAATTACATTCTTGTAATTCTCAGGACTTTCTTCACACATCAAAGAATGAAAAGGAAAGTGTTTTGCTTTCAGAAGACAGGAGAAAAAAAGAGAATCAGTCACTTGCGGCAATTTTTAGTAACCTAAAACTCTTCAGGAAACTGAAATGTGTTATGATATTAAAGAAGAAGACTCAAAGAGGTAATACACTTCTAGCTCTTATTTTGTGTTGTGTGCACTTTCCTGATCCATCATCATGAGAGTAACTTCATGTTGCATTGACACAGAAGCTTTATGTTCTGTTATTATGAATATTTAAAGCATGTCACTGTAAAAACCAACTTATTGAGTTCACAGCATAACCTAAAAATCTTGCTTTCTGAGAGTAATTAGCAGTGGGGAAGTGTTCCCTCCCAACACGCCCCTCCCTCCAAATTTCTGATGGTCATCCTGCATGAAATCGTTTTTTTTCTTAAGTTCTCTCTCTCTGACATATATGAACATATATACCCTGGCTGAGCAAGTTGCTCAGCTTTTTAGTACCCCATTGAAATCTCAAGGATTGTAAAAATAGCTGCTGCTCTTCATTGGTGGAGCTTAATTTTTATTGGTGGAGTTTAATTTCCTTAGGTTAGTGAAATTACAGGTATGGGCAAAATTGTTTTTATTTTCACTCTCATGCATTGAAATTAAATTGAGTTTTTTCCAGAGTTGAAAATTATTTAAGAAATCATGGCTCCTGGGTTTACAATGATCCCTTTTTACTCTGATTCTTAATTTATCACCTATATTTCATATAATAAATAAGATCAAGAGGTGTGTGTAAGCTGATGAAGGTACTCAAAAAATGATAGAAACTACATGACAGAACAATGAATGTGAGCAATATATATAGAAAATGCAACATATATGCATTTATTACATATTTATATATATTTAATATATACTTATATATGTGCATATGTACAAAAATACAGATAAGAGAGAGACAGAGACAGAGAGAGACACATAGAAATACACAGAGAGATGAATGATACAAGAGGGCTAGATTCATAAAAAGCACTAGAATTCAGGACTTAGTTTTGATCAGTGGATGCTTTGTGGTTTAAACTCTGTGTATTTTTTTTCTTCTTTTTTCTTCCTGAGTATATAAGATTAATATTAGAAGAAAGCTTATATGTCCTTACTCACTGCTCCTAAAACTTCATCCTTATTGACATTAACACCACTCTTTCCCAAGCCTGCTACAAAACTACTCCTAGTATATTCCACTGTGTGCTTTGAAATGCCTGTTTTATTCTTAAATTTCTTGATTTTTTTTCTCTTGCAACACACTTCACCTCTTCAATTGCCTTAAACCTGACTTTTCATTAGGAACTCCACAGTTATTTCCATTGGAGGTTCCTATTTTTGCCTTGTCCACTGAAAGACAGGAGAAGGCTTAATATACCACACATCTTGTTCCTTCATGTGGTTTACAGACCAATTTTTTTTTGCCATGATTCAATAAATTTTCCTTTTTTTAAAAAAAAAAAAGTAAAATCACTCTAATTGTTTCATTACTCAGCCTCAGTTGGATCAGACAAAATATAAAGGGATTAGGCTAGATGACCTTGAAGGTCCTTACAACTCTAAAACCCTGGAATTCCATTATCCTGTAACTTTCCTGACTTCTATGATTTTAGCTCTTGATTTTCAACTTTTCTACATTATTCATTGCTATGAAGAAGTAACAAAGACTCTCAGTCCACTGGGTTTGGAGTCAGGCAATGAATCATAAGATACACATAAGCTATTAGAGACTGAGAAAGTTACTTAACATCTCTGGGTCACAGTTTTTCCATCTGTACAAGGGAGATAATAACAGCACCTTCTTCATAGTTATTGTAAAAAATCAAATGATAAAATGTAGTCAGTATGCTTTTCAAACCTTAAAACCATATATATATATATATATGTATGTATGGATATATATATATATGTATTAGCTATTGCTATCATCCTTGCTGTGCCCCATGTACCTTGACACTTCCTTATTCTCTTAGGGTAGGAATTTCTCTCTGTTAACCATAGCTCTAAGTAACGAGTACTCACTTTTGTTCTTAATGACAGAATTATGAGTGTTTTTTTAATAATAAGGCTAAATATTATTAAATGCTTGATTAGGGGAGTTTATGGGCCAGATTATGCAAGAAAAGATTTGCATAATATTTGATTTTCCTCCAGAGCCAGGCTATCAAAGTAGGTCATAAATTATTTTCATTCTGAGGCAATGATGGAAAACATATTGATACCTAATCTATTTAGATAAGAGAATATACATAAAATGCTTTGCAAACCTTAATTGTTATATATGAATCTATTATAATTTTTTTCTTTATAGTTAAGCTAAAAAGGAAGAAGTAAAAGAAATCATATTGTTTAAATGAACATTGCAGAATGACACAAAGTAAGAAATAGACCCAACGCTCATTTTGCAAAAACTAGGATTGTTACTTGCAATAGTTGTATACTGCAAGAGAGAGAATTATTTTCTGAGTGATAAGCATTTTCTTTCTTTTTAATTACTCTTTAGCTTCTATTAGAAATGTTTCAAGAATGAGTTGTAGTTTTCCCTAAGAAACAAATTTACCACTGCAAAACTCATTGGATTCTCTGGGCTCAAGACTTCCCTCAAGCATCTCTGAAATATGACTTGGAGCATAAGATTTCTTCATGGACACAGACCATAAAGGAATATAGACAGAAGGTCATATTAGAACAACACTGAAGTTGTACAGATTTATTCCATGATCACAGAATATTCATACTGGAAATGACCTTAGACACCATCTCATTAGCTCTATGGCTGCCATATCACAATGTTAATTAATCTTAATCATTTGGTTCCATAAAACCTCAGATCTTTTTATCTCCTAGCAAAATGCTAGCTAATAGTCCCCTAGTTTGTATTTGTGATGATTCACTACAAAGACATCTCACTTGTTTTAAGAGAGCTCTGTATGTCTGTGGGGCTATCTTGATATAGTGGAGTAGAAGTAATTGCCTTTTTATATTTCCTTTCTAGGGCCAACTTATTCTTTATAATTTTGATTGTTTTGTGAAAGTTGTTATTCCATTTACATTGCTGTGGTTATCATTGCTTTCCCCCCCCTTTTTGGCAACTTGACTTTTAAACAAAGCTGCAATTCAATAATGAAATATTTATTTGATTTAGTATGACCGCCAAATGCCATCAAATTATAAGAAATACATACATATATGTATGTCTCTCTCTATATATATCCACATATATCTATATATCTATATATTGCTTATTCTGTACTCAGTATATTCAGTTGCCACAAGAACTCAGATGTCTCCCTCCTCAAAGTATGGTACAGTGAAGCTTAAACTCCAATAAGTTCTATAATGTTGAAAAAGCTCATTATGACCTTGGTAACAGAATGAGTCTCCTATTTCAGGACCAATCTAAGTAAGGACAGACTGGTTCTGCATTTTTTCATCATAGCATCCCATGAAATAAAAATTTTAAAATGCCCCTTAATTTTGTGTGGCTTTTGACTACTTCTGATGTGAGAGAAAAAAAGTAAGAAAATGAGGCAAAAAAGAATTCTAGGAAAGAGGCAATTTGTTTAAGTAAAAAAAAACAATTTATTTTAAACATTGTTCTATATCCATTGAAGAAGCAAATAATATGATATAAATTATACAAGAGAAATCATGCAATACATATTTCTATATTAGCCAAATTTAAAAAAAACATGAAAAATAAAGAAAATGAGAAAATTATGCTTCAATTTGCAGTCAGAGTTTCATCAGTTCTCTCTCTTGAGGTAGATAGCATTTTTCAACATAAATCCTTTGGAATTGTCTTGGATTGTTATATTGATCAGAGTAGATAAGTCTTTACCAGTTGATCATCATTTAAAAAAATTACTATTACTGTGTATAATTATCTCCTAGTTCATCTCACTTCATTTTGCAATTGTTCCTAGAAGTTTTGTCTTGTTTTTCTGAAAGCAACTTCTTTGTTATTATAGTACAATTGTATTCCATCATAATCATATACTACAATTTGTCAAGCCATTCCCCAATTGATGGGCATTGCCTTAATTCCCAATTCTTTCCCACTGCAAAAAAAAACCCCAAAACAAAAAAAACCCAACAAAAAACCTACTATTTGTGTACATGTAGGCTCTTTTACCTTTTTAATGATCTCTTTGGGGTACAGACCTAGTGGGGATATTACTGAGTCAAAGAGTATGAAGTTTTATAGTCTTCTGGTCATGGTTCTAAATCACTCCAGAATAGTTGGATCAATTCACAACTCCACTAACAATGTATTAGTGTTCTAATTTTCTCGCATTTTCTCCAACATTTATCATTTCACCTTTCTGTCATATTAGTCAATCGGATATATGTGAGGTGTACCTCAGAATTGTTTTAATTGACTTTCCTCTAATCAATAGTGAATTAGAGCATTTTTTCATATGATGATAAAGAGTTTTAATTTTGTTATCTGAAAACTGGCTATTCATATCATTTGATCATTTACTAATTAGAGAATGATCTGTGTTTGTAGACATTTGACTCAGTTCTTTACACATTTTATAAATGAGGCCTTTATCTAGAAATACTGGATTCAAAAATTGTTTCTTGGCTCTATGCTTTCCTTCTAATATTGGTTACCTTGGTTTTGTTTGTGCAAAACCTTTTTTTTAATTTAATGTAATAAAAATTATCCATTTTGTATTTCATAATATTCTCCATCTCTTGTTTGGTCAACAATTCTTTACTTCTCCATAGATCTTACAGGTAAACTATTCCTTGCTCTCCTAATTTTCTTGTGATATTATCCTATTGTCTAAATCATGTACCTATTTTGAACTTTTTTTGGGTATATGATATATGTTTTTCTATACCTAGTTTCTGTTATGCTATTTTCTAGTTTTCCCAGAAGCTTTTGTCAAATAGTGAGCTCTTAGCCCAGGAGCTGAAGTCCTTGGGTTTATCAAACAGTAGATTCTATAGTAGTTTGTTGCTGCATTTTCTGTATCTATCATATTAGTGGGCCACTACTCTATTTCTCAGCCAATACCAAAAAAGTTTTGATGGTTACTGCTGGTATAGCTAGGCCACTTTCCTTTGCAATTTTTTCATTAATTCCCTTGATATTCTTGATCTTGTGTTGTTCTGAATAAATTTTACTGTTATTTTTTTCGGATTCTAAAATGTATTTTTTTTGTTAATTTAATTGGTATGACACTGAATAAACAAGTTAATTTAAGTAAAACTGTTATTTTTATTACATGTTCTTGGCCTACTCATGAGCAATAGATATTTTTCCAGTTATTTAGATCTGACTTTATTTATGTGAAAAGTGTTTTTTTATTGTATTCATAAAGTTCCTGGATTTGCCTTGGCATGTAATCTCCCATACATTTTATATTATCTACAGTTGCTTTAAATGGAATTTCTCTTTCTATCTCTTGCTGCTGAGCTTTGTTGGCAATATAGAAATGCTAATGATGGGTTTATTTTGTATCCTGTAACTTTGTTAAAATTGTTAATTATTTTAGTAGTATTTAGCTAATATGAAATTTCTAAGTATACTATAATATTATCTGAAAAGAGTAGTAGTTTTGTTTCCTCATTGCTAACCTTAATTCCTTCCATTTTCTTCTTCTCTTTCTTTCTTCTTTTTTCTTTTTCTTCTCCTTTCTTCTTCTTTTCGTTCTTTCTTTTCTTTCTTTCTTTTTTCTTTCTCCTTTTCTTCTTCTTTTCTTTCTTTGTTCTCTTCTTTTTTCTTTCTTTCTTTCTTTCTTTCTTTCTTTCTTTCTTTCTTTCTTTCTTTCTTTCTTTCTTTCTTTCTTTCTTTCTTTCTTTCCTTCTTCTTCTTTTTCTTCTTCTTCTCATTTTCTTTCTCCTTCTCCTTCTCCTCCTCTCCTCCTTCTCCTCTTCCTTCTCCTCCTCCTTCTCCTTTTTCCTCCTTTCTCCTTCTCCTTCTTCTCTTCTTTTTCAGCCATTCTCTAACTGATGGGTATCCACTCAATTTACAGTTTCTTGCCACTACTACAAAAGGGCTGTCTTTCCTTTAAGATCTTTTTGGGATATAAGTCCAGTAGAAATACTGCTGGATCAAAGAGTATTCATAGTTTGATAGTCCTTTGGGCATAGTTCCAAATTGCTCTCCAGAATGATTGGATTAGTTCACAACTCCACTAATAATGTATGTGTCCCAATTTTCCCACATCCCCTCCAACATTCATCATTGTCTTTTCCTGTCATTTTAGCCAATCTGAGAGGTATATAGCAGTACCTCAGACCAATTCTACTTTATAAGGAACTGTTTTGTCCAGTCAGTTTTTGTTCTTCCTTTTCTAAACCACTGACTCTCTCTTGCATAACTCATTTCTTTTTCTAATTTTTAAATTTGAGATGTGTCTCTTGTAAACAATATATTGTTAGATTCTGGTACCATCTGCTATATGGTTCTCTTTTATGTGTAAGTTCATCCCATTCATATTCTCAGTCATGATAAATAAAGATCCACTTTTTTTGTTTATCATTCTCTGTCTTTTTTTTATCCTGTCCTTCTTCAAAAAGTATCTTTTGCTTCTGACCACTATGTCTATTAATCTCTTTAATTGTCCACCTTTCCCTCTTATGCCCTGCCCCACTTACTTCCCTGTTGTTTAAATAAAAATTTTAAACCTACCTGAGTGTATTGTTGATAATTTATAACCATTGACTTTACTGTAGATACTCTGAATGTGAGAGCTTTGTTCAGTGACATAATGTTGAAAGAGCTGTGCTACATAAACATGAATATTCTTAAGAACAATTGAAACCAGCAGACAAAAGAAAGTTATAGTTAAATTAAAGGATGCCATATCATTTTTCTTGAGTAGACAAATAAAGGACTTGGTGGAAGTGGTCTTACTGGGCAACAAAAGCAAATAGAATCATAATTTCTGGTACTACTTGCAGCTTTCATGAATATCTTGTGATATTTGCAATGATCAATGAGACCTCCATGAAGATAATTGTATATTATGTCCCAGTATCTGTTGTAGAGGATAAAGGGTAAAGAAATTTTAATGTGATCTTGGTGTATGAACTTGACAAAATTCTTTAAAATAAGCCAACATATATATTTATTTTTCAGTGGATTTAATGCAAAGGTGGGTACTAGGAGAAATGTCAGAAAAATGTTGAAAAATATGACTTAATTCTGAGAGACGAAAGGAGTAAAAAAAGAGTCATAAATTACTCAGAAACTTCATACCTATGCATTATGGATATTTGCTCCCACAAAACAGTTGGAAAGTGCCAGATGTGGTGAATACCACATGATAACACAAGAAATAAATTTAATTCTTAGCATATAAGAAAGCATTTGTTACTAATATGGGAGTTGGATTAGAAACAACTCTCTATGAGTAATCACACCATTTATTGGTCAGAGGAAGGGTCCACATTTACATAAAAATTAGAAAAAAACTCTAAAGATGAGAATAAGACACCTGGAATAATTACAACTTTCAAACTGCCATTAGTATGAGTCATCAGCATTGGAAAATGGAAAATAGAAGGAAAAGCCAAGTATTGAAATTGATCATTATTTGCTATAAAGCAGTTGCCACAATATGAAGAACAAAAAAACTTAGAAATTGTCCTAGCTAGCAAATAATTGATCTCCTTGAAAAGAAAAGAGAAAACAGTTAACGACAATGCCTGTTTAAACTAGGTAGCAGAATGGATGGATTGCTGAGCCTGAAGATAGGAAGACATCTTCCTGAGTTCATATCTGCCCTCAGGCACTTACTAGCTGAGACCCTGGGTAAGAGACTTAAAACCATTTATCTCATCTATAGAATAAGTTGGAGAAGAAAATGGGGAACAACTCCACTATCTTTGACAAGAAAACTCCAAATGGGCTCATGAAGAGTCAGATATGGCTGGAAAACAGCGTCAACAAAAATGTAATTTAAGACTTTATATAAAGTAAGACTTTATAGACAAGAATGATTAAGGATTATGAGTAATATTTCAGTGGAGATGAATGTCTACAGAAGGCTTGGCATGAGACCCAACTAAGTTCCTTTATTGTGAGAACATTAAGGATAAAACTGAAAAGACAGCTTATATTTTTACAATGATTTACTTTTGTGATCAGTGACAATAGAAATACCATTATTGGATGCTAACACTTAAGTTCCCATAGCAGAATATTAAGAATTTGAAATGACACTTAAGAAGATAAAGTCAGAAAGAGTGGCAGGAGCAGACCAAATATATATAATATAATCTCAAAAGTAATGAGTCAGCATTTTACAAGCTGTATCAGGGAATGGAAAATTTCAAACAAAAAAAATGACAAAGGATATTATTACTCTAGTAACCTGTTGTCATAATAAGGGAGGGTAATCATGACTTGATTTGGGGAACTGACATCTGTAGGGACAAAGTGATATCTTTTTTATCTTTGGTTGTCCAATGCCTTACAAACTATATGTGACTTGACTGTCCTTGCTCCTTTATCCAGCCTTAGCTTCTGTCTTTGGGGTCTTATTGCTTCTTTCCTGGGATCCATCTTCCTTTACTTTAGAGTGCTTCTACTTCTTTCTAGGTTTGGGGGACTACTGCTTAAGTTATAAGTTTGTGGGAGAGACCCCCTGGGGACTAGCTGCCTTTCTGGTCCTCTGTGCAACTCACTTCTATCCTTCCCCATCTTCTTCCAAATGAATTTGTTCTTGGTGCAAGAATTACTTATGATAGCCCTGTAGTGACCCATTACCTTTTCATCTTTATACATTCTTTAGTAGAATGATTTATTTATACATCAAGGGCATCTTTCATGAAAATATGAGAAATAGAGGCAAAGTTTCACAAATCATTTTTCCACAACAGACTACAGCTTTATAGTCACCCATTAAACTGAAAGGGGCAAAGTATATTAGATTTCACTGTTTATTGTTTTCTTGATAGTAAAAAAGCATTTGATTCAGTTAGAACAATGCCAGTCTTGAAAATGTTCTTCCAACAAGGAACTTCTTTTGCACATATTAAGATCATATGAAATTCCTAGATAAACACAACTAGATAATTTTGTCAGTGACCTAGCAACCAATATATATTAGCAGCAAGTGAAACATAAATTGATGAAGATGCTTATTAGTCAAAAGTATTTATTAGTGTTATAGGGTGGTGGCAAGTAAATACTATTTCGATACTCTCCTCTACTTAGCTTGGGTTTCAAAATCATCTTGGGTATTTGTTCTTTTTTCTGTAATTTCAAGGCCAGAGATCATCCTTCTTGGTAGAGAAATGAGAACATGATTACGTGGAAGAAAAAGGACTTCAGGAACTCAGCATACATTCAGATAATTCAATAAGAATAACTGGTTGGAAATGACTTGCTTTAGGAAAGAAAGAAGTGAATTGTGGAGACCAAGGAAGTATTAAGTAGTTGTGCCTGAGATAAACAAAAGGAGCAAGCTAGAATAAGGAGGAGATAATGTACTTTAGGGTATCCTTGGGAAAACTTTGAAATATGGATTTTGTTTTAGTAGTGCACAACATAATATAACGGACAGAATAATAAATTTGGTATTGGGGGATTGGATTCAAATCTAGGCTTTGCTATTTCTTGTGTGAACATATGAAAGTCAATTAACCTCCCTTGGACTCAGTTGACTAATATAAAATAAAGAATTTGCCCTAAAGGATGACTGATGTTACTTCCAACTCTAAATATATCATTGTATAATCTTATAAAGTATTTCTTTTTTCTCTCTATCATCTGTTATAATTTCTCTTTTCTCCCCAAGTAGGAACCTTATCCTCTCTTTGAAACTCCTGTTTTCTATACCATGTCTATCTAGGCAAACAAACAAAACTCTAACAAATAACAAGAAGCAAACAATAATAACATCTTTTTTGTTGTTTGTAACCTTCCTTCCTAGTTTGAATTCAGCTTGTCTTTTAACTGTATTGACATTACTCCTTAAGAATCATTCCATGATTTATATTAATTTTTCATTTCCAGGATCTCTTTAAAAACCACATTGGTTATTCTGTTCCATATACATTTACATTGCCCTTTTCTTCTTTAGAATTTTTTTTGAGTCTTCAGAACTTTATTCTTGAACTTGGCATTCTTCCATTGTTGGTACCTTTTGTAGAATATCTGGCCATGAAACCTTCCCTATTGTTTTTCTGAATCCTTTGAAATTTGTTTTTTACCAAAAATCTTGAGTTCCATTTTAGGCTATGCACAACTTTAATCTCTTTCTGAATCATAAATACCAATGTAGAGTGGTTACTTTTTTCAATATTGCCATAATTTCTTATTAAAAAACAATTCCTTCCTGTGAAAATCAGATCCAGAATTAAGGTCTACTTAATATCCATTTTGAAAGGATAAAATCATACTAGGAAAATATACTAATTAGTTGCTTTGCTTTTGGCAGAGAAAGAGACCTCTAGCAGATGTCTGAAGTCAATCATAATGAGTGATACTAATAAATGACATTTATAAATCACTGTTGGCAAAGCACTTCACAAATAGTAACTCATGTGAGCCTAAAACATCCTGTGAGATTGATACTGTTGAAAGTTCAGAAATGTTAAGTGGTTTGTCCATAATCACAACTAGTATTATCAAAGGTGGACTTTTGAACCAGGTTTTCCTGAATCATGTCCAGCTCTATTCATTATCTAATGTTTTCTCTTCGCCATGAAATATATCTTTATGTATTAGGATTGGTTTGTAGAACATGTCATCTATATCCAGGGGTATGTTGATAGGTGTTTAACCCCTTGGCTTTCCCAAAAAAGTACCCTTGACACACTTTTAAATTTAATCTGCATTATTAAAATTTTTTTCTGTTAAGTCTAGACAGTCAAAATGAAGCCCTAATTTGTAACATTTGGTAAATTCTGAGATGTAAATGCTCACACTGAAAATTTAATGATTGGATCTCCTGATTCAGTGTGAGCAAACTCCAGCATACTCTTGAATCCTCTCTCTGACTAGTTACTATATGATGTATTCCAATCACAGTTGTTCTGGAACCAGTTCATATAGTTCACACGTGTGAACCGATGATTGTGTTCAGTGTGAGCATTAACATTTCAAAAATAGGCAAATTCTACAAATCAGATCTTGATTTATTGTTTTGTTGATTTCTAGATTTAAGAAAGTAATGTAAAAGTCAATTGATAAAAACACATGAAATTACTACTCTATTTCAGGCATTGTACTAAGTATTGAGGATACAAAAATGCTAAAAGACAGTCTCTGATCCCAAGAAGTTGACAAGTGAATAAAAACAGATAACATTCATCAAAAGAAACTCAAGAGAAAGAGGGTGGTTGTCCATGGCAGGGACAGGATGATCTCTAGAGCAGTGCAGTTTGGTAGGAAATGAAGAAATGGCTGCCCTGAGCTCCCTCTTTTTTTTTTTTTTTTTTTTTTTTTGCTGAGCTCCCTCTTTAAAAAGGGGATTTGAGTGAACCTGTCCACTACATACCCTTCACCCTCTCCAATCTGAAGGAAGGCAGAGAATACTTGATGATGTGTGAGTTTCAGGATTGATATAATTTTGCAGGATGATAAGGATGATGGGAAGCATGATGACTACATTCCATTTATGGCAAAGACCATATCATCATTCCTACATTTTAAGTCATGTTTGGATAATCCAGTTCCTAGACATTATTTTCTCCACTCACCCTTCACTTTCCAAATACGAATATGAAGTTTACCTTCAATTTATGTTTCACTTGATGCTAATATATATTGTTTGCTAGGTCATTGAGAAAATTATCTAGTTGTGTTTATCTAGGAATTTTATATGATCTTCATATGTGCAAAAGAAATTCCTTGTTGGGAGAACATTTTCAAGACTGGCATTGTTCTAACTGAATCAAATGCTTTTTTTTTGCAATCAAGAAAACAATAAACAGTGAAATCTAATATACTTTGCCCCTTTCAGTTTAATGGATGACTGTAAATTCCAAGTATGGTTGTTTTTTGTTTTAGTCACTGTTATGCACATGGCTAGCAACCATATCTAAATCATCAGATGCTTTGAAAATGAAATGTTACAAAACTGGAGGATTACTTCTTAGTTCTTTTCAGGCTGCCATTGTTATTCTATTTTTTTGGTGTTGATTTAGATCATATGTTTTAGAGTTTTTGTATCTTTTAACTATGGTTGAATGTAGGATATGTCCATAAGTTAATAGGTTCAATTCTGTAATATTTTTGTCAATTATAAATGAGTAACCAACCTTTAAACTCTGGATAGTTTCAAAGATCTAATAAAAGAGCAATAAATATGGCTGTAACTGAAGATGATTTTGGAAGGTCTCTTCACACCTGTGGTGCATTTTTTATATTTAGACTGCAATCTGACTAAAATTCTAGCAGGTGGGAGTATAATATATACATATATGCATATAGGTTGCCTGAAATAGTGAGGAAATTGCAAGAATTAGGCATCCTTTTAATTTTATCACTCAAAGAAATTGCTTGTTTTATTTCACTAGTTAGCTTTTTTCAGGAGGAGAATGATACTTTCTTTCCTCCTTTGAAGTCTCTTGCTTAATTAAAAAACACAACATACTTTTCTCTGAAGAACTGCTGTGATTTCATAGGGAAAGAAAAAAAACCTGAAGTAAAAAATAATATCTCCTCCAATATAAAATGGGAGTGCTTATTGCTGTTTACTTATTGCGAAATATTCACAAGGAAAAACATCTCTAAAATAAAATATTTGTACATGGAAAACAAGAAAATATTAGTTTTTAAAAATATATTTCATAAAAATATGTAATCTAATTTTCCCTTCACTATGAGATTCTTGTTAATTTGGGAGTTTTGCTCTTCTCTGATTAGCCCCACAAAACAGAATGTTTCTATCCTGAGTTTGCCATAGCTCCCTATGCACAGCTCCCATATTGCTACAACTATGACACAGGTTAAGAGGGACAGTGAAAGTGCTGTTATGCCTTTTATGGCAACCGTGTAAAGTTAACAGGTTGCCCCCAAGATCTTTTTTCTTCTTGTTTTAATATCCCCATCCTCATTCTCCTCAGATCTATTCTGTGTTATGCTAATTTTCCAAAGTCCCATCTCACTTCCATTAGCCTTCAAAATCTGTTTTCCGGACAAGTTTTGATATCAGTTTTTTGTATTTTAATATAAATTTAAGTCACTATGTATGCTACTTCTTATGGAGTTTTGTGTATTCTGAGCCTTACTTGTGAAAATCGCTGAATTTGTAATTACTGAGTTTTATTTATAATTTCAGGGTGTAATTGCTTATGTTGGATTTGAAACTAGGGGTCTTGGATTCAGATCTCAGCTATGTTATTTACTTCCCAGATAAGCTTGAATAAATCAATTACATTTATAAATAAGTTTTCTCATTTATAAAAGCTAGATTTGGGGGCATTGGCTTAATAATTTCTAAGGTCCCTTCTAGCTAGAAATCTATGATCCTATGAACTCTCTTTGGTCACATTCCTTTGGTGTGTAAGTATTATGGCCTTAATAAGATAAACTATAAACATTTTGAGGGCAGGAACCATATCTTATCCTTTTCCTGTATCCTTCACTGTAGCTGAGACAGTGCTTGGATTAGAGTACATTAGAGAATGCACTCATTGGAAATGTGTTTTTGGTTGGCTTGATCAATCACTGTATGGAGCCCAAGGCAAAACCATCAGAGGCAGCTTTAGCCCATAATTTACTTATTGTATCCTTGTCACAAAGTTACAAAATACCTTACACTCTCTCACCCTCTTGCTCAGGAAATCTGTCAAGAAGCTAGATGCCCCTGCTAGAAATTTTCAATCAATTGACAAGCTTGGTCATTTAATCAGTATCAGGATGTTATTTGTGCTGTTTCTTCCACCCCCTTTGGGGGCTTCTATTAATTTTGTTTAGCTCCTTTTGGAAATTCTTTCATTATCCTCTCAAAATTGGGATTTATGAATGCCCTTCTTATGTGTGCAGGACAGTTTTGGTTTGGCTGAGAAGAATAAATGATGTGGTAGACTTGCAGTGTGAGGAAGTCAGTTTGAGTCCTGGCTAGCCACCTAATCTCTCTGGATTGCAATTTCTTCTCTTTAAAAATATTAAAGTTGGACTAGATGTTCTCAAAGGTCTTTTCCAGATTTAAAACTCTATGAATAGTTTGTGAAATAAATTCTCTTCAGAATGCAGTTATAGGTATTAACTATAGCCTCATAGAGTCAAGCTACTTTTTTATTCTCCATTGTTTAGACCCTCAGTAAAAATTTTTAAAGTATGAAAATGGTTTGGGTTCATTGTATGACAGAAACTTACCTTGGGGAGGTATTTGGGCTTCAGAGATTTTATTTTTGTTAGGAAAGCAGGAGGAATGCAAATCACTCTTTCAAACCCATTTGCCTCTAGGAGAGGCTATAACTCTCTAAAATCACAGGTTTGAAATAACTTTTTTGGTCACTTACAGGTATATGATTTTTCTTTGCTTGTACCAATGACAGTTATTTTAATACAACACATGGTTCAATACCCTTTGTGGTAATGAGTAAAATCCTGCTGACATTTAATGAAAAACTGAAAAATATATATATATATATCTTATTGTAGAAAAAAATGCTATTCTTACCTGAAATCTTTATCCACTTTTACAATTATGAAATAATTTCCATGGAAACAAAATCTAATGCTATAAACAGATGAAAGTTAAATAGATTTTTTAGTGGAGAAATATTATTTTCCTAATGTATTTGGGAAGGGATCTGTGGAAAGAATTATATACTATATATGCAGAAAATATTATTTATAGGAAAAGGTAATGTATCTCCCTGACAGATTAGACTTCTTCCTTTGTTTCTTGGAGGAGAAAAGTGACAGAACAATAACTAAGGCAGGGAAACTTTACACTAAACTGGCAAATTTGAAGGATTCTGAGATCAGGAAAAACAGAGCTCAGCTCCTGGTTAGCAAGAATAATTAAAATAAAAAACTAGCAGTTGATAGGCTGGCATGAGCTCATCTCCCATTTTCCTTATTCCTATTTTCCAGTTTAAATTGGGATTTATTTTACTTGCCCCAAGTAGAATTTTTGGTATTTGTCCTGGGCACAAAAATTCCTAGTTACATCTCTGAGCAGGGTATTTACATATAAATCCTAGTTCTGCTATTGAATCACTTAGTGACCTTGAGCAACACAATTTGAGTTTTTTGGGAGTCAGTTTCATATTATAAAAAAGGAAGGAATGGGGTAGAAAGAGCTCTACAATCCCTCTGGTTCTAATATTTTATAATTCTATGTACCCTTTTAGATATTGGGGGGGAAATCTTTTTTTCCTATATCTCTATTCTAAATTTACCTTTTTGACCTGAAGTGAGGTAAAAATAATTGTTTAAAAATTTTATTTATTTAATTTTAAACATGAAATAAAACAAGCATTTCTCTGTGGAATTAAAAAAAAGATGATTGCACATGAAATTGCAAATCCATTATGTACAATTTGTAAATTTCTTTCTTCCCCTTTTTTATTTCCTTCCCTCCACTCCCACCTTAGAGATGGGCACCACTAAATAGAAATATGTATAATATGCAAAATAATTTTATATATACTTCTATTTATTGGTTCTTCATCTGGATGCAGCTAAGGACCTTTAGAAGTCCTTTGTAGAGGTCAGGGGATGAAGCCAAGAGGAGTTTCAGGGGTAGAGTAAAGAGGATTTCTGGGGGCAGAATTAATAAGGCAGAGTGAAGCCAGAAACCTGCTTGAGATTTCCCAGTTTCCCTGGAAAACCACATGAAACCAAAACTCTAAGCAATCTAATGGAAAGAGAGACCATTCTTCAGCACAAGATATATTAGAAGGACTTTAAGAAAGATCAGTTTCACTGGGGTGAAAGGGTGTTCAGATGATTTCCTGAAGAGCCAAGGACAGGGTGTTAATCAAAGAAGATTAGCAACTCAGACCCTTGGTCCTGGCTCAGTAGCAAAGCAGACCATGGGGCAGTCTTCTGTTCCAGAGAAGAAGGAAAATTGCCAGCCCAAGAAACCAAGCTGTTGCCTGGAGAGAAGAGGGAGGGCTACCTTCTGCTGTGAGCAAGACACCAAACATAAGGGGTTCTTATGCTCAAAGGCAAAGCTCAGAGAAGCATCAGCAACTTTGGACAGTTATCCCTATATCCTTGCAGGAGAGCTTGACCTTAAAAGTCACAAAATAGGAAAAAAGTAAATAAAGAAAATGAGCAAGAAACATAAAAGAACTTTCTTTAATCACAGAAAGCTGCTATGGTGACAGGAAAGACCAAAACACCATTTCAGATGAGAACAAAAGGCCCATGTGAGAAATCTCAAAGAGTGATATGAATTGGTCTCAGACTCAAAGAAGCTTCTTGGAAAAGATTTTAAAAGGCAAATAAAAGAGGTAGAAGAAGAATTGGGAAAAGAAACAAAAAGTATACGAGAGAGTTAATAATTGGAAAAGGAAATACAATTGGCCAAATGCAAAAAAAATTCACTGAAAAAAATAACACCTTGAAAAGCAGAATTAATAAAATGGAAACGCTAATGAGGTAACTAAAGAAAATCATGCATTAAAAATTAGAACCACATAAATGGAAGCTAATAATTCTATGAGATATCATGAATCAGTCAAACAAACTAAAAAGAATGAAAAATGGAGGAAAATTGGGGGGAAAACATTGGAAAAACAGCTGACCTAGAAAATAGATCCTGGAAAGATGATTTAAAAATTACTGGTTTACCTGAAGGACATGTGCAAAAAACAAAACAAACAAACAAACAAAAAAACTTGGTTAGCATTTTTCAAGAGATCAACAAGGAAAACTTACCTGATATACTAGAACCAGAGGGTAAAATAGTCATTGAAGGAATTCATTGACCACCTTGAGAAAGAAATTCCAAAGGGAAAACTCCAAGAAACATTATTGTAAAACTCCAGAACTAAAATCTCAAAGAAAAATATTACAAGCTACCAGGAAAAAAATCAGTTCAAAAGAGCAACAGTCAGGATTACCTAGGATCTGGCAGCTTCTGTAATAAAGGATCAGAAGGCCTGGAATATCATATTCTGAAAGGCAAAAGACCTGGAATTGCCAGCAAGAATCAACTACCCAGCAAGTCTGAGCTTCATCTTTCAGGGGAGGAGATGAAACCTCAACAACAAAAAGGATTTTTGATCTATTGAAGTTAAGCCAGTTATAGGAAGAAATAGAGAGCAATACTGTATTAGTGGGGGATCTCAACCTGCCCCTCTCAGAATTAGATAAATCTAACCACAAAATATACAAGAAACAAACTAGGGACATTAATAGATTCTTAGAAAACTTAGATATGAAAGACCTCTGGAGAAAATTGAATAGGGATAAGAAGGAACATACCTTTTTCTCAGAAGTGAATGACACACAAAAATTTACCATATATTAGAGCATTAAAAACTCACAATCAATATGCAGAAAGGCAGAAATAGTAAATGATTCCTTCTCAGATCACAAAACAAAAAAAATCATTCAATAAAGAAACAAGGAAAGATAAGACTAAAAAACAAATTGGAAATTAAATAATGTAATTCTAAAGAATGAGTGAGTCAAACACCATATCATAGAAACAATTTCATTCAAGAGAATGGCAATAATGAGATAACATACCAAAACCTGTGGGATGTAGCTAACATAGTTCTTTTGGGGAAATATTATATCTCAAAATAGTAATATAAATAAAACAGAGATTCTGTGAATGTTTGCTTGCATTTTGTTTTCCTTCTTAGGTTGTTTTTTTTCTTTCTAGATCTGATTTTTCTTGTGCAGCAAGATAACTGTATAGATATGTATACATATATTGTATTTGTCATGTATTTTAACATATTTAACATGTATTAGATTACCTGTCATCTGGGGTGAGGGTGGGTGGAAGGAGGGGAAAAATTTGGAACAAAAAATTTTGCAAAGGTCAATGTAGAAAAATCACTCATATGTTCTGTAAGTAAAAAGCTTTAATAAAAAATAAATAAAATAGAGAAAGAGGAGATCAATGAATTGGGCATACAACTAAAAAAGCTAGGAAAACTACAAATTTAAAATTCCCCAATTAAATACCAAATTAGAAATTCTGAAAATCAAAGGAGAGATTATTATAATGGAAACTAAGAAAACCACAGAACTAATAAATAAAAGTAAGAATTGGTTTTATGAAAAAGTCAACAGAATAGATTCTTTAATTAATTTGATTAGGAGAGAAAAAAAACAAATTACCAGCATCAAAAATGAAAAGGGTGAATTTACCACCAATAAAGAAGAAATTAAAGCAATAATTAGGAGCTATTTTGCGTGACTGTATACCAACAAATCTGACAACATAATTGAAATGGATGAATATTTACAAAAATATAAATTGCCCAGATTAACAGAAGAGGAAATAAATTACTCAAATAGTCCCATTTTAGAAAAACCAACAGCAACCATTATTTGTAAGGGAGAGAAGCTAGAAGAATTTCCAATAAGATCCAGGCTGAAACAAGGATGCCCATTCTCACCACTATTATTCAATATTGTACTAGAAATGCTAGTTTTAGCAATAAGAAAAAAAAAGAAATTAAAGGAATTAGAATAGGCAATGAGGAGATGACTATCATTCTTTGCAGATGATATGATGGTATACTAAAAAAAATACTAGAGAATCATCCAAAAATCTACTTGAAACAACTAATAGATTTAGCAAAGTTGTAGGATATATAATAAACCCCACAAATCATCAGTATTTCTGTATGTTACTAACAAAACCCAGCTGCAAGAGATGGAAAGAGAAATTCCATTGAAAATAACTAGAGAAAAAAATAAAGTATTTGGTTGTCTACCTGCCAAGACAATCCCAGGAATTATATGAACACATAAAGCAAAATTCATTTGGAATAACAAAAGGTCAAGAATATCAATGAAATTAATGAAAAAAAAATACAAAAGATAGTGGCCTACCAATATCAGACCTAAAACTCTAATACAAAGCAGAAGCATCAAAAACATATGGTATTGGCTAAGAAATAAGGTGGTGGATCAATGGAATAGATTAGATACATTTGACACAACAATCAATGACTATGGTAATCTAGTATTCTATAAACCCTCAAACTCCAGTTTCTGGGATAAGAACTCACTATTTCACAAGAATTGCTGGGAAAACTGGAAAATAATATTCAGAAACTCAGCATAGGCCAACATCTTACACCTTATACTAAAATAAGATCAAAATAGGTATATGATTTAGGTACAAAGGATGACACTATAAGCAAATTATTAAAGCAAGGGATAGTTTACCTATTAGATCTTTGGAGAGGGGAGGAATTTATAACCAAAAAAGAACTAGAGAATATTATGAAAGGCAAAACAGACAACTTTGATTACATTAAATTTTAAAATTTTTGCACAAACAAAACCAACAGAAACAAGATTAAAAGGGAAATCTAAAGTTGGGAAAAAATTTAAAGTCAGTCGGGGCAGCTAGGTGGCGCAGTGGATAGAGCACCAGCCCTGAAGTCAGGAGGACCTGAGTTCGGATCTGATCTCAGACACGTAACAGCTGTGTGACCCTGGGCAAGTCACTTAACCCCAATTGCCTTAGCAAAAAAAAAAAAAAAAAAATTATAGTCAGTGTTTCTGATAAAATATGATTTCTAAAATTATATAAAGAACTGTGTCAAATTTATAGGAATACAAGTCATTTCCCAATTGATGTGATCAAAGAATATGGGCATACAATTTTCAGATGAAGAAGTTAAATCTATGTATAGTCATATGAAAAAATACTCTAATTCACTATTGATTAGAAAAATGTGAATTAAAATTCTGAAGTACCACTTCAAACTTTTCATATTGGCTAAGATGATAAGAAAAGATAATGATAAATATTAGAGAAGATGTTGGAAAATGGGGACACTAATGCATTGTGGCTGGGATTGTGAAATGCAAAAACCATTCTGGAGAGCAAGTTGGAACTATGCCCAAAGGTTTATAAAACTGTACATACTTTTTGATTCAGCAATGTCTCTATCCCAAAGAAATCATAAAAGAGGGAAAAGGATCCCACATGTGCAAAAATATTTGTAGCAGCTCTTTTTGTGGTGGCAAAGATTTGGAAAATGAATAGATGCTCTTTAACTGAGGAATTGCTGAATAAGTTATGGTATATGAAAATAATGGAATATCATTGTTCTATTAAAAAGTGGTAAACAAGCTGATTTTAGAAAGGTCTGGAAAGATTTACATGAACATGAACATGTTGAGTGAAATAAGAAGAACCAGCAATAAATACACTGTACAGAGTAAAAGCAAGGTTGTGTGATGATCAACTATGACATACTTGATTCTTCTCAGCAGCTCAGTGATCCAAGGCAATCCCAATAAACTTTGAATGGAAAATGCCATCTGCATCCAAAGAGAAATTATGGAGATGGAATGTAAATCAATATAAGCTATGTTTGCTTTTTCTTTTCTTCTGTGGTTTTCCCTTTTATTCTGATTTTTCTTTCCCAAAATGATTCATAAAGAAATATGTAAAAATGAATTACCAAAACAAATGTTTTTATGTATAAATGGGGAAAATAAAAATTTAAAAAAGGTCCTTTGTAGTTAATTTTGGTATTTATTATAGTCAAAATGACTTGGTTGCTCACAATTATTCTTAAAACAATATTGCTGTAACTATATACAATGTTCTCTTGAATTTCATTAAAATTCATTGCAAAAGTCCTGAAATGAAATGGTGAGATGACCATAGAATAATATATAAAATTACATCCATGAAGGCAATGTTAATAAATCACAGCTACATGGCACTTTAAAGTTTGCAAAGAACTTTATTCAAAGTAACTGTTAGGCAATTACATAATGTAAATATGATTTTCTCCATTATACAGAGGATGAAATGTAAGACTCAGAGAAATTAAACCAGCACTAGAATGTAAACCAGCACTGGATCCAAGTCATTGTCTTTTAGTTACCAGGATAACTCCACATTTCTTGGCCCACAGACCCCTGTGAGAGTGAATAATGTAGGGGAAAGTGGTCTGCATTTGGAATCTGAAGACTTAGATTCAAATTTCATCTCTGATTCTTATTGCCTGGGTTACTTTGGCCAACTCAATTTTCTAATCTGTAGAAGAAGTGGATTCAATTAAATAACCTCTGAAGTCTCTTCCAGCTCTAAATCCACTGATTTCACCTTTTAATTCTTGATGATGATGAAGACTAGGTTTAACTCATACAGAGTCACTGAGAAATTTTCCACAGCTATTCCTCCCTTGACCTCCTATCATAGAGAGGATAGGCCCCGATCAATATTATAAGTTGGCATGATCTCTTGTTTATGTAGGAGCATATGACTTCAACTCTTGATAACAGGAATAAATAATTTTAACTCAATGGCCTCAAGCCTATGTTCCCTTATGCATAATAAGGAGGATATTGATAATGCTTAGCTTACTAAACTGGAAAAATTCTGACTTTGTAGGTGAAAAGTATTATATGAAACAATGATATTTATCTTATAGGCTACATGGTACAAAATTACTCAACTTCCTGAATGTCTCTGGTTTGAATCGAAAATCAATTTTTTATAGTGGGTGGCCTCTGCAATCATGGGCCAAAACAATAGTCTAATAAATTTTCAGAGCTGCTAATTATGTTATTGAAGTGGGTGATCAGAGACTACATCTGTGTGACAAGGACACAAACATCTGGACATGTGTATGTTAGCAATTCCAGCCACGTACCCAAATAGGATTTTTGTTTCTCTTTTGTGCAGAAGCATTAAGAATAACTGCAGTAAGGAGACACAATATTCATATTTTCCAATCCCATAAAGCCATAAAAGCAAGCTAAATTTCTACTGACAGATTGGAAAATTGAGTTTAACATCATAAACATTATATAAATATATATGTGTCTAAAAATACTATATAAATAAGTAATTAGTTGACTACATTTTTTATCTGGATAGCCCACTTCAGACCTGATTCCTTACTTGCTATGCTGCCCTGAAAAGTTCCCATGGACTTCAAAGACAGCTCTTCACTTAAATCAACTTCATTGGAGTAGAGAATTAGATAAGCTGGGGTTTTTCAGCTGTGAAGCTTGAATTTATTCTAATTCACTTTCTCTCAAGAAATGCACTCATGGAATATTCATTTATTTATTATTTAAAATGTGTTTTATGACAAAGAAATAGAATATACCAACTTTACTTTAAAATCCATGTAAAAATTCAAGCCCTTTTCTCTTCTTTCCTCCTGTAGAATGACCTACAATTGTCCTAAAAGGGATATAGTTCTTGCTGTGCAGTGAGTGGGTAATATCTTTCCCCCTGTATTTTTTCTGTCTTGGATGACAGAATGGAAATATGGAGCCTCCAGAACACGAGGGTAAAGGGCATTTGAAAAAGGTTGAGCTTGTTGATATAATTTTTAAGAGGGCAGATTTTACTCTTGCTGGCTTTGTTGGCCTCAGGGACCCTTGCAGCTAAATACTAGTAGCAGAAATAGGGAAGTAATTTCCCAGGGTATGTCCCTGGAAAAACCTAGTGGCTGCCTTGTTCTAAGTTTTTTTTTGGCTGCATCTGTGACAAATTGACAGTGATAGGAAATGGGAAGAAGGGATCTGGATGTCTAAATTATGCTGCAGGTTATAGATGAATATTGTCTAAAAGAAATTGATTATTGTTATTAATCTCTCAAAGAACTGAGCCAGGTGATATAATGGATAGAGTGTTGGGCTTGTGGTCCAGTAGACGAGTTCACAATCCTACCTCAGTTATATGAATTTTAGTCTTAGTGTCCTTATCTATAAATTAGGTTTTGTAGCTTTGTCATGAGGATCAAATAAACTAATATGTGTGAAGCACTTTGTAAGCCATAAAGTCCTATAATGATGCTTACTATTAATTTTATTAAATCCAGAGTATGATGAATTTGCTTCCCCTTTTTGTTGTGACCTTGTGACTGAGAATGCTTAGTAGGATTTCTTTTCCCTTCCCCTTCTATCCCTTATTCTTGTGATGTTTTGACCCAGTAATCCGCATGGGTGTATAAAGTATATAAAGATGATGATCTTGTTCAGTTGTTTCAGTCACGTCCAACTCTTTATGACCCTATTGGGGATTTTTTGGCAAAGATACTGCTATGGTTTGCCATTTCCTTATTCTGCTCATTTGACAGATGAAGAATGGAGGCAAACGGGGTTAAATAACTTGTCCAGGTTCTCCCACCTAACAAGAATTCCTAACTCTAGCCCAGCACTCTATTTATTGTACTATCTCACTGCCCCACCAGATTATGATAAATTTATTGGATATACAGCCCTTTTAGTTAGTTCATCAGGATCTATATCTTGGACAGACAATATAGAGAGACAATATGATACTATCATACAGGAGAACAAGAATACCTGAATTTGAGAAGTTTTGCAATGTGATCCTAAGCTGCTCATTATCGAAAAGTTCATCTTTTTAAAAAAATGCTAGTGATTTTATGTAAGTGCAAGTGATCATCAATTAACAAATTATTAAGTGCTTAGGATGAACCAAGCAGGATTTTTGGCAATGAGGGCACTAAGACAGATGAGAGCACTGAAACACACAAGTTAATACATGGAACAAGATAAAAACAATTTATTTATGCATATAATACACATTCTTTTGTTGTATATCACTACATCCATGATGGAAAAGGTGTTGATTGAGAATATGATAACAGAAAACAATGGCTAGAACTTATTATAGTCTTTCTGACCATGACCTACTTAATTCTTTCCCCATCATTTTCAGTTTACCTTCTGTAGCCCAGAGATGCTCTGGAGCCTTCCACTTTGCCTCTAGAGTTCCTGACCCAGGGCTGAATTGACCATTTCTGGTAGGATGAAATCCTTCCAGTCACAATAAGTTTTATTTTGACTTCTCTCTTCATCCACTGCCTTACCCAGGGCTTCAGAGGCAGTAGATGATAATTTCAGTAAGTTATAATCACAGTGTGAGATAATGGAATGAGTATTGGATCTTCCCAGCTTTCTCATCCTTAAAGATTGACGGGACTCCCTCCTTTTATTAGTGAGTTCTTTCTCGAATCTCCATGTTTCAAGTAGACATGCTTACTTCTTTACTCCTCTCCTGGTTTTTGACTATAGACTCTTCAAAATTTTCCCTTTCTTCCTGATTTTCAGCTGACTTAAGTATTACTCCTTCTTAAAGCCTGCTAAAAATTAAACGTTGTGTATTAGTATGTAACACTAGAGATTTTCAGTTGCCAAATATGCTTTTCATATTTAATTGCACACCCAATATTCTTTTTTTGACTGAATTTTATTGGAAAATCAAAGATGAAAAGAGCAGTAATCTCCTGTATCTTCCCCCTCAGAAACAGTAGAGAAAATTAGGCTATAAATTCTCACCCCAAGGTTGATTTCTGTTATGTTGTACTAAAAATCCATGAACTCAGCATGGAGTTATTAATAAATGATGCCCTGTACATTCAATCGACTCCATTTGTTAAGGCAGACACATAGACAATGAGATTTTCACTATTGTGAGTTACTTATGTCCTACTGCCCAAGGCTTAAACATATCATAGATAATGTTAAACCAAAACTGAAGGTATTGTATGGGAGCATATCTGGAACTTTGAGGTAGATTTAACTGGATCTTGTTTCTTTGATTATTTTCTAGCATTATACTTTTAACATTGGGGCTTAAGGAAAGGTCATAGGATCATAGGGTTAGAGCTAGAAGTCACCTTAGAGATCATAGTCCAATTTTACAGTATGAGGGAGATCAAGTGATTTGCCCAAGTTTGCACAGGTAGGATTTGGACCCAAGACTTGAGGTTCAGAGGCAGTTCCCTGGGCTTAAAATTTAACATTCAGGACAAATAGGTAATAAATAGAGAATCATAAAATGTAGCAGTTTACAGTTTGTAACACATTTAACATACATCATTTGGTCCTCAGATGAGGAGGCTGAGGCTGAGAAGTTATGTGATAACTCAAGCAGGAATCAAACTTGTTTCCTGATTCCCAAGTTCTATCTACTTTACCATCTAATTTTCCCCCTTTATTTTTCGTTTATCTGATTCCACCTCAGATTTAGAGTTTATAAAGGGACTTGAGAAGTGGCAAGTACCTGGTCTTTTACTCAGACTTGAGTAATAGAATTCCTGCAAATGGTTAATAAAGCCTGATGTCCATCTCATATCCCAGCTATCTTATATTCTCTGCTTTGTGTCTTAAAGAAGCCTTCTTGATGCACTCTTTCTCTAGAAATGGGGAGTTTGGCTGGCTGTTAAGGGGTTTTCTAGAGAGGACAGCCCTCTTCCAACACATTTTTCCTCTCTGAAGGTAGATTTGGAATTCTTAAACCAGAAATTACTCTATCTCTCATATTCGGGGACTATGCAGCTCCTTTAACTTTGCATTTGCATGCCTTTAGCCAAAGACTTTTCAGTTTGCCCCTATCTCAAACTGAAACATGCTCAGGAGATAAATGAGTTGAGCTGATTGATTGGAGCCAAATTATACAAATTGTAAGGGAAAGTACTGAATTTCACTATTTTGTTATAGACTCAGTCAAGACAACAAGACCTGGAAGGAACTTTAAATACCACAATAACTAGGTAACAATAATAGCTAATATTTGTGTAGTACTTTAAAGTTTGCCAAATGCTATCTGATTTGATCTTCACAATAATCTTTTGAGGTGAGTGCTATTATTATCCCTAGTTTATAAATGAGGAATCTGAAGTTAAGTAAGATTAAATAAATTAAGTAAGGCTTACCTGGGAGCACTGTAACTAGTAAATTACTGAGGCAGAATTTGAATGTAGATTTTTCTGACTTCAAATCCAGCCTGTTCATTTATTACCCACTTAGTTGCAATTACATCAGTTTATCTAACTTGTCCAATTTATAGAATTTAGCTTTTTCCTTTCATTGCACTACATTTCTTCCACTTAAAGAATCAATTGAATAAATGGGAAAATTATTAATTGCTTAAAATGTGCCATGCAGTGTGCTAGAGGGAGAGAAGGCAGCTGGTAAGGGCAGACTTCTTTCTCTTGAAATTGTTTCCCTATATACTCAGTAAGCTGAATAACTGGTGTCAGCTATATAGAAGCTATATACAGCTCCTTGTAAGGAATATTTTGGTATTGGAGGGAAATGGCATGGGATTTGATACTAATTACTAAAGTGCTCTTAGAACAATTCTATCGACTCTTCACAAAATACATTTACTTATAGTACATTCATTATTTTGCAATTAATAAAGGTAAAGGAGAATTTTGAAATGTTTGCTTGGGGGTTTAGGATTTTTGAATTTAAATTTAGACTACCAGTTTGTTGATTCAGACTAGATCCATGATTGCATTGCAGTAGGGAACTCCCAGTGAGAAAACTTCCTCTAACAATGCAAGGATCAACTACTCTTAAATTCAAAATTTTAGAGAATTGCCTAGGGAGATTGCCCAGGGTTACAAAGCCAATATGTATAACATGCAAGTCTTAAGCAAAAGCCTCTCTGACTTTGTCTCTTTAGCCAATATTTTGCCAATGGTGTCTTTTAAGTATCAAATTAGTGTTTGAGGTTGAGAACATTAAGACTGGTGAGGAGACTTGAAAGTGAAGGACAACCGGACAACCAGTATAATAATCACTTGGGGGAATTGGTTATCTTTTAACCTAGACAAGAGAAGACTCAGGAAGGGACATAATACTCCCTTTAAAATATGTGACTGTTGTTTAGAAGTATTACATTTATTCTGCTTAACCCCAGAGATTAGATTTTTGAGTAACTGACGGGCAACATAGTGAAGCATTTCTTAACAATTAGAGCTATCAATGACATCTAGAGTGATATGTTCTATACCTACTTCATAGAATAGTATACTGAATAGGAAAAGGAGCTATGGTTTTTGTCAATGTCAGTGAACTTAATAGAGAAATACTAGAAAGTCCCTTGAGGGATTCAACAAGCATTTACAAGCATTTATTTGTCAGTTTTGTACTAAGTGTTAAGAATAGAAAAAAGTGCAAATCACTTTTTGTCCTCAAAGAGCATACTTGCTTAAGGAGGACACTATTTAAATAACTGGATATACACAAGATACATTCAGAGTATGTGGGTGTTAACCTTCTAGGAGAAGGCTGTAATGGGAAGCTTCCAAATAAGATTGAACTTGAATCTTGAAGGCAAACAGGAATTCTAGAAAGTGGAAGTAAAGAGAAATAGAATTTTAAGCACTGGGGTCAGCCAAAGCAAAAACACAGAGAAGGAAGGAAGGAAATAAGCATTTATTAAGTGCCTACTATGTGCCAGGCATTGTACTAAGAGATTCACAAATATCTTATTTGATCTTTACAACGGCCCTGGGAGGTGGGTGCTATTATGCATATATTACAGGCAAAGAAACTGGGGCAAAGAGAATAAGTGACTTTACCAGAATGATATGGTTAGTAGGTAACTTGTACAGACTTGAACTCAGGTCTTCCTGATTTCAGTCCCAGAACCCCATTCATTATACCACCTAGATGTCTTGAGATGGAATGTCTTATTTGAGGAATAGAAAATAGGTCAGTAGAGTTGAAATGTAGAATGTATGGATGAGAACAACATGTAAAACTCAAAATTCAGAAAGAGACAGATTGTGAAGAGCTCTGAATGCCAAATAAAAGACTTTTTACAGTCAATAACAATTATATGTAGCCTGAACATGGAATTAAAATGACAACTTTTCTTTTTCTGGGCTGGCTTCTTTCCAATCCATCCTCATACTGATAATTTGAATCATCCCCATCACATCTCCTGGGTCTGGGGGTGCACTACAGCTATAATCATGATGTTTGTATTCAGTTTTGCTCAAGATCTTAGAGCAACCTCAGTTTGAGGTGAATACATTTATACTGTGCCAACTGAGCCCCCATTTTTGCATTTCTCACTTAAACAATTACATTAACAGGGCCATTATTTACTCTTAAAAGTGAAATGTTTAATAAATGATAAAACAAAATCCTAAAAAATTATAACATTTACTCAATGTGGGACAAAAACAAGAATAATAAAAATATAATAGTCCACATGGAAACCTGCATCATTAGTGGGAGATTCCTGATGTATATTATGTATAGAAGGAAGAGTGGGCCTATACTTGACAGAATACCTAGCAAGGAGACACATGAGTAGTAAACTCTTATAGGATGACTTTCTTCATAAATTTGAATTGTTGAGCAAATTATGGTATATTGTTGTAAAGAAATAGCATTGCCCCATAAAAACCAGGGAAGGTTTCAGAAAAATCTAAGAAGACCTGTAGAAATGCTGTAGAGTGAAATGATCAGAATCAGGAGAACAATTTATACATTAACAATCATGTTGTGAAGGCCATCCTTCACATATGGCATGGCTGTGTTGCTGTGTATCTGAACAGGTAAAATAGACTTTTCTAGCCTTTTCTCCCCCACATCATTTTCCCAGGAAGACTTTGTTTCTTGTCAGAGGGGAAGCAGGTAGCAGGGGCCAGACGTGGCCATTCTGCTTTCCTCCAAAAGAAGGAGTACCAGGCTAGAATTGTATTGATCTGTTCCTGTAAATATTTTAGTTTAGGGGATATGGTTTTTCAAGTTTAATGTTTAATGTTTAAATTTTTCATTAATGGGATAAGCAAAGCTCCAAGCTTTATATCCAAGGCTTGACTCCATTCCCATCAAAAACTAGTTGCACAATAAACACTCATAGTAGGTAGCAAGAAACTCATTTATCTAAGTTGAATAGCAAAAGAGAAATCAAAAGAAACTGTATATAAGAGAATATGTATCAGGCAATATATAGTGAAATAGTTTTCCCCTTGCGAGTGAAGTAATTCAATTCAACCAAAAGAGAAACAATCCAAGTTCCATCCCAAGGAGAAATTTCCCAAAATCTAGCAAGCTGAGCAGAGGGGTATGGTGAAGACTGCCAGTTCCTTTTGTAATGGCTTCTTATAGCACTTTATTTTCCCTTCAATAACCTGAAGTAGAATTGGCATTCTATTCTCTCTACATCTCAAAACTGGAAATTATGGGTGACCACAGCTTGAAAAGACTGAAGAAACTGGAGGTAAAAGAAGAGTGAAACTCTGTTCTCTCCTGCTATCATCAACTCTATCTCATCCCTTAAGCAAGCAAAGGGCAATTCAGATTACAATAACGTTTGGCTCATTTACATCTACATCAACAAAGTGAAGCATGAAATTGAAGAAATTATTTAAAATAATTCAGCCCTAAATTCCCCTCTGAGAAAAAAAATTGTTATTTGGGGTTTTAAATTATATTAGTTGACTGTCCCTACTCATCAAATCTATCTCTTTCCTTGTTTGTCATATCATTTAACTTTGCCTTTGTAAACCTAACCAGCATAAATATGTGATTTGTTATTTTCCTCATGCTTTCTTTATATTTATATCTCAAAAGCAATATGAGTAAAATAAAAAAGTATTAGCTCCTCATGAGCTTTGGTAGTAGACATTTTTGAAAGGCGAAATAATCCCTGGAGACCGATGTTCAAAGGATACTTTATAAGACATGTTTTCTTATTTTGATATAAATTTATTTGTAATGTGTAATGTGTAATGTGTAAAGTTTGTTCTAAGCCTCTTTTTTCATTACCTGTTTTGCCTGTGGAAATGTTTATTTGTTTTCCTGTTTTCTGGTGTTTCAAGTTCACTTACCTGACAGCTTCTGCAATTACTAGCATTTGGTGCATTACAACAGAATGGTGCCTTGTAGATACCTTAGGCATATATTTATAGGAACTTGGAGAGATACTGTAGAACATTTTATTTGTTTCAAGAGAGAAACTATTTTTGTTGGAAAAAATATCCAGCAATTACTCATATCATTTCAAATGATCAAAATAAGCTCAGTGCCTTGATTTTTCCTTCATATTCACATATAATCACAACTCTTGAGTCAGCACATTCATTGAAATTCTTAGTTTTACATTTAACAACCTTTGTCCTATTTAGTTCACCCTTGATAAATTTAGTTGCCTTTAAGCAAAAATCATATAACTGAACTCTCAATCCAAGGAAAATAATTTTTTTTCCTTGGCTGTTTTAGGTAATTCATACATCTAAACCTTATTGCAACCTTTCAGTGTGCACAGAACTGTTCTGGAAGAGACATAATCTATCCCTTACAATTTGAGCTTAGCTGATACAATGCTCCTGAACTGTGTAAGAAGGAAGTGTTTGGACATTTGATTTGCTACAATGCATCAACCCTGATATGTTGACCTGACTGCATGTGAACTTAAAAATGCGGATCAGCTAGGTCAAGTGTTTTGGTCCTGATTACATTCAACTCTGGTCTTATAAATGCAAATTTAGGTAGCTACCACTTTTTAAGAAATGTAATACACACATACAAACACACACACACAAACACATATATTTTAAAGAAACAAAACATTAAAAAAACCCACAAATTTCCCTTCACTATTAGGTTTCCCCTACAGAGAGATTAAAGAAAGAGGTAAAGGACCCATTTTTTTTTCTTTATTAAAGCTTTTTATTTTTCAAAACATGTGCATGGACAATTCTTCAACATTAGTCCTTGCAAAACCTTGTATTCCAATTTTCCCACCCCTTCCCCCCTGCCCTCCCCTAGATGGCAAATAGTCCAATACATGTTAAACATGGTAGAAATATGTTAAATCCAATATATGCATACATATTTATACAATTATCATGCCACATAAGAAAAATCAAATCAAACCAGTAAAAAAAAAGAGAGAGAGAAGCAAAATAAATTGCAAGCAAACAAAAACAAAAAGAGTAAAAATGCTATGTTGTGAACCACACTCAGTAAGGACCATATTTACAAAAATATTGATAGCAGCTTTTTTTTGGTAGTGGCAAGGAACAGAAAACTAAAGGGATATCTGTCAATTGGGGAATGACTGAACAAATTCTAGTATGTGATTATGATGCAATATGATTGTGCTTTAAGAAATGATGGAGACAGTTTCAGATTATAATGCTCAGAGAAACTGAGGCAATGTAGAGATTAGAGATTATTAATAGTTTATTGATAGTAGTTGAGAGTTTGGACTGGCAGCCATATTAGCCAGTGTCTGGATGGGACTTTTGTCTCAAAGCATCCAGCCCCTGGAGTGAGGGGCTCCAAGAACTCTTACAGGGCTCTGTTGCTCAGGGAAACAAAGGCAGAAGGAGGGGTAGAGCACTGGGGGATAGAAGTTACAGGAAAGGACCATAAATTCAGTTCTGATAGGTTGGAGGTATGGAGGAAGGATCATAAGTTCTGTTAAGGAGACACTGAGTCTGAGACCAGAAAGATGCTCAAACATTGGAGATAGGCCATCTGGAGTTCTGTGACTCTTTGTAATGCTAAGTGGCCAGAGCTCCCAGCCCTAATTATCTCAGTCCTGATGGCCAGGAAGGGGGGGTTGCCTCTAGGTAGACTGAGGCAGAACAATTGGGGCCAAACAATTAAGGGAAACTCAGAATGAAATGAGAAGAATCAAAAGACCAACTTGTACAATAACAGCTTTAGAAAGAGAGCTCTTCATCACCAAAAGGACCAGTAATGATCCCAGAAGATTCATGATGAAACATGCTACTCACTTCCTTAAAGAGAAATGATGGACTCACAGTGCAGATTGAATCATATATTTTTTGGACATGACCAATGTGGAAATTTGTTTTACTTACCTAGACATAATTGTTTATAGGAGCTTTGTTTCTTTCTTTTTAAAGACAAAAGTGGTGGTGAGAAGATAGGGGGAAAATATACATTATTTTACATTTTAAAAATATGAAAAAAGCAACATTTTTTTCAAATGGCCTGTGAATCTATGGTTAGGATTTAATGATTTTGAATTTATTCCAAAAGTAAGGAAAATAGTCACTTAGTAGTTGTTTTATAATGACAAAAGAACAGAAAAGATTTTAAATTCTTGTAAACTCTATGAATAGAACTACTGAAAACAAAGAATTCTGTGGAGGCAAAGGAGAAAAAAGTAAGTATCTTTTACTTTTCAAGGAAAAAGAATAGATCTTCTTTTCATGTTTTGTTTGTTTGTGTATGTGTGTGTGCATGCCCTCAGGCATGCTCAGGGTAATATTACAACTTTTCTTCCCTACCTGGCCTTACCCCTCAAATCCTAAATAAACTATGACAAAGTTCATGAAAAGTAAGACATTTGCTTAGAAATATAAAGCATTATAGAACTATAAAATCACAAGGATGAACTCTGGTTATAATGAAACAGGCATTATAATAGTTCCATTAACATGCTTTTTTCAGATAAAAACTCCTAAGAATGATTTATACTATGTGCTCCAAGTAAACACAAAACCTTTGCCAAATCTGCCATATAAATCTTAACCATCTTATATGTTTATCAGATGTAATGAAAAAATGAGTGAGAAAAGAATGTTTCATATGTTGGATGAAGTATGTAGGCAATGGATACAGTCCTGAATTCTTCAGATTTTAGCTATCATTTACATATAAGAGAAAGGGAAAATTATAACTTAAAAATTATATGTGAAGTAAAATATAAACCTAGTTTTATCAGTCTTTTTTCCTTTTCTTTCACAATCAAGGAAAATCAGCTAAACCTGGAGGTGCATTCTGTAAAATTAATAAATGAAGTATAGTTATTTATGATGCAATAGAGCAGAATATGGAAATGAATATTATAGTGAATTTAAATTGCAAGAGAAAGTGATATATGAAAAATTCCAGTAATTCTTGTTCACTCCTCTCCTTCCCACCTCTTTCATAGCATGAACAAAGAAGACTTTCAGAAAAAAAAAACCAAAACAATACAATGCTAAGGAAACATAAATTAAAAGCATTTATCTAACATTTTACAGTTTACAAAATGTGTTACAAATCCAGTCTCATTTTATCTTCACAACAACCCTGAGAGATAGTTGCTATTATTATCACCATTTTACAAATAAAGAAACTGAGACAGGGGCAGCTAGGTGGCGCAGTGGATAGAACACCAGCCCTGAAGTCAGGAGGACCTGAGTTCAAATCTGGTCTCAGACACGTAACAGCTGTGTGACCCTGGGCAAGTCACTTAACCCCAATTGCCTCAGCAAAAAAAAAAACAAAACAAAAAAACCCAAAGAAACTGAGACTGGCTAAATTTAAGTAATTTTCCTGGAATCACACAGCTACTAAGTACCGGATTTCTTTTCTCCCAAAAGGTTATAAATGATTTTATAATCTTTTTTTTGGTGGGCAATTAATGTTAAGTGATTTGCCTAGAATCACACAGCTAACTAAATGTCTACATGTCTGAGGCGGGATACTTAAGACTGATGCTCTATCCACAGTGCCATTTAGATGCCCTGATTGCATATTCTTTGATTACAAATTGGTATATATTATTTTCATCCATAACATGCATATACACATACTCCAAATACTTGAAAGTCAATTAAACTCTCTAGATCTTATTGTTTAGATTGTATTTGATGAGTTCTGAGATTTCAAATTCTATGGTATCTTTCAGAATGTTGGTTCCCATTGTTTCAAGGGCCATGAAAGTATCCTAAATTGTCATAAAGACTAGTGAACTCAACAATCAACAATTGTCCAGTGAATTGGAACACTGTGGACAGCATTTTTAGAGAGTGGATTCTTAGTATCTTTTGGCTAGTTTAAGGATTAGACCTGTGCTTTTTTTTTTTTTTTTTGTTTGTTTGTTTGTTTTTTTAATCCATGTGAGAAATTTTTTTTACCAATGCAGATTAGAACCTGTTCAGCAACTTGGAATTTAGAAAGTTTTCTCAGAATACTGAGAGGTTAATAGATTTATCCAGGATCTCCCAGCCAAGGATGTCAGAAAGAGAATTTGGACCCAAGTATTCTAGCTTCTGAGCTCAACTCTATCATACCTTCTCAATATCTATATTTTATTGGAGAAAATTTTAAACACTTATGAGTGGGAATGACTGCCTCAACTTAACCATTTCATTTCATCTTTGCCTGAGGACAGAGAAATTTTAAGGTAATATATATTCAAAGATGATAAGGGTTTTCCATTCCTTAGGGCTAGTGAAAAAATGCACAAGTAGTGGTGCTTTTGTTTTTAATGCTCTGGGATTTTCTGAGTGGTATATAAAAACAGGTCTTCATTTGCAAGTCCCAGATACATTTCTTTCAACCAGAAGAGTAATTCTATTTTTTGAAGTTTTATGTCCTGACATAGTTTTCCCTCTACTGAGATGAGGATTTGAGATGGGAATGCAGAGTTCTTTAAGAATTCTTTATGCAAAGTCGACTTTGTGTAATGAAAATTTACATAGAGTGAGAATTGTCTATACTTTTTTTTTCCTGTGGAGAGGTGGGAGAAGAAAATAAATGTCTGATAATTGAAAAAATAATTTTAAAAAGGCAAAATGTTTTTGCCATTGGTTGTCAATGAATCGGATTCCCCATCTTGTCTTTTCTACCTTCTCTATTTCCATGTAGAAACAAAAGACTATTTGAAACCAAATGTTTGGAAAGGATTGACTCTGATTAATCTAAATTAAGAAACTATCACTCTGAAACGTATGCATCATTATATTTCTGTTAACACTTTAATTTTTTGATGTTTATATTAGGCAAAGTTTGTTTCTATAACAAGTCTTGTTTCAATGATCAAATATCCCAAACAAATGGATTTTTAGTGTTATAGATCAAGCAAACATTTCAGTTAAGACCATTAAAACAATTATTTGCAAAATACATTCACTTCATAATTTCAACAGTTGAGAGGCATCCTTTAATAGAATATCAGTAGAATGGATATGTCTTATGTTTTTAGTTTCTGTGGAAATAATGAGGTGCTAAGTTTTGTGTCCTCTTTGGAATTTATAAGGTATAGGTATAGTAATATGTTGGTTTTTGGATCACCATCCGTTAACATAGATTTAATTTATAATATTTTTTAAGGTTTATAAAGTGTTTTACATACATTAATTCATAGGCTGAGAGCCAAGACATCTTTCTCTCCCTACAAGATTGTTATTCAAGCTATTCAAGAACAATGGCTATGCCTTACACTTTATATTTGGCACTATTCCTAGTATAGTGCTATATATAGGATTGAAGCCCCATAAATATTTGCTGGATACATTATAAATTTACTGATGTTAAAAACATATTTTTTTCCCTCAGGATATCTCCCTGACTCAGAAAACTTAGCATTGGTAGGATCCCACTGGTGGAATTCCTTCAGTAGTTTGGACCTCGTAGAGATCTCAGTTTCTCTTCTTTGGTATAGATATCTCGACCATGCCCCATTACATACCACTTTATCGTACCAACTCTTTCAAATACCATCTACTTATGGGAATTGAGAAGTTCTTTCACTTAGAATTTCTCCTGCATTTTTACCAATACTGGGCTGGTAATATAATGTTATGATGTTATGAGGAAAGTCCAATAGAACTCAGGATTATGTTTCAAGAATAATTGGAACTCTCATTTGTAGGCTACTGGATATACTAGTTGCAAAGTCAATCAGTCCTATTATTCTACCTATGATCTACTTAAGGACTTCTCAGTACAATCTTGTCTTTTATTTGCAAAGATTCCCATTCTAGTTCCATTTGTGTGGCCCTTCTTGTCTTCATATAGTGTATTTTTAGGTAGACCTGTGCCATCTCCAGTTCCCTCTACTTTGTCTGCTAGTGCTGTCACTATGAATAGGGAATTGAATATGGAAAAAAGAACCAATTTGGAAAACTATAGTTTAATTGAAAAGGGATCAATGTGGAAGATTAGATGAAATTGGTCTATCAAAACTCTTTGGTAGACAAGAGACAGCTGTCTCTCTCTGCTTTAAGTTCCAGAGAAAATGTAAAGATGTAGCTCATTCCTTACTTTCTTAGTGGGAATGCTCTCCACTTTGATGAAGTTCCAGGGAATTCATGAAGCAGTGGAGAGTGTGAATGGTAAATTAATAACTGATAGCCTTGAGAAAAGCCTAAACTTTAACACTACCCAAAGGATGAAGCCTTGTGTTCTAATTCCTATTTACTTTCCCATCTTCTTCCTTGAAATCTCTTAATTCACTTGCTTGTGGTCTGTTTTCTATAAAAAGTCTTCCATAACCTATCAATACCATTTATTCACATACAATGTTTGCAAAATACTATATTTTTGTTCTATCTCTTGCCATCCTCCCTGATTCAAGGTGGGAAAGGTGTAGGAAAAAGTTGAACATTCTGTTTGTAAGGCAGAAGGTAATTTAAATATATTTAGGCAGGCCTATTTTTATATCTAAGTTATCTTTTATTTGTATCCCTGTGGAATATGATTACAATTCTAGTCCAATTGAACAAATTAGGTACATTCTCTATATAAAACACTATGTACTTGGGACATAGAAGGGGGGAAGGAGAATAAGCATTCATTAAGTGTCTATGAAGTATTGTCCTAAGCTTTTTATAAATAGTATATCTCCTTTTATCCTCCCAATAATCTGGGGAGGTAGGTGCTACTATTATCCCCATTTTATAATTGAGTAAACTGAGGCAGGCAGAGATTAAATGATTTTCCAGGATCACACAGTTAGAAAATGTTTGAAGTGAGATTTGAATTTAAGTCTTCTTGATTCCAGGCCCACTGCTCCATCTGCTGTGCCACCTAGATCAGAGTTTTTTAAGCTTTTTCTACTTGCAACCCCTTTTCTACAGGGACATTTTTACACAACCTTGAATATGTAGATATATAAAATAAGTTTATTTATCAAACATTTGCTACTAATAAACCATAAATAAGTTTATTTTAGAACAATTCTTTGGTATACATATAATTTTACCATTTATTGAAGACAAAAGCAAATTTGCACATTGAGATGGATATACTTGTTTATTTTTACATAAAGAATCAAATCTTGGTCAGTTGAGTTTTGAAAGAAGGGTAGGAAATCAACAAGTTGAATTAAAAGGAAAGTTTTTCTAGTGATACAGCCCTGGTTCATATTGGGAGTACAACCATGGAATTTGGAAACAGAATGAAAATGAAAGGAGCAATGAATAAGCAGGGGTTACCCCATTCTGGTAAAAACATAAAATATGTGAAGAGTAGTCTTACAAAAAATGGCTAGACAAGAAAGTTGGAGGCCAGTTTTGGAGAATTTTGTTGATTAAAAATACTTTAAATATTATGCATGGATGACCATAATACTGCATTGGTCACATTAAAAGAAGAGATGAGATCTTAAATTAGGGTGACTATGATGAATTAGAAAGGAGGGAGCAGGTGTGAACAGTGTCAAAGGGGTAAAAATGACTGGTCTTGGCAACTGAATGGATTCATGGAATAGAGAGGAAAGTGACAAAGAAGATTCAAGCCTCTTGGAACATGGTGGTTCTACTACAGCACTAGAAAAGTTAGGGGAAGGAAAAAAATCTAATGAATGATGGGTTTGGTTTGGGCCTTACAGCTTTACATTGATTGGACATCCAATCATAGGCAACTGACAGAAGGTTGGAAATATGGATGAGAGAGAAGAGGGTCTTAGTCAGAACCTTGTATGATATTCATATTTAAGTGACAGGAAGAGTATGAAAAGTCTCCAAAAAATGACTCAAAGAAAGTACAGTCATGCAAATAAGAAAAATCTAGAGGATAGTGACAGGGGAGTTAAGGGAGGAAAGGCATCAAGTGAGTAAAGGGTACAAGTATTAAATTCCACAAACAGGATAAAAGAGAAAGAAAAAGTAAAAACTTATTAGTCTTAATGACCTTGGAGGGATCAATAGGGTAGTGATTAAAAGAAACCAGACTTTAAGTTTTTAGGACCAAATTGATGATGAAGTAGATTAAATATGTATTTGACTCAAAGGGGAAGAGAATGACAGGATAATCTTTATGAATTCTTGATAAAGCCTTTAAGACCATGAATACCACTACATCCAGATCACATTTATAGACCTTTGATTAATCTTGTTTTGTCTGTTCCTGCCCTGGAGATAATTGACAGGTGGTACTTAATTTTTTTTTTTTTTCAAAATGCTGTGCTTGTTAAAGGTACAAATAACGTGACAATATGAAGAGGCAAGGGAGAAGTCTGTAATCAAAGGAAGAAAACAAATTAAATGAAAGCTTCTCATTTTGTAGAACAGCTTCGTAATTACAAGAGAAAGTACATCTAAAGTTGTCATATTATTGCATTTGTAAATCTAATTTTT
This sequence comes from Myrmecobius fasciatus, assembly GCA_023553655.1. Lineage (NCBI taxonomy): Eukaryota > Metazoa > Chordata > Mammalia > Dasyuromorphia > Myrmecobiidae > Myrmecobius > Myrmecobius fasciatus. Next base: position 239,716 of record JAJPUD010002637.1, read on the forward strand.
TAAAAACAACTTTACTTCCTTTAAAATTGCTAACATGCAAGAACAGTGCAAAATGTAAACTAGAAGTAATCAAAATCAAGTCTTAATTTGTGATTTTGAAGAAATGAAGTTGAATGCTAATTTGACATCAACTTTGTTGTGATGTTTAAAACAAAATGTTCAAGCAATTCAAATCATTCAAAGTTTCACTTGATTTGCTAATGCTCTAGAGGAAAAGCAAAACCAGTAAAGGAGAATTAGGATAAGGAGAGGTAGGAAAAGTAACCTGATTGAGAATGTCCATGTGAAGACATTTAAGTTATAAAAATATGTAATTTTATATAATAAAAGTTATCTTTGACACTCCTGCCTGTTTTAAAGTGCAACAATAATGTTCACATTGACTTTAACCTCCAATTAAAAAGTCCAAATTCCCAAGCCTGGTTTACAAGGCTGAGCCCTGAACTCAACAAGTAGAGAAATCAAATAAGTACTTAGAACTATCAACTAGTCTGACAGAAGCCTGAAGGTTGCCTTTCCCAACTTGTATGGAAGTAGCTGGAATTTTAAGGTGACTTGCAGAAACTGTGCCATACCATACCCCTTGATAGCCCAGATTATTAGAAAGAATGAAGTATCTCCAGAAAGAGTAGAAGAAGGAAGACTATTAAGTATCTACTACTGTGTGCCAGGGTTTTATTTTACTAGTTTAACATGAATGCCTTGACCTATTCCAGATTATTCAGAAGATGAAAAATAGGATACCTTAAAGGCAAAACAGAAACTACTGCTAGGAATGGGCAAATTTGGGAAGGAGTAATTACTTAAAAAGATAATGTTTAAGAACATGATTTAGATTTCTGAAACAAAGCTTAAAGTGAAAATATGATAAGGTCTTGACCAAGAATGCAGTATACCTATCAAGGGTTCTATTTTAGCCAAAAGCTAAGGTTTAATACATGCACCATTTGCTTTAATAATAATTTCATTCTTCAAAAAGTGGAGAAAATAATAAGGGACTCTACTTATTTGCTACTTTGGTCTAGGACCTGTACAACAAGGAGGGACTTGTAGCTAAAGTAGAAGTATTCATGTCATCTTAGAATTCCTGATAAAGAAGTAAAATCCAGTCACAATCTGAAATTTACCATAGACACATTAGAACTGATTTCAAAAAGGACTAGCAGAATCTTGTAGCTAATATTTCGTAGTAGAAATCAATTCCAGAGGGATGGTGAACTTTTTCTAATGATATAAACATTGTTGTGATGAGATATTAAATAGAGGATTTAGGTAGAATTCCTCATTTTTAAAATGGGGTCTGTCTAAACAGATCTTATGTAGAAGCATACAAAGAGTCTGGTGACCAATTTCAATTTTAAGAATATAGAATATAAAATGACAGGCAGTAAGAGAGTCAGTCTTAGAAAATAGGAAGATCTGGGTTCACAAGTTCTGTATCTTATTCATAGTGTTTTTGTCACCACTTAGTACACTAGGCAGATTTCTTAATCTATAAGTCACTAATGAAGGGCTGACTTGCATTGGTAAAAAGGAGTTTCCTGATGTGGGAGTTCTCTATACCAATGAAAGTATAGATCCATTCTCCATTCCCTATCCATAGAAGATAGAAGTGAGGGCAAACATTATTAAGAATTGTTTCATATTATGAAGTTCAAAAATTGGCTGAAGCTATTATGAGGGGCAAGAGAAAGATCAGAATTGTTGAGGTGATGATGATTCATAAAGAGAAGGCAGAAGTATTTAGGTTTTATATTTTGCCTTTTTTCTTTGGAAAAGAAAGCACAGATCAGAAATAAATAATGAGGGACTGAAGTCTTGTCTAGATAAAGAGTTAATAAAGAGAGCACCTTCAATAACTTAAAGTCTATATGTAAGTGAATTTCATAATTGTATAAAGGACTAGCTGAGGTGATAACTAAGATATTATCATTGATTTTTTAAAACTTTAAGAAGACAAAAACATTCCATATTACTACTGCTACCATTGCTACTGCTGCTGCTGCTATTATTTTTTTATTATAAAAAACAATAGAAAAAAGAAAAACAGAAAAGGAAAGCAAAACAAAATAAAACAGAACATTGTCATATGCCCAGCAGAACACCAGAGAGCATTCAAAATACATGACAATAAATTTCCAGTTCAAGAAAGGATCTATAATAGTGGAAGAAATTATATTCATGAAGATCCATCTTTGCTTCCTTGTAGGTTATTCTTTTGCTCTCTGCTGAGCATCTTTTTTACTTAATTCTTTTTTCCTCCTTTCATCCCCCCAACCTGCCTCTAGCAGGGTATAGTTAAACGCATATATATATTTATATGTACATATAGAAATATACACATATATATACATACATACACACTCACACACCTCTCTATATATACATGTCCATTCACACTGACCTACAGACCCATACACATACACATATATATATATATACATACATAGAGCAACATGCATAGATAGCTACATATGCTCAGACACACGCACATATACACACATAATATATATATGTGTGTGTATATATATGCAAATTTATCCACATGTAAATATGCATCTAAAACAAAATTATTATGGTTAACATAATGTAGATTTTCTCAACTGAACCTTTTAAGTTTGACTTTGTCCAAGATCAATGATTAGTAGCCATCCTTCTTTTTCTAATAAATTCTACTTCTGGTGCTTTTTGTAGTGTTTGTGTATCTCTCTTATTTCCTATCCCTGCTAACTCTTCTACTCTAATTCTGCTCCTTAACTTGCTTTGCTATTGCTTAACCTCTCCCCACCCATGGCTCTCTCCTTTGTCTTTTCCCCCCACTCTTTGGATAATTATGGTTAATTTTTCTGGATGTGATATTTTATAGCCATATAGGTCTAGTTCTTTTGATTGCCAGTATATATGATTCTAGGACCTGCAGTCTTTCATTGTGACTGATGAAAAGTCCTGTACAATTCTAACTGTAGCTCCAGCACATTTGCATTAATTTTTCCTTGCTTCTTGCAAAATTTTCTCTTTGATCTGGAGGTTTTGAGATTTGGCAATAATATTCTCATGTGTTTTCCATAAAGGATCTCTTTGAGGTGGTGATCAGTGAATTATTTCTATTTCTTTCTCCTCATGCTCTATCCCTCCAGGATAATTTTCTTGGATTATTTCTTGCATTATTGTGTAAAGTTTTTTTTTTTTGGTCATAACTTTCAGGCAGTCTAATTTTTATATTTTCTCTTCCTGATCATTCTTTTTTCTTATGTTTCACATTCTATTCAATTTTTCATTCTTTCTATTCTGTTTTGTGATTTTGTAATCTCTTATAGCCTCACTGGCTTCTCTTTGCCAAGTCTAATTTTCAAAGAATTATTTTCATCTTTAAGACTCAGTATTGCCCTTTCTAGTTGGTTAACTTTTTTTCATACTTTTCTTATTTTTCTTGGATAGTTTTTATTTTTAGTTTTTCCTCAATATCTCTCATTTGATTTTTAAAATAATTTTTTGAGTTCTTCTATAAAATCTCTCTGGGGAGGCATTTCATGTTACTCTTTGAAGCTTTTTTTTTTACTTCAGTTTCCTCCTCTGAAGATGAACCCTAGTCTTCCCTGTTCCCATAGTAAGTGTCTATGTGGGGCCCTTTTTTCTTTACCAATTCATTCTTTTTTAAAGAGAAGTATTAGTGTTAGCTCCTCTAATCATGGGGTGGGGAAATGGTGCCTCTGGCTTCACTTCAGCTGTGGAAGCCAAAACCTAGAGTTACCCCCTCCTGCAAGTGTCCACAGTCAACAGCATCCATGCCCCCCCCCCAGCGTTTGCACTCCTGCTGTTCTGGTTCCTTTTTACCCAGGGATGCGACTCTGTAGCACAGCTGGGCCTGGTATTCCCTTTCAGCCAAGGTTCCCTCAGACTTCCTGGACTCAGACCCCAGCTCCTCAAATGGTCTGGGAAGTGAAAGTCTCTGTGGTTCCTGCTGAGGCTCCAGCAACAGGGATTCCCTCTTGAGTTTGGCTGGAGCTAGCCTGGAGGTATATGCACCTCACAGGGTTAATCCTGCCCTGGTCTTTCTTTGGAGCTTCTCCAGTTGTCCTAGGAGGATTCCTATTCTGCCCCAAGTCTTGATTTTTTACCAGTCTATGTTTGCTCTGAGGCGTAGGAGAAATCTGGGGGAAATTAACTGACCTTCTCTACCATCTTTCTCAAAGCCTCCCCTAGTACTGCTATTAGTACTGCTACTGCTGCTGCTGCTATCCTTGAGGATCTTCTCCCAAATTTATTTACTCAGATTTTTTTTACTAGAAAAAGGAGAATTTTTGCTTTAATTGCTAGCTAACCTTAATCTCTGCATGGGCATCTCTGTCAAACTGAGACCTGTTGAAGATCCTAGCTTAAAAAGACCAAGGTCTGGGGGCAACTAGATGGCACAGTGGATAGAGTACCAGCCCTGAAGTCAGGAGGACCTGAATTCAAATCTGACTTCAGACACTTAACAGTTCCTAGCTGTGTGACCCTGGGCAAGTCACTTGACCCCAATTGCCTTTGAAAAAGAAAAAAAAAAAGAAAAAAAGAAAGACCAAGGTCTCTCATTGTATCCAGGTCCATCTCCAGTTCTGATCTATATCGAGCTAGAGCCAAATGGTTCTGGAGGGGAACATGAGGCAGGTGATCTCGTACAATCTTCCCTCGCTTAAATCCAATTCATTTGATTGTTATGATGTTACCTCCCTGATGTCATTGTTTTGAACATAATCAAGGGTCCCAGACTGCCCTCCCCCCCAAAAAAAAACAACAAAAAGCCTCTTGAGTGAGTGAATAGCATTTACTAGGTTCCTGCCAGAAGCTGTAGAGTCCTTAAGGTGGAGGAGCCTGCTAGTACAGAAACAAGAGCATGTTTTATTAACCAAACCCGGCCCATGTACTACCCAATATTCTCCCAATTGTTCTAGATTGGTCAATATTCTGCTAATAGTATTTCCTTCTCCTTCTTCATGTTCTCTTAGATATGTTCCCCTTTTTTTGTCATGCATCCCATGTTCAAAAATGGCGGAAAAACTTTCCATCGGAGTGTGTTGGTTAATGTGCAATTAGTCTATTAAGCATGCTCATTCCTCATTTGTCTTTGCTAGGTCATTGACCCCAACTAATTTGAACTGGATCGGGGTCTGTGGTAAGGACAAATGGACCTGTTTCTGATTGGTTGGATTCACTTCCTAAACAACTTTATTAATTATTATCATAGTTCTCTATGGAAACCAAACTGTTTTGTTATCCCATTCTGGGGTCCATCTATCACATTGTGGTCCACTTTGAGAATGAAAAACAAACAACAATAACAACTACTACTATTATTGCTGCTACCACTACCCCACCATTATGACTATGATTACAGCTGGAACTACTATTATTTCTGTGTGATTTTGGGCAATCTCCGAAAAATAGGAAAATTTGACTAGAAGATTTCTAAAGTCCCTCCTAACTCTTAAGTTCTTGATCCTTCTTCTTGAGAAGAGTGAACAGTGCAGTATGGAACGTTTGAAAATCTTTGAAGGGACTGAGGAAGTTTTCCTAGGAAGCAGATGGTAAAGATGGAATATAATAGCAGTATTTAATTATCTGAAGTACTATCATATGAAAAGATACTCTTTATGTCTTACTGAATGCACATCAGAGCAGTAGCAATGGATAGAATTTTCAAAAAAAAAAACATATTTAGGCTTAAAATAGGGGGGGGGAACTTTCTAACATTTATTGTCATCCAAAAAAAGGGACAGCATCATGAAATAAATTGTCACTAGCGGTCTTTAAATGTGACCTGATGTCTATTTGCTATCGATGTTGTAGAGGAAAATCTTTTTGAGATTGGTTTATTTTCAAAGGATCACAGAGTTAAAAGCAATGTCAAACAGTGAATATTCTGCTAGTATAATCCTGATAATAATTCTCATTATTATACTAGCAGAATATTCACTGTCTTATATAAAAATAAAATTTGAGAATTTGTAAAACAATGCTATTTGAAAATTTATATTACCAAAAGGAGAGTATGACAAATGCATATGATTCACTTGTCATATACAGTAATTTTGGTATCTCTGTTTTCTATAGAGTTGTTACCAACCTTTCTAGCATTAGTCTTCATCTTTTTTTCTATAAGTAATTTCTCTTTTTTTTCAGTCTTTTTAAGGTTTGGATTCTAGTCTTGGAAGGGCAGGTCTGGCAGATAACCCTGTCAATCTCCTCTGTAGTTCATCCTTAACTTTGGATTCATCTTCATTAACATTTTATTCAGCCTTTTCTTGGTAATAGTTGCAATGATCATATGTATTGAGCCAGAATGGCTTTAAGTAAGAGTCCAAAGATGGATAGTTATTGTCTGAAAACTAATCTAATTAAATATAGAAAGTTTCATCCCCAGGTTGATCACAAGGTGATGAATTTTTAATATATAGGAAGTTTCAGAAAACATCTACTAAATTATAGGGCTGTTGCCATCTGTACTGGTGAAGAAATAACCAGTCCTTAAAGTGTTCATGTGACATGTAAGATATAACAACCCATGGGGATTGGTGTCTGTCAAAGAAGCCTTGCTTCTAATTTCAAGGGCTCATTTCATTGTTACCCGTATTATTCTGAAACACATCTCTCTCCATGTTTTCTATAGGAAACAAGGGCCAATTTCTCTCTGGATTCCAGATTTATATTTGCAGGAACTAGACTCATTCAAGACTCATTTTGTGACTGGCCCATGCTTGGAACTTTTTCTCTGTCCTGATCTGATTAATTTCCAGTGTATTGAATTCCAAGACATGAAGAAAATAACTCTTTTCCCTCTAGATGATTACCTTTTGGATGATTATGATTCTGTTTCTAATTTGGGCCCTAGTTTCATAGATTTTAACTTATTTTTTTTTTGTTTTGTTTTTTTTTGCTGAGGCAATTGGGGTTAAGTGACTTGCCCAGGGTCACACAGCTGTTACGTGTCTGAGATCAGATTTGAACTCAGGTCCTCCTGACTTCAGGGCTGGTGCTCTATCCACTGCGCCACCTAGCTGCCCCCAATTTTAACTTATTTTTAAAAATATAATTGTTTTAAGTGTATTTTGAGTTCTTCAGCAGTGGACATTTAAAAAATAAATAATGGTTCCTTCTTCAAGTTCATCAAGTTCATCAAGTTCACATTAAAATAATTACAAAAAAACCCAACTTAAGTCTTAGTTTTAATGACTTATTGTATGATAATGTTTCAAGGTCCAGTACTTGAACTTTGTCTTTTCTGTTAATATTTTGCATAATGATATGTGACCTAATTTGATTAGGAAAGAAATTCATGTCTTTTGCTGAGTTCAAAGATGTTTGTCCTTTCACTTTTTGTACTCCAGAGAGCATTTCATTTGTATATTCTTAGTTTGCTTTGGAGGTCAGGTTCCTAAACAATTCCATGACCTCCCCTTCTTCCAAATAAAGATAATAATTTCCTACAAATATTACATGGTTTGGTGGGTTGCAATCTGTACCAGAGGAGAGAAAACAAATGGATGATGTCATGCATACATGGGATTGTTGAAGCATTAAAACTTTAATAGTGGGTTTATTATACCCTTTAATATATTTCCTGAATGTGCACTTGTTATTCCTAAAATTGTCCCCAATGTCTGTTTTTCCTTTACAAATAAGTTTTATTGTGGCCTTTGTTTTTATACCACCATCATTTCCCTTAAGCCCCAACCCCAATGAACCTTTCCTTGTAAAAAGGAAAAAACAAAAACTTATAACCAAAGCCAATGGATACACAGAAACTACATCTTCTGGTGCATACCACTCCCCAAGTGCCCCTTTCATACTCACAGATGCAGAAACTCAAGACTATTCAGGAAAATTGTCATGCTCTATTGAGTAAAAACCTGCTTTGATAAGGTTATTAAAACCATATATGCGACTTTATGACACTCTGATGGCATATTACATTTTTTTCTTGTAAAAATGTTTTTAAAAATACTTTGTGTAATCATATGAGAATGGTGCTGTTTCTCTTGACCCACTCTAAGGAAAAACTGGAGCATGGATTTGAATATTTTCTGGCCTGTGGAGCAAAAAAAAAATCCCAATTTACATAGGGAAAAAACTGAAAAGTGGGTGAAGTTATAAAGAGCCTGAGTGGATGCCCTGAGAGATGAGGGCTTTGGGGGGCACCAGAGGTAGAAAGTGGGGTTTAGTTGAGAAATAGGAATGGAAAGCAAAGGTCAAATTTAATATATAACATCTAGGTGGCTCAGTAGATAAAGTGCTGGACCTTGAATCAGGAAAACCATGAGACATAATCCAGTTTCAGATGCTTACTAGCTGTGTGACTCTGGGCAAATTCTTCACTCCTGTTTGCCTCAGTTTCCTCATCTGTAAAACTGGAATAATAATAACACCAACCTCTCAGGAATGAAATAAGAATGATAAAGCTCTTAGCACAATGTCTGGTGCATAGTGAGCTCTATATAAATGTTAGCTACTATTATAATCTCTGTCAGCTTTAATGGCCTGATTCTGGGATAATAGGGAAGGTCTGAGTTTCAAAGAATATTTATTAATTTGTTGCCTTCGTTTTTCTGATGATACTTGTGAGTTGAAGATTTTTTTGTTAACCATATGAAATTGGTTCAACTTCCTAGTTTTCTTTTTATTAGCTGTGGTTGGATGACTATTGAACTACCGGTTCTAAATTGCAGCAGAAAATATTAAATAATTATATTTATTTGCAAGCCCAATGATTAATCATTAGCTTTAAAATGTTTTTAAAATTAGTATACTTTCCCAAAAACATATGTTCAAAACCAACAATGTCTTCAGAGAAACCATAGCCATTATATTGATGTATTTTTGGAAACTATGCCTTTAGAAGTTTATAGAATTAATAATATAAATATATCTTCTCTTTTGCAATTTTCAGTATGTGCAAGAGATGTTGGTTGTGTCTGCTGTCCAAATATATAAAAATAGTTTGGTTCATGTATTGAACTGAAAACTTGATTTCTCCATTTCTAAGGAATATTCTTATTGCCACATTTACAGATATTAGGAGAGAGGTATGTACATAGACTTCATTCACCAGAGTGGGACAGGCAGGATCCATGACTGTCACAACTGAGTGATCTCACCTCTAGTCTCCTGTCCTTAAGAGGTAGAACTAGAATCAATCTACTTCATATCATGTGACTTTAAGTCTGTGAGATACAATATTGGGGTTGATTCCATATTGACACCACTTTTCTTGATTACTTTCAAGAGAAATTTAACAGCTTAGTAAACCCATTTTACTTCTTTCCTAACAAATGCTGACTACACAAAAGATCATCACAAGTAACAAATAATGAGTAAACCCACTTAGCCAAGTGAAAAGTAAGACATCATGGAAATTATTCAGATGAAAATAATCAAAAGAATATTTAAAAATAAAGGTGCTTTTCATTTATCTGGGCACAAGATAAAATACTATATAAGTGAACCAAAGAAAGAGAGAATGACCTCATTAAGGAAAATCTGCCTTTTAGCATACTCTAGATTTGCAAGCTCAATTTTTCAAAGGACACGATGGGAAGCTAGCCTCCCCTCCAAGGAGTTGTCTCAGGCTTGCTGTTTAAAAGTCTGTGTTTTGTCTTTTGTAACGTGCCTCTCTTCAATTGCTTTTCAGAAGCATTGGCCAAAAATTTCTCTCACACATATACATTATGCTCAACATTCTCCCACCCAATCAGGAATCATTTCTCCATCTGAAAATATAATATGTAATACAGGATGGAGCCTCTGGGAAAACATCCCACTTTGGGTGAAAGTGGATGTTATCAATGCCCTTTCAATTAATTTTGAATTAAGATATATTTGAATCAAATTAAATAATGCTTTGAATTTACATAAGAAAGCAATAAAATGAAGATTTATCTACAAAGGTAATGATGCAGAGAGTTGAAAAATTGTTGGTGATTAACAAACTTGGGTAGTCAACATATAATTTTGTTTTCTTCAACAGATGGATTACCCTTTTCCTCCCTTGTGTTGAAGCCTATTCTCATCCCTAATAATGGCCTACTGGTCTGTCACAGATGTAATACATTCTAATTTGTGAAGTACTAAAAAAAAAGCTCTAAGTCAATATTTTACTTATTCACTTTACTTATTGCATTCTTTGGAATCTAGATATTGACTAAGGACTATTGACTTAATTAGAAATCCAGATTGCCAATAAATTTAGTGGAACATTTATTTTTTGTTTTTGTATGAAGGCCCCCATGAGCTGATGGTCACTTTTGCAGAGGAATGAGAATTGTATTCTGGTTAAATTTTTCAGGGTCCAATTAATGACCTGAGAGCAGGCCTTTTATCTCTATTAGTACAAACCAAATAAATCTACAAAGTTAGCAAAGAGCCGACTCTCTCTGTCCTTCCATTTCTCCACTCTTTGTACCTTCACCAGTTACAATGTTCAGTTTCCAAAACATAGTTCTGAGAGTTCAAATACTAGAAAAAAACTTTCCCATTTATTATTACCATATGGCAACCAAAAAGCCAATAAAATTGGTGAAATATCACTGATACTTGCTGAAGATTATATTAAAAATGTAATATAGAAAATCATTTTTGGTTGTAGTGTTGCTCCCTCTTCACCTCCCTTTATAATCATGAGCTAATCTCATGTCAGGTAGTTATTTTCATAGAAACTTACCTTGAGATATAAACCTGAGAAATGACATTTCCCATCTCCAGTTTTCCTAAGATTTTAGTTGGCTGTAAAAATAAGCTTCCCCAAATTTCATTTGGATACATAAATTTTGTGTACGTTTTCTTCTCTCTGCATGAAGGTTATTTTACCACAAAACCATTCTTTTGGAGAGCTCTTGCTATTACCTCTAATAAATTAGACTAATTCATCCTTGGCCTAAAGCGTACAGATTTTTGAAGTAGTTTACTCTTTTTTGTTGTTGCTGTTTTGCTATATCCACAGTGGATAAAGTAAAAAAGAAACTTGGAAATCATTTTATAGTATGATTAATAATGTGTTGGAAACAGAATGGAGAAGTGCATAGCATGATAAGCTTAAAGTTATGAAGACCTGACACTTTATTAGATGTGTCTATTTAATATCCATGTGTCTCAGTCAACTCCCCTGGATTTATCCATTAAAGCATAGCTAGGTTAATAACTTATCAATGTTGGTGAAAGGGATAATTGCCAAATTCTCATTTCACAATGGCCTGAATAACTAGAGCTTAGAAGTCAACCCTAAAACTCCATTCACATTTGGTTCTATAAGCTTCTAGGTGGGCTTGCAGAATTTCTTGCATTGCTACAACTAGCTTAAAAATGGGGAAAAGCAAACAAAAAAACCCAACAGTTTCAATAAAATGGTATTTTACAAAATGTCAGTTCTATATATTTTGTTTTTCCTAATTTTGACTGAAATCAAAGCCATAACTAGTCATTTCTATATCACCTAGACTAATAGTGTTAAAATGAGAACCATTGTGGCTAAACTCACTTTTTCAAATGAGAACAGTTTCTCAAGAATTGCAATTGTTGCAATTAAAAAAAGCATTTTCTTTTAAATTATTGGACTGATTTAATGAATTAAGTCAATTTTGAATTAAGACAATTGAAATGCAACATACAATAAAGTACAAATATATGCTTGTGAATTTTAGGAGGATTTGGAAGGGGAAATGTGAAAACTTAACCATAATGGCATCTTTCTACCTAAACCTCTGGAAACTTAAAGCCCTCAAGCTTAGAACTATTTACCACTAAGCCATTAATGTGTTGAGTCTTTCTTTGATAGGCAGCCCTCCTTCTCTTCCCCACTATAAATTCTTATTCCACAGTACAACATGGAACCGGAGGGAAAAAAACAACAGAATTTCCTTCCCAGGTGCCATATTGCATTGTGGAAGATATTGACTTCCAACAGGGAATGCTGAATAGAGTGAGCTCCGAAGTTTGTTGCATTGCTCTGATTGGCCAAACCCAGTTTGGGGATAGAAATGAGTGCTGAGAAAGCTCCCTTTGAGCACCAGAGAGGACTCTTCTATTATCAGCCTTTATGAGCTACTTACTGGGGTTTGAAATGTTCTTATCTGCTGTGATGTCACTCAAAACCAATCTGCCAGGTGGTAGGAGTGGGTATATTATTAGGGAAGAAGAGACTCTGGCACTGACTAGTTCATCAAGAAAAAACTTATAAAAATACTCAGAGATTAAAAACTTTGGTCTCTTGAAAATAATAGTATATTGTATGTCTTAACAGATTGTAGCGGCAGATGGGAATGTGACATTCACTACAGTAATTTACATTAACATGTTATGAGACAGATTCACTTGCTCAAAAAACCAAAAAAAAAAAAAAAAAAAAAAAACCAACAAAAAAAACCACCCAAACCTCTTCAAAGATTCAGGAACAGCTTTTCATCAGTTAATTTCATCTTAATGAAAATTGATGTTATTCAGTCCATTTAAAAAAAAAAAGACATGCTATAAATAAGCATCAGGCCCAGTGATAAACTGCTGAGATCTCCTTTCAAGTTTTTCATCTTTTAAGAGTTTGGATTCATAAAAAAAGATGATCTCTTGTTGTCAAATGTGTCTATTTTGTTGTGAATATGTTTTATATTCACCAAAATAGAACAGTGGATGATGTATTGCATCTGCCAGAAAGAGACAAAGTAACACTAAAACATCTGCCCCTAATTTTGCCATATGCTTGTACCTGTACTGAGGCTCCATCTCTCTTTGTGTCTTCTCCTTAATTGGGTGAACATGTGTTGGTCTAGGTTTTCTCAACCAATGAAGAAATCCGGTTTGTCTGGATTATTGACTTGACACCACATTTCTCACTTTTTTTTTTAATAAAAAATGTTTAATTAGAAATTGAAAACTTAGTTGAATTCAAGTTGTTGTTCTCATGCATTATAAAAATGCCTTCAGTTTTTTATATAATTTCTTTGAGTAGTAAGCATTAGGAGAAAGTAGGATAATATCAAAGAAGTAAAGACCTTCATGATATCATTCAAAAATTGCACTAAAGGCAGTCGTAGTATGTGAAGCAGTGACTTTTATATTCCTCATTATAAGGCCCCAGTCTTGAGAGTCTATTGAAATCTCTGACTAAACAAAGGCAATTAGTTATGCTATTTAGGAGAGTTTGAAGGCAGCTAAGTGGCACCATAGTGCATACAGTGCTGGCTCTGGAGTCAAGAAGACTCCATCAATTCAAATCCAACACTTAGATTGAGCTGAACACCATTAAAAAGCAACTGAGGACCATAAAGAGGCTTTAAAACAACCTGAATGATACTGCACTTTTATAGCATGCTTTAAATTTATCCAGGGCTTTCTTCCCAACCTGCAAAAAGTAGTAAAAATATTTCTCTAAATTGCAGGTAAGGAAAATAAGTCATAGAGGAGTTTTGTGAATTGTTCCAGGTTTCATAGTGAAAAAGCATAGGGTCAAACTCACATTTTTTTAATGCTCTTAAGATTTTGTCACTGACTCTCAAACACAAAACAAATTATGATAATGCCAGCTAGCAATTATATGGCACATGGAGACTCCTAACTTGTGAGGAAGACTCTATTGTTTGTCCTATTTTATAGATGAAGAAATGGACTATTAGTGTGGTTTGATGACTTTCCTAGAATTAAACAAATATTAAGAGCCCAGGGAAAGATTTGAACTAATGAGTTCCTAACCCCAAATCTAACATTTTATATGCTCCCACACACTTATTCTCAGCATTCAGGTCTTCATTCAGTGCTAATCAAATACAAATATTTGACTCAGACTTTTAAAAGAACAGGTGAGTTTTTCTTTCCTAAGTATGTTAATGTAAAATTGTGCCCTCAGAGCCACGTGGCTTTGTCATGGCATAGTGTAAATTCTTATTCCACAGTAGTCTTGTTTTAATTCATACCCATAAGGAGTTGCCTGGAATTTATTAAGCTGAAACATATGAGTGTCTGCTTGCAATAGTTTGCAGCCATGAAAATTTACATACTTCAAACACATGTTCACCCAACCACAACCATAATGCAAGCTCATTTCTCATTCAGTCACTAGTCTTGAATGTGAATCATCTTTTTCCCAACAAAGCAGGATTTATGAACTCTGACGCAAACAATGACGTGTGAGTGAGTCAGAGGAAGGCTAAATAAATTGGTGTGTTCAAGGCAGCTCACATATGGTATAGACTTTCAGGAGGCTGGGCACCACTTGGCAGGAAGGTGCCTGAGAGATCTATGGCTGATGAAAGGAAGATATTAATTAGCACCAGTTATAAGGAAATGATTTCATGAAAAGGAGAATTTGCATGAGAAAGGATGACCAAAATTGTAAGCCTTCCACAAGATTTGTAGTTGGCAGAAATACTGAAAGCGCCTTCTTATTCAGGAAATGTGGTATATCGTGAATCATTTTTCAGGGGGAAGTCTCATTCAGTTTATTTCTGCTTAATAGGATATTTTTCTTAAATGAGGGGAAAAGGGACATGCCCCATTACAATTTGAGTAAGACTTTGTATCTACAAAATCTGAAAATCCTCAGAAGAATATTAAAGGATGCTTTTTTATTGTTAATAAGTTGTTTTACAGTGCAGATGTTTTCCTAATGTGACAAGGAGATGAATAACCAACCACCTGCTGCCTTGGGTAGGGCTCTCTGGGAATGGAAAAAAGGGAATTTTTTGCATAGGTCTTGGAAGGAAATTCCAAGCTCAATTGTACCATCATATGTAAGGTCTGTATGAGGGAGGGGCAGATTTTCAATGGAAGGAAGAAACATTAATGTTCATAAGTGTGTGTTGGCTATGGTAGGTGGTGATGGTAGTGGTAATTCTGGGGAAATGGATGATAATCATTCATATCCCTTTTCTATCATTGGTTCAGGTACAGAGCTGAAGATCCTATAATAGTTTTGATGCTTGACTGTAGATTGCTATGTGATCCTCTTGGAAAGGTTTTTTGTTTGTTAGTTGGTTTTGAGACTGGTTATCCTTATCTTACCCAGGGAGGTTCAGAGACACTCACAATTTAATTCCATTGTCTGCAGGCAGAGAGACTTTTAATTTGCTCCATTTCAGATCTACAGATGGCCATCCTTAGGCAGCCTGGTAGCTTCCTTGGACATGGTGAAGACACTCAACAGACTGTATAGCTCAGGACCCCCAAACCCAAGCAATCGACCATATTTACTCTCCACTATTAACATAGATTAGGAAAATGCACAACCATGCCCAAACATATTTTTTTTTATTAATGCCTATTTTCATGGAGGATGTGAAAAATTTCCTTTTGGTCAAATGTAAAGGTGAATTTGAGGCAAGTGGTAGACTTTAAAATTTTTTCATGAATGGTATAACTGGTATTAAGAGAGAAATGCCTTACCTAAAATTGTAGTTTTGTGTTACTTGGCCAGGAATAATTTCCAACCAACAACCAAATATAGTTTGATTTTTATGGACTTCTTTTGAATGACTCTGGTCAAGAATTTTGTCCATTGATTAGCATTTGCTCAATTGATATTAATTCTGTTATATCTGGAAGAACTCTTATTTCTCTAACATAAGCCTAAACTATTTAGATTATTTTCCAAAAATTGGGCTTCTATTCAAAGCTATTGATCCATTATTAGGAAAGTATTAGTAGCAATTAGGGGTAGCTAAGTTGTACAATGGATAAAGGATTGGATTTGAAATCAGAAAGACTCAGCTTCATGAGTTCAAATATGACCTTAGATACATACTATGTGACCTTGGGCAAAACAATTAACTCTGCTTCAATTTCCTCACCTGTAAAATGAGCTGGAGAAGGAAAAGGTAAACTGATCCAATATCATTACTAAGAAAACCCCAAGTGAGATCATGGAGAGTCAGAAGTGGCTGAAACAACTAAACAACAGCGAAGTAGCACTCCATAAGTGATAAAAACAGGTCGCATTTTATAGTATCTTAAAGTTTGCAAACCATTTTATATATGTTAACTTATTTGATCCTCACATCAACAGTGTGAGGTAGTTGCATTTAAAATGTGCATTTTAAAGATGAGGAAATTGAGACAGAGAAATTAAGTGACTTGGAAGAAGATTAGTCTTTTTACAAGATACTATAAAGAATAGTGCAGGTCTGCACTTGGTGATAGATTCTTCATAAAGAGAGCCTGAGCTGTTTTATTAACATCCTGGGAATCCATGGAAGTCCTTAAATTCTCTTGGGCTTCAGCATTTTCTCATTTGGAAAATAAAGACATAGCACAATAAGATCTTCAGTGTCTCTTCAAAGTCTTAAATTTTCTATGATTTGATAACCAAAATCTTAAAATGACCTCTGTCATTTACTACCTAAGTTATCTTGAGCAAACCACTTCAAATTTCTGGGTCATAGGTTTTTCTTATCTGTAGAATTAAGGTTCTGAAGTCCCTTCTAACCCCAGATGATCCTCATATTATGATCATTCCTTATTGATATTATCCTGTGATATTATAACTGTAAACCATAGATTCTCAAATTGATACTGCTTTTAGCTCCATTTTTATCATTTCTTCCACTGAAGTATATGTCAGTGGGAGGACTCAAACCAGGGTCTTCCTAAGCCCAACTTGATTCTATTCACTAAGACATGCTTCCAAATACACACTACACACAAACACACACACACACACATACACACAGATGCACAAGGGTAATATAGTCAAATGTACTTTTTATTGAATTTCACTGAAGTATTGGTCAATATTTAACTTTCCTGTTTCATATTCTTTATAAATAACTGTTTTCTTTGTAGATGACTGTTAAGTTTTATTTATTTATTAAAAGAAGTTATTACAGAGAGCAAAGTTCAATTTCTCTACAGTAATGAATAAAGATGGAAAATTAAGGATTTGTGGCAAAACCCAAAGAGGATTTTCTCAGAGCACTTTTTTTTCATGTATCATAAGTTGATTGATTGTTAACTATGTTGTGTTTTGTATTGTTCTCCTTTTTTCATGTCTTTTTTCCTAACCTTGAGGGCCTGATTCAAGCCATTACTTTCTCACTAGCTTACTATGCTGCCTCATTTCTCCTTGGGTATCTATTCCCTCATTTGTAAAATGAAAGCATTGCAGTTGATCTCTAAGGTCATTTCTGACTCTTAAGAGTCTTATTTTGTTATTCAACATTTGTTGAACAACATTTGTTGTTCTAGATTGAAAGCTCCTTGAAATCAAGAACTGGATCAGGTTATTTTTAATTTAGTTCATTCTGCATTTGAACAAAGTGCTGGACATATTGTATGTACTTAACAAATATTTAAATTACGTTAAATTTTTTCATAGATTTAAAAACTGAAAAAAGCACTGAATACCTACTTATTCATCTCCAGTAGCTACTCTATTCATACAAATACCTGGACACCAAACTAAGAAATGGGGCATGATTGAGCACATCCTAGATAAAACAAACAATAACACTTAAGTCACCATTCTGCCACCTGAATAAAAGGTAGATTGACCTCCAATTTTGAATTGTTGAAACAAAATCCCCCTCTCAGTGGCCTGACAATGCCATTCATTATTCTCTGGAGTTAAATTTAAATCTTAATTTATAATGGCATATAAGAAAAGATGGGGAGTGAAGTAGAGGGGGAGGGATAAGGAATACAGCATAAGATCATAGTAATGATAGTTGACATTTATATGGAGCTTTAAGATCTGCAAAGCACTTTACATATCTTTTCTTGGAAAGTCAGCATGATATAGAGGAAAGGATGCTGGCTCAGAAACCCCAAACCTAAGTACAAATCCTGAAACTTTCTGTCACCACTTATTTTATCCTAGGCAAGCCTCTTTACCTACCTGTGCCTCAATTTCCTCATGTGTAAAAAAGGGATTAGACTAGATGGCTTCAGTTCCTACAAGCTCATACTCTATAACCCATATTTTAATTCATTTAACTGTTCTGAGCCCTTATTTCCTTATCTGTAAAATGAGGGAATTGGATAAAATGACTACCAAAAGTCCTTCCAACTCCAAATCTATGATCCTTTAACTGATCTTACGGTTACTTAATTCTCAGGATTACTACTCCTTGCTCACCTATTATGTGACACTTAATCTTTCTGAGTTGAAGGTTCTTTGATCTGTAAAATAAAATCCTTTAATGCCCAGCATAAATTATTGTTGTGAGAATGAAATAAGCCAATATATGAAAAAGAACTCTGAACAAAGCTAAAAAGCTGTAGAAATGGAAGGAATAGATATCCGTCATCATCACTTCTGGGAGAACTCCTTGCAGCCTCCTAAACTCAATGGAGAAAATGCTCTACATTAAATAGATTTTATTTATATTGTTACCTATAGGTCACAAAGGGCATCTAGGTGGCACAGTGGACAGAATGCCAGGCCTGGACACAGCAAGACCTGAGTTCATAATTTAGTCTCAGACACTTACTAGCTGTGTGACCCTGGACAAATCAATTTATTCTGTCTGCCTCAGTTTCCCCATTTGAAAAATGAGATGGAGAAGGAAATGGCAAACCACTCCACTATCTTTACCAAGAAAACCCCAAATGAGGTCACCAAAGTAGGACATGACTGAAATGATTTAACAACAAATATACCCAAAGAAGGCTATATCAGATAAATGACATTAAGCAAAAGTAGTTAATTTTGTCCAGACCATGAGCCTACATATCAATTATAAATCCAATATAGAAATGAACTGTTGTGTCTCATCTTCAGTGTATTTTGTATAACAAATTCTCTTCTAGTATTCTGGAGTTTGATACTTTAAATCCTTTTTACAGTTCCCCTCAATGCTAATGCAGCCCCTCTGAGATTATCTTCAATTTACTGTGTATCTTGCATGCACATCTTCCCTGTTGGAAAGATTTTAGATCATGGACGCCTTGAGAGCAGACTGTATTTTGTCTTTCTTCATATTTCAGTGCTTAGCATAGTTCCTGGTGTGGAACTGATACTTAATAAATGTTTGTTGACTTGAGGACAAATTTATTGATTCTTACTTCTATTTCTCCTCAAGAGCATATGGTGGTTCATTACTAGTGATGCAGGACATCTTTATTTTTTTCTCTTAAAACTAACTTTAGACACGAGAGAAATTTTTTGAAAAAAGAACAGTAGTTGGGATCTTGTTCTTTCACAGGCTATACTTTATTGAATTTTAAATTATCTCAGGATCCTAATCTCAGATCATGCATGAGGGCATTAGTGAGTTTGAGGATTCTTGAGGTGAAATACACAAAGAGTGTGTATAGTGAGAGTGATAATAGATTTATTGTAGGGATACTCAGAATAATTCAGGTGCTCATCACCTCTCAGAGTAGTTCACAGAAAGGAAACTGATAATCAACATGAGTGTAGTCACTCATGTAATCCCCATTTCCTGTTCTTGAGAATATTTGGGGACCTAGATGCCCAACTACAAAGTGCAGAAAATAAGTGAATGTAGTTTCTGCATTCTGAGTTACTCAGTATTCTCTAGAGCTGAAGAGATTTTCTCCTGTCAGAAGGCTGGGTCAGAAAAGTATCAAAATATTGAGAGGCATCATGAATTAGGATTTGGTAACTTGGAGTTAGGAAGAAAAACTTCAGGATTGGTTTCTTATCTGTGGGAGTTGCTGGAATCCAGGATGAATGATTTGTAGCTTTTTGGAGAACAATTACGGTCCAAATGATGAATCAGAAAACCTTCAAGTAGCATCAAGATGGACCTTGAGATGCTTCTCATACTAGGTCAAAACAATTTTTTTATTGAAAGAAATGAAAAAAATGCTCCAAGATTAGGATCACAGAGCAAACATTAAATATCTCCCTGTCTATCAGTTGAGAAGGCAATTATTCAACAGTTTAACTAGTATGGAATTATGGAAAATTATTTTGAGGCTATTGATAAATTCAGAAGAAGCCAAAGCTCACCAACCAAACAACTCCAGATTCAAGGGTTGCTTATAAATATTTTCTGCTTTGGTATGTAGTATATTACCCTAAGAGCTAATGGGGAAAACTTAATAAAATTGCTAAAAGAAAAAAAGAACCTATTATATCAATTGGTCATGTACAATTGGCAGTAGCATCAAGAAAACTATGAATACCCTTGCCCCAGCCTTGTCCCCTTTTCCTTTTCCATTCTAATTTAAATATGAGTCGTGACATATTTGCGTATTTTGGAAAATGAATTTTCTTTTAGAAGATTGTTTTAGAAACCACATTTCTTGGTAATGATAACTGTTGGAGGGGATGTGGGAAAACTGGGACACTGATACATTGTTGGTGGAACTGTGAACGGATCCAACCATTCTGGAGAGCAATTTGGAACTATGCTCAAAAAGTTATCAAACTGTGCATACCATTTGACCCAGCAGTGTTTCTACTGGGCCTATATCCCAAAGAGATTTTAAAGGAGGGAAAGGGACCCACATGTGCAAAAATGTTTGTGGCAGCCCTTTTTGTAGTGGCAAGAAACTGAAAACTGAATGGATGCCCATCAATTGGAGAATGGCTGAACAAATTATAGTATATGAATGTTATGGAATATTATTGTTCTGTAAGAAACGACCAGCAGGAGGATTTCAGAGAGGCCTGGAGAGACTTGCATGAACTGATGCTGAGTGAAAAGAGCAGAACCAGGAGAACATTATACACAGCAACAAGACTATACGATGATCAATTTTGATGGACATGATTCTCTTCAACAATGATGTGATTCAAATCAGTTCCTATTGTTCAGCGATGAAGATAGTCATATACATCCAGAGAGAGGCCTGTGGGAACTGAGTGTGAACCACAACACAGTATTTTAACACTTTCTGTGAATATTTCCATGCATTTTGTTTTCCTTCTTAGGTTGTTTTTTCTTCTTCTCTTTCTAGATCTGATGTTTCTTGTGCAGTAAGATAACTGTATAGATATGTATACATGTATTGTATTTGTCATATAATTTATCCTACTTAGCATGTATTAGATTACCTGTCATCTAGGGGTGGGGGTGGGGGGAAGGAGGGGAAAAGCTTGGGAAAAAAAGTTTTTGCAAAGGTCAATGTAGAAAAATCACTCATATGTTTTGTAAATAAAAAGCTTTATAATAATAATAAAAAAAGAAACCACATTTCTGCAATGCAAAGCCAAAAGTTAGAGATGAGGAAGATGCAGGAACGTTAATTATTACATGAAATTTTAACACCCAATACACAGCATATTAGATATAGTCAGTTCCTAATAAATGCTTGTTAATGGATTAATTCTCTTTATTTTCACAAATTCTTTCTTCTTTTGCTTCAGAAGTAGTGCTCCTCTGACTTTCAGAGAGTTATTATATCACCTTTGCCTTTGTTCCCTATTCTCTTTTCTCTTCTCCCTAATAATTTGCATCTGTATAATGTGTTCAGGTTTGCTCCCAACAATTATGTGAGATAGACATTACAAATACTATTATCCCTGTTTTGCAGATGAAGAAATGAAAGCTCATAGAAATTATGTGATGAGCCCAAGGTCATATAGTGAGTACCTGTCAGAGTTTCAAACCCAGAACTTTCCCCATGCTAGGTCCAATACTCTTTCCAATATACCAAGCTGCCCTTCCATCAATTAATCCTTTTTGTTCCCACACCATCTTCAGTCTCTATATTCCATTAGCTCCTTTCATTCTATGTACAAACATGCTTAGTTCTCCTCAAGCCTAAAAAAAAGATTTTTTTGTCTCAGTCTTGCTCTTAAGTTCATCTCCTTTCATTTCTCCTCCATATTCACCCAGTCTTCAATACTTTCTCATCAATCATTCATCCCCAAGCCCTTGTAAATTGGTTTCCATCCCTACCAAAACTGCCTCTTTCAAATCTAATACCCTTTGCTTGGTTTTCATTTTGGCTACATTCTCTATCATCTTTGACATTTGTCAAATACTCCATCTCCCTTTCTCTTATTAAGGCAATTATTAATTTAAAAATTTCTTTGATGGGGTAGCTAGGTAGTGCAGTGGATAGAGCACCAGCCCTGAAGTCAGGAGGACCTGAGTTCAAATTTGACTTCAGACACTTAACATTCCCTAGCTGTGTGACCCTGGGCAGGTCACTTAATCCCAATTACCTCAGCAAAAAGCAAAAAATATGTCTTTGTTAAGGGGAATTTTAAAAGTTGCTTTTATTAAATGCTCACTGTGTAAAGTAATAAGGGTGCTAAAGATACAAAGACAAAAACTAAATGGTAAATATCTCAAAGAGCTTATATATTCTACTGGGGCACAATAATATATGCCCAATTACTTAAATATAAAATATATACAAAGTAATTAATGCTTTTTTTTTCTTGATGGGAAGACTATAGTAACCAGAGGCATTAGAAAAAGCATTGTATAGAAGGTGGCATCTGAGTTGAACCTTGAAAAGAGAGTTTGTAGGAAGTGGAAGAATATTTTGTAAATTGTAAACACAAGGGCAGCCAGGTGGCACAGTGGATAGAGTGCCAGGTCTGGAGTTAGGAAGATTCATCTTCAAGAGTTCAAATCTGGCCTCAGTTGTGTGACTTTGGGAAAATAAAAAGAGCTGGAGAAAAAAATGACAAGCCACTCTCATATTTTTGCCAAGAAAACCCCAAATGGAGTCATGACGACTTGGACACAACTGAAAAAAAATGACTAAAGAATAAAAAAATAGATGAAATATGTAACAAACAATAGTAATTAGAACAGTTTGGCAGGAACAGAGAGTGCTTGAAGAAGGAATAATGTGAAAGTAGTCTGGAAAGATCAGTTGAAATCATAATATGAAAGACATAAAACTTCTTGAGTAATAGAAATAGTAATTATTAATAGTAATTATTTATTAATAGTAATACAGTCATATCAATATTATAAGAATGTTATTTTGGCAGATAGATAGAGGATGAATTAGAAAGGGAAAAAATTAACAGCCAAGAGACCACTGAAAAAATAGAGGTGAAAATAGACAAGGACCTGGGTGTTGGGAGGGGAATGTATGCAAAAGAAATGCAAACTTGGCAATTGGCTGGATGTGTGGTGTGAAGAAAGGGAAGAGTTAAGTGCAACTCCAATGTTGCTAAGCTATGTGACCCGAAAACTGATGGTGACATGGGAAGTTAAAAAGAAGAAGAAAGAAGCATATTTTGGAGCTATGGAGTTCTGTTTTGGTAATGATCAAGTTGAAATGCCTATGCTATAACCAGGTGGAGCTATAGAAAAAATATCACCTGTGATATGAGATGAGAGCTTAAAAAAGACATAATACAGTTCAGAGAGTAACCAACATGAAGATAATTGAACTCATGATGAGATACTGAAGAGTGTTTAGAGAGAAGGTCCAGGGTAGAAAATGAAGATATAGCTGTGTGCTGCAGAAGTATCCAGATGATGATCCAGCAAAGGATACTCAGAAGGAATGCTCAGGCAAGTAGGAAGAAGGCCATCATGGAGAAGTATCATGAAAATCGAACACTTAGGAGAAGTTTGTAATGAATATTGGAAGAAAACTTGATCTTTTAAGGAAATCAAGTTAAAAAATCAAGGGCAAACTTGAATATTGTATCACTATTATTATAATGAATCAATTAAAGAATTTTACTGTAAATGCAATGTAGTAAACACCAAGAAACATACAAGCAAACCAAAAATGGGATAAATCTGTAATTCAAAACCCCAAATTTGGAAAAATTTATATTTTGATGTTGATTGTTGTTATTCAGTCATTTCAGTCATATCCAGCTCTTCATGACCTCATTTGAGGTTTACTTGGCAAAAATACAAGAGTTCTTTACTGTTTCTTTCTCCACCTTATTTTACAGGTGAGGAACTGAAGCAAAAAGGCTTAAGTGACTCTCCAGAATCACACAGCTACTAAGTATCATTTGATATAGTAGGAAGGAATTTCTTTTTACACATCACTTAAACAAAACAAAGTAAAATAGTAAATGAATCAATTAGCCTTACTGGGATTTAGAGGGAATGACTGGGTTCAAATTCCACTTAAGATACCTACTAACTATATGAGCCTAGGCAAGTCACTTAAACTTTTTTTTTTTTTTTGCTGAGGCAATTGGGGTTAAGTGACTTGCCCAGGGTCACACAGCTAGGAAATGTTAAGTGTCTGATACCAGATTTGAATTCAGGTCTTCCTGACTTCAGAGTTCGTGCTCTATCTATTGCACCACCTAGCTACCCCCAAGTCACTTAAACTTAATCAACCTTAATTTCCTCCTTTATAAAATCCCTTTAATAGCACCTACCTCTCAGGGTTGAAATGAGGATAAATGAGATAATACATGCAAAGTGCTTTCCTTAAAGCTCTATATAAATATTGGCTAACACTATTATTAAAATTTTTATGACATTTTATGCATTGAAATTCATCTGTTTAACCATAAACAGTTGTAAGGCAGATTTAATTGACTCTATGGATATTAAACAGTAATGTTATAATGAACATGAAAGGTTAAAAATAATATAAAATTCACCAAAAAATACATTTGCTCTATGTCCCTTTCCAAATCTTCTATGTATACTTGTTTTTTTTAAACCCAACAAATTAAAAATGTTATCTTTGACTTTGTTTCATCAAGGATAGTCATGAAAGTAAAAGAAATTCCAAAAGGTCAGACTGAAGGTCCTGTTTTGTGGATGGTGGGGTAGGGTAATCTCTGGTACATGATTGAGATTCTGAGGTCAAACAATAAGATGCTTTCAGTGAGACTGACATTCTGATGTCAAGTCTTCTGTGGCAGGTGCTAAGGTAGGACTGGGAAGACATTTTTGAATGATAAGACATAGCGACCTATGCAAATAGCTATTTGTTCACTGATCCCTTTGTTTGCTTCTGTGTAATGCCACAGAATAAACATTATATACAAATCTACTGAGGGACTTTATCAAAGTTGGATTGTTACCTATACCAGTTACACTGTCTGAGATATTGTTATCTTAAAATTGTATTTAAAAGGGAAATGAATGCTGGAGAAAGAAAATTGGGAAATTCTTTAAAAAATGAGAATGATAAAATGAGAATGATAGGAACATCTCAAATAGCATTCCTCAAATCATTTTTTTGAGGGGCAGGGTTTCTTATGTTGAAAATCCCTTCATAGGAGCAGATAACAAATTTTATAATTTCTAGTCTTAGAGACATGCTTGAAAGAGGAGGAGGTTAAAAGGTTTTCCTATATTCACATAGTCAAAATGTTATAAGCGATATTTGAACCCAAATATTTTGACTGTGTTCAAAGGCTTCTAATAATCAGCATAGTACAATGGAAAACTAAGTATGGAGGTAAAAGAGTTTGGTTTTGTCAGTTGTTACAAGTGTGACTTTGGTAAAATAATATTTTTTAGATCTCAGTTTCCTCACATGAAAAATGAAATCAGTTGGACTTTAAGATCTTTAAGATCCCTCCTAGCTTAGCTACTACCTCTCTCACTAAAAGGAAGTGTTTTAACATTTAAAAAGTAATATTTTAATATGATAGATGCACAGAGAGCTACTGCCTGCTTCTAGTTAGAAGTCTGCTTCTGGTTAAATTCAGCATACTAGGGCATCTTTTGTTGCAGGTCCTTCAATCACACATAGGTGGAGATAGTCCAAATTATATTAAATTTCCAGAGAAAATATTTTTAGTTAATAAGACATAATATTCCCATTATTCTTATTCAGTTTATTATTTATTGGTAAATTAAATGTACTGAGAAGTTCCTTTTCGTTCCATTCAAAATATGTTTTTTATGCACAGAGTATGTGGATGCCACTGTGTCAGGCTAAGGATACAAACATAAAAAATGAAAATAGTAAATAATGGTAATAGTAAATTTAAAAAATAGTAAACTCCTTCTCCTCAAGGAGTTTACTTTATAACAGGGTGATACAACCTGTACACAAGTTCATTTGTTTCAGTCATGTCCAGTTCTGCAAGATCCCTTTTGTGGTTTTCTTGGCAAAGATAATGAAGTAGTTGGCTGTTTCTTTCTCCAGCTCATTTTACAGATGAGGAAACTGAGGCAATCAGGGTTATGTGACTTGCCAGGGTCACACAGATCATTAGTGTCCAGATTTGAACTCCTGTCCATGACTCTTCCAGACTGTGCACTGTGGTGCCCCTTAGCTGCCTAAATACAAATAAAGAGGGAGAGCCCAATGAGAATTCTCATCAGGGAAGATGAATTTTGAAGGAAGATAAAAATTCATGAGTTCTGAAAGATAAAGCTGAAAACGCATTTTGTTCCTTTACAATTTGGTCCCTTCCAGTTTTTCCATCTTCTTCCCCTTAGCATCTTTCTTCCTACTGTCTGATCTAGTCACTCCGGCCTCCTTGCTCTACACCCCACCTCCCAACTCCATGTCTTCCTTGCCTGTTCCCCACACTTGGAGTGCTTAATATCCCTCTCGGTTTCCCTGGTTTCCTTCAAGATGCAATTCCTTCTGCAGGAGGAAGTTCTCTAGCATCCCTAGGTCTTTCCACTCCTCAACCTCACTGGTAGTGACTTTGCTTTGAGATTACCTTTCAATGGCTAAAGTGTTAAATGTACATAGATATTTACATGTGTCTTTCTTTCCCATTAGAATGTGAGCTTCTTGAGAAAAGGGAATGAGTCTTTCATTGGATTCCCAGGGCTTATTTATATAATAATATACTTATATAAAGTAATATATACATATTATATATGTTACATATATATAATAATATACTTATATAAATATAACTAATATGTATTATATACACATATCATGTACATATATAACATATAATGATATATTTATATAAATATAAGTAATGTGTATTACATACACATATTATATACATATATAATATATAATAATACATTTATATAAATATAAGTAATATGCATTATATATACATGCTATGTATACATATAATATATAATAATATACTTATATAAATGCATATTGATTGACTGGCATCTCAGCCATGAAAGAGAGTTTGCATTAAAAGAATCAACAGTTTTAAACGCCCCTTAGTGATCTGACAATGCTATAAAGCTTTCAAATCCGCTCTTATTGCTTGTACATAGGGAAAGCCTAGCTTAGGGTTCAGCAGCCTAGGATATCTGTACCAATAGTGCCCCCCAAGCTCTAAAACCTGATGGCTGATGTCACATTCTGTGTTTCTGCCACTTGTGAGAGACTGTTGATTGCCAATGGTTTGCAGAAACTGCTGCTACCTGCCTTGTGATAACTGGCCCAGTGTCACCCCTTCCATTCCTTGCCTTGGGAGTCTATGCTAATAACCTCTTCCCCTGAGTTGGCATAGCAACCATTCTCATCCCAGCGAAACCAGAACACCAGAGGCCTGAACTTTGGCACACCACTTTTGAAAGGTTGCTGACCCCCAATTTTGCTCAATAGCTGTTATTTTGGATTCTTATTTTCTTCTATTTTCAGCTACATTATTGTTTAGAAATTGTTTTGTTTCCTACTTAGTATTCTGGATAAATCATTCTAACTTGAGATCTAGCACATTTAAAAAATAATTATCTCAGAATTCTTTCCAATTGTTCAACTAGTAGCCATAGAAGATTTTTTTTTCATGATCCAATTAAAAAAACTGTTTTACTGATGCTTTCTTTTTCATTTTAATGATAAAAAAGTATTCATGCGAATACTTTGGTATATATAGGGCCTTCCCCTCTGACTTTGGTATAGTGAGGATATTTGTCAGAATAGAGGATTGTGGAGTCAAAGGGCATGTACAACTTAGCCACTTTTCTTGAATATTTAAAATTGTTTCCCAAAACTATTGAACCAATTTACAGCTGTGACTGTCCTCTCATATAACCTCCAACATTGACTATTTCTCCCTCTTATCATCATTGGCAATTTAGTGGTTGTGAAATGAAATCTCAGATTTGTTTTAATTGGAATTTCTTTTATTAGTAGTAATTTTGAGAATTTTTTTTCATGTTTTTGGTGGGTGTTCATATCTTCTCTTAAAATCTTGTTCATGTTCTTTGTCCACATCTCTTTGGAGAAAATGGTTTAATTACCAGCACTACAGTGGTCTTACATTTTAAAAATTAGCTTTAATATCAAGCCCTTGATGTATATTTATCTTAACATTCCTAATCTTTATGAAAAAAAAATCCCGTTTTCTTTGGTTATCAACTTTAACTACATTTCTACTGTCTGAAGTTCTGTTATATAAATGCCATGAATAGGTAGCTTCATTGGAATGCTAATTATAAAATTAACATTCATTTTTAAAAAAATTGTGGATTTAATTCAGTGCAATAAATATTTATATATTTATATGAAACAGCAGGGGGTAGTGAATAGACAACTTGCCTTACAATTACGACTAACTGGGTTTACATCTGGACTTTACTATTTACTGGCATGTCACTCAACCTCTTTGGGTCTCATAATCCTCATCAGTAAAATCATGGGCTTGAACTAAATGATGTCTCAGATCTCTCCCTGTTTAAAATCTATGATCCTAAGATTAGTTCTATAGACAAGTCTCTAAGACTCTAAATTATCAAGGGGGTGCTCATCTGTATTGATAGAAGGAATTTCCTCAACTGGGCGTTCCCCATATCAATGAAATCACAGATCTATTCCCCCTTGATGTCTTCTTTCCATGCTCTTCTTTCTGCCTCTCTGCACATGTAAGTATATATGCAAAAACTTACAAATTGTTTAGTTTTCAGGATGTAGCAGTTTAATTGCATTTTCTTGATTATATTTATATTTTAATGTGGAACTAACTACAAAATTCCCATGATTCCAGCTAAGCAATTTTAGGCAGTATTTCTATAAATAACAAATCCTGACAATCTAACAAACTTTCAGGCAAATACTTGATTTCCTCCTGGGGTGATCTGATCTCTAAGTCAATGCAATGGGATAGGCAGATCCTTATCCATTTTTCAGAATAACCTTTCTTCTGAAATCTAGCTTGCCTTGGCTGCCTTCAGTATCTTTATCTGGGATCAGGCAGAAAGTTGGAATGAAATTCAAAATTAACTAAGCTTTAAGGTTGTTAGTAGTTAATGAAAAAGGTCAGCGAACAGCAAATAAGCTATTTTGTATTAGTTAGGATTTGAAGTGCTGATTCAGCCACATCGATCCACTCACTCATCATTTCATGCATCTGTATAGACACAAGAACAACTTGTCTTAGCCAAGCATCTACTATGGGAATAGCTTTGCTCTGGTTCCTGAAGGGCAAGAAAAAAGAAGCTTATAAAAGAGCTTCCCTGCAAGAGCTAATAAAAAGACAGAACATGACATATGGGAATAGTAAGACTGTAAATAATTAGTTGCCAAAATATATGATGCAGGCCACAGGTGTGATAGGTATTCAGAGGATGAAGAAAACAATGGATGTTAAAGAAGATGGCAAAAGGTATCATGAACGCTCCCTTAAAATGTCAGAGCTAAACAGAATATTTGAGATCATCTAGTCCAACTTTATTGATTTGCAATTGAGAAACCAGAAGCAGAAGCTAGAGAGGTTCAGTGACTTAACTAGTAATAGTCAATAAACTTTTTATTAAACATCTATTATATATGTTAGATAGTGTGTTAAGCTCTGAGCATACAAAGACAATCCCTGCTTTAAAATTTAAAAAAAATGTAAACAATTTATATAAACATATAAACAAGTTTTGTAGCATGCAAGCTACAAACAGGATACATTTGGGGGTAATCAAGAGAGAAGGCTCTAAAATTAAGGAGAATTGGGTAAGCCTTCTCACATCCCAGTCTAGTGCTATGAACCAGCTCTTAAAGAATGGGTAGAATTTGAACAGGAGCAGGAGAGAATAAGGTAGAGTATTCAAGGCAAGAGACATAGAACAAATGAACAGAGAATGATGAGGACCAGGGGCTCAATAGAAGAAAGGGACGATGAAGGTTGTCCACTGAAAAGGGTTAAGTTGTGCTACTAAAATGCAGGAGTGAACCTTTCATACTAAATTGTTATAAGGTTGGCTAGAAAGAAAACTGAATTTCGCAGGTTGTAAATCTTTCCCCACAAAACCCTTCAATTTAGTCTCAAAGTAAGATTTAGACAGGTCTTCCCTATTCATTCACCACCATCTCCATGCATCATTTTCACTGCTGTCTATTTTCATGACACTCAGAGACCTGAAGAGAGGGAATCCAGGATCATAAATTTAGCTTCCTTTCCAGGCAAAATCTTTTTTTTTTTTAAATTCACTTCTCAACAATTGTCTTCATTCAATCATTTGTAACTGCTGTCTGCTGTTTTTTGTCAAATGGCTGTGGATATAGCATGGAAGCAGAAAGCTGAGTAGAGATGATGAACCCTCTTGGAATGTGGCCTTTCAAGCCCATGACCATTTATTTGGTCTCATTTGTTTCCCTAGAAGACATTTTAAACCTTACATTATATTTATTGATGATAATTTTTTATCTTCTCTTCCATCTCTTTGTCTGTCTGTCTGTCTTCCTCTACCCACCTCCTGATTTGTAATGTAATAATGATTAGGTCACTTCCCTGAATCCACTGAATTCCTCCCACTCTTAGGATCAGATATGAACCCCTCTTTTTGACATGAAAGCATTTACTAATGGATTTCTATTGACTTTTCTATTCTTTTTATCCTTTATTCCCCTCCATGCACTATATAATCTAGTTCATTGCATTACTTGCAGTCCCTTGCATGTAACACTCATCTCCAGTTTCTCTTCCCTTTGCATTGGTTATCCCTCATGCTTTGCCCCTTCATCTACACCTTTTCCTTTCCATGGCTTCCTTCAAGACTACTCAAAATCCATGTTCTTAGGGGGCTTCAACTCCCAGAACACCTTCTATCTCCTTTGCATATGTACGAATCTAACACTGACATGTTATCTCCCTCATTAGAATATAAGTTCCTTGAGGGTAGGGAATGTTTTTTCTCTTTCTTTGTATCACAAGCATTTAGCACCAAGACTGGCCTGTTATGAGAGCTCAATAAATGCTTTTTGACTGACAGAATAGGGAGGCAGCTGGGGTAAGGCTCAAGTCAAAAAGACGTGGATTAGTCCATTTCATGTTAGCCATTCCTTCCTAGGGTGTTATCTTTTCTGACAACACTACATGGCAGAGAAAAAAATTTGTTCCTTCCACTAATTTTTATTATCAGTTTGGCCATAAGCAGAAATGGCTTAAATTTTAGTTCTAAAATCTTCAGTTTCTAAGAGGTTGCCCATCAATCGGGGAATGGCTGAATAAACTGTAGTGTGTGATTATGATGGAATATTATTGTTCTGTAGGAAATGATGAGTAGAATGTTCTGAGAAAAAGCTGGAAAGTCCCCCATGAACTCAAGCAAAATGAAATGTACTATATACAAAGTAATAGCAATGTTGTGGGATGATCAGCTGTGAATGACTTTGCTATTCTCAGCAATACAGTGATCCATGACTACTCTGAAGGACTTATGATGAAAAATATTATCTATACCCAGAAAAAGAACTGATTGTGTCTGAATACAGATTGAAACATACTCTTTAAAAAAAAAACTTAATTTTACTTGAGGATTTTTTTGGGGGAGAGGGGAGATCTATATTTTCTTTCACAACATGACATTTATGGAAATGTTTTGCATAATTTCACATGTGCTTTCTTAAATAGGGAGAGAGAATCTGAAACTCAAAGTTTTAAAAACAAGTGTAAAAATTGTTTTACATGTAACCAGGAAAATAAAAAATATTAAAAATATAAAGAAAAAAGTAAAATCTTCAGTTTCATAAAGTATTTTCTCTTTAACCCAAAACTGAGTATTAGTTGCCTTCTCACTTATTTCAAATATCTTTTTCAAAGCATGAGACCTCTTCTAGAATTCTCTATCATTGTAGAGCCTGCAATTCTTTTAATTCACAGCATGAGAAAATCCATTTAGGGAAAAAGGGAGAAAAACCACCCTTGTACTAATATCTATAGCTCTCTGATGAGAGTACAGAAGAGTCTCAGAGTCACAGAGCAATATTTTTGCTTTTTATGAATAGACAGACATCACTGAAACCTAATAGAAGTGCTAGTCAGAATGGACAATTTATCAGCAGACAGCAGAGTGGCTTTGATCCTTCTAAAAATGTGGCTAAGAATAGATGTCTCCACTAGGGCCATCATCAGACAACTGTTCAATCTGACAGTCCTTTCAAGACTGGCAGTATAGGATTTTTTTTTTTTTTGAGGGGGAATGGACAAGTGAAGGGAATGATGTAGAATTTAGAAGTAAATATACTCTGGAACACCTGCTTTTTTTCTATTGAAATTTTGTTATTTTAATTGACATATTGGCTTTGTTAAAGAAAATACTTTATAGACTTGATTTCATTTAAATAACTATTATTTATTACATAATCAAGGAGCATAAGATTTTAAATAGTTTGAATTAAGATACAATGCGACAATCTTAAATATCATTGAATCTGAATTCAAATACTACAGTTCTTCATTTTACTACCTGCATGACCTTGGGCAAATAAACAGCTTATCCTTTTTGGGCCTTAGTTTCCAAATTTGTAGAATGGGGGAGAGGTAGGACTATATAGCCTTTAAAATTCATTCCAGCTCTAAATATATGATCCTATGTTCTTATAATTCTATTAGCCATGACGTGATTTGATATGTAGCTAAATTAATTCTTAGGGAAGGCTTCCTGTGTAATTAGTTAAAAGAGTAGACATACAATAAGGTCAAGGATCCAGCTAGAGTCAGAGGGAATAGAAAAGCATTTTGAAAGGTTTTTAAAGATCATCCAGTCCAAGCCCTACATTTTTCAGGTGAAGAAACTAAAAACCAAAAGAAGTTAAGTAACTTCTCCAATATAGAGGTAAAAGTGGTTCTAACTTACATATTCTGGCTCCAAATCTAGATTCTTTTCATTGTACATGTTGTATCACTGTATCAAGTCAAGAAATTTGATCAAAAAATAGGAATTTGGAAGTGCAAGGTAGACTCATATCTAAGAGTCAAAGGGGACTAGTAGAAGTATGGGTCAGAAAATGAGCCAAAAGTGAGTGAGGAATTTAGGGAAACAACTAAACCATCCAGGAATAACAAGCTAATACCTGAATGACCATTTTTGATACTGACAACATGACGTGGTACACTTTGCTTTCAGAATGGGTTCACATAACCTCTGCTTCTAAAGGGTATAATACTATTAGCATCTTAGGTGCTACATAGAAAATTGTTGTGATAATATAAATATTGCTTCCTATCACATAGCAAGGGCAGCTAGGTGGTATCATAGTGCACAGAGTTGTGGGCCTGGACTCAGGAAGATGAGTTCAAATCTGACTTCAGACATTTAATAGCAGTGTCATCCTGGGAAAGTCACATGACCCTGTTTGCCTCAGTTTTCTCATCTGTAAAATGAGCTCATGAGGGAAACAGCAAATCATTTTGCTAAGAAAATTCCAAATTGGGTCATGAAAATTTGGACATAACTGAAAAATCACATTGCAATAAAATTTTGTCTTTTCCTCCCTTTTCTTATAAAATATCAGCACAATGGAGAGTATACAGCATTGGAGTTATAGGAAAAGTACAAATCCTAACTGTCATTTGCTTTGTAATCTTAAGGGGATTCCCTCTTGGGGCCTCAGTTTCCTTATCTGTAAAAAGAGGAAGTTGCTCTACATTGCCTCTAAACTGCCTTCTAAATCTAATTCTATGATCCCGTGACCCTAATTGCATGCTTCTATGATCAGCACTTTGAAAATTAAGTTAAACAGACATAATCCTTCCTTAGGCAGAGCTTACAAAGCTAGACTGGAGAAGGCAGGGCCATGGGGACCCAAATCATAAATACAGGCAAGAAAAGGTCCAGGCTTTGCAGAAGTGCTGGGAGCCCTTTTTTCAATTCCACAGTAAAGCTAAAAGGCAAAATAGTAGGCAGTAAGAATCTTGCTGACTTCATTTTAATTCCCTTCAATAGAGTTCCATTGAGGGTTAAGGAAAGATTCTATAATCTTAGCCCCTGGCTGAAAAAGATATAATAGGAAGGACTATTAAAAATTGTCATTTAAATCAGCTGAATTTACTTGGGAGTGGGAAGAATGACACTGAGGTCCAAATGTGATGAAATCCCCTTTAATTTAGCTACTTAATTAAGTCAAAATTAAAAATAATCCTCATTGAACATGAGAACAATAAATTTACATAAACTTCTGAGTGGTAACAAAAATTCATTAATAATTTAAACTCTTTTCTAGAATAAATGAGACCCAATAAAATGTGTGACAGAAGTTCTCTAAGAACTTCAGAAAAACAATGCATAATGTATTTAGAAGATAGAAAAATAGCAGTGCTCTGAAAAAAGTAGAGTTTTGTTGACAAAATGAGGGAGAGGGTTATGGAGACCTCCACCCTATCATCCATCGTATGAATTATAGAAAAGACAATCTAAGGTAGTCAAAGTCATTTATGAAGGAAAGCCTATTTTCAATCTAAACACTTCTATTCTTCACTTGAAGCTCAGGCCAATGTTTATTCAAACATTGAGGCAGTGACAACACTCTTATCTGAAGGTTACTTGCCCAGCAATCTGAACTATCAGGAACATATCCAAGAATCAGAAAGTTAAAACAACACACACACACACACACACACACACACACACACACAAAACAAACCAAAACCAAAACCAAAACCAAAACAAACAAAAAAAACCAATGAAAAAACAAACACCTCCAAAGAATCTCAAGCCCTTAAGTCTTTGATTAGGACCTATTTAAGAGAGAGGAAATAGCTATATTCTGCTCTGTCTTGATTAGGCCATAGCTGCAGAATTCAGTTCAGTCCCTGGCAGTGCATTTTAGGAATCACACTAATATGCTGGAGAATATCCAAAGATGGAGCCAATTAGGATATGAAGGAATTCAGTCGTTCTTGATGATCAGAGAAATTTTCTGATCAACTGGAGCCAATGAAGGTGCAAAATGTTTGCTTGAGACTGTTCTTCATTGACTAAGATGAGTAGATTGACTTGGGTTGTTGCATCTCAGTTGGGTATGGATTGGTTTGGACTGTTTTGAGTCAATACTATCCTTCTGTGCTGGCCTATGAAAACAATGGAGTTGAAGGTTAAACATCAGTCTTTTTATCCTTTTGCCTTTTTCAGAAGAGAGACCAGGGAACAATAGGACTAAAAATGCTTCTCTCCTTGGGGATATGGAAAAAGAGGCATGTATAAAGCCTCTCTTTCTGATCCGCTCACTATTTGACTACCTTGGGGCAGAGTCACATGGAATTTGTATGTACTCATTCAATTAAGCAGAAAAGAGAGTTTCTTATCATTAAATAACACAATTCAGTCTTGGAGATGGGTTGGGTGTCTGTAATAATGGTGTTTCTTAGAGAAGTGAGCCTCAACCTCATGGGGAACAGAAAATTGTACACATCTCTTCTTCTTTTACCCCCCCCGATTTTTATCTAGAGGAATAGAAAGAGATTAAGGTTACACTATAGAGGAATTAAAAAAAACCCATATGAAGGGAGTACAAACAACAGCATGCTATCATCGGAGATAATCTATGACTTGGAGCAAAGGTGTGAGATACACTTGAAAGGGAAAAGAATTTTGTTGATTGTTAAAAGGTTATTCTAAACAAATTGTCTTCTATGTATTTTTCATGGGTTGGAATAAAGGTTATCAAGCAGTCAATATGTATTGTTATCTTTCACTAAACCTGGGGACCTTTTGCCCACAACTGTAGAGACCTGGACAGGAACTCTTTTCAAGTTACCTTCTGAGATTTTCCCATAAAAACTCTATGTTGATAAATTTAACCCAGTCTGAGTGATGTGTGTATGTATGTATGTGTGTGTGTAAAATTTATATACATATGCATATATATATATGTACATATATAAATATGGAGAGGAAGAGAGAGAGAGAGAGAGAGAGAGAGAGAGAGAGAGAGAGAGAGAGAGAGAGAGAGAGAGGGAGAGAGAGACATTTATGTATATATGGATTGGTCAAAGACATCAAAAATGTTTAGTTTGAAAAAGATGATTCA
Source organism: Myrmecobius fasciatus (assembly GCA_023553655.1). NCBI lineage: Eukaryota > Metazoa > Chordata > Mammalia > Dasyuromorphia > Myrmecobiidae > Myrmecobius > Myrmecobius fasciatus. The sequence goes on from JAJPUD010002637.1 coordinate 275,722, forward strand.
GAGAAGACATGATAGCTAATATCAAATAATTGCTCAAAAGCTTGCATGAGAGAAATTGAATTATTCTTCTTGGTCCCAGAATACAGAAGTTGCAGCAATGGGTAGAAGTCACGCAGATTTTTACTAGTAGGGAGAAACTTCCTAAGAATTGGAGGCAGCCAAATCCGGGATATAATTCCTCAGGTGATGATGGAATCCCTTTCAGGAAAGGTCTTCCAGCTTTTGCTTGAAGACTTCTTCCCAGAAGGATAGAATTTCAAAATTGGAAGACACTTCAGAGACTTCACCACTACATTTAATCCAGCTCATTTTCAAAAGAGTGCTGCAGTATATTTATGGCATGGCCATCCAGCTTTTTACCTCCAATGGAGAGGAACACATTACATTTTCAGGCACAGATTTCACTTTTGGATGGGAAGTTTGGAAGTTTATCCTTAAATCAAACCCAAATGTGTTTATTTTGCAACAATTTCCCTCCATTACTACTGCTTTTGCTCTCTGAGGCTAAACAGAACAATTCTAGTTTTTCTTCCAAGCATTAGCCCTTCTGTGTTCTAACGTTCTAGTTCTCATAGGAGTCTAGCAATTCCCATCTTCTTGAACTAAGATTCATGTAATATGAATTCACTTCATTATTCTGGTAGCCTTCCTCTGGTTAGTCTCCATTTTTCCAATGTCCTTAAAACATAAAATTTAGGGCTGATCATTATATACAAGATGTTCCTGAAGAGGACAGAGAACAGTGGGTGATATAATTTCTTTATGTCTAGAAGCTAAGTCTTTCAATACACAACCTAAAATCACATATGCTTTTTTTGGCTCCTGCATCACACTGTTGACTCATATTACATTTGCAGTCCAGCCATATCCTCATATCTTTTTCATACAAATCATTGTCTAACCAAATATCTCCCATTTGTTACTTAGGGAGCTATTTTTTTAATCTAAGTGTAAGACTTCATTGTCATTATTAAATATCATGTCATTATATTTCACTCAAGGTTTTGTATTTTCTAGATCTTTTTGGATTCTGATTCTTATCATAATACATATTTCCTTCCAGCTTGGTAAAACCAGCATATTCTATAAGAATGATATTTATTTTCTTTTTATTATAAAGCTATTGATGAAAATTTTAAAGTGGCACAGGGATAAGTGCTGATCCCTTGGATACTCTACTGGAGACTGTCTTCCAAGCTTGGACCATTCATTCAGCAAATTCCAAATCCATCTTATCATACCATAGTGTAACCCATATTTTTGATATAAGAAAAAAAGGATTTTATTAAATTTTATGAAATCTTTGTAAATTTAGATAAACTACAACTACAACATTTCTCAGATTTACCAGTTTTATAACCTTTAAGAAAAAGAAAAATAAGGTTAGTCTAATCTATGCCAATTTGATACTGTGATTTACTGGATTGTGAGCAATTTTAGAAACTTCTTTTTTTTTCTTTGAAATCATGGTGATTTCAGAGAGAAAGACTTGAAATGCATCAAAGAACCATGTTCTTCATTGAACTGTGAGGGGATAGAGGGAGTGAAACAGCTTTGATTGCTGAGGGATAGGGGAGGGCAGGCAGCTCAGAGAAGTCGAATATAGGATCTCCAGCCTAGGACATGTCAAATCTTAATGATAATAGAATTGCCTTAGAAAGAAAATCAATATGACAAGTGGCTCATTTGATGATGTAAACTGCGCACTCATGAAATTCCTCTATGATATAATAAACTTGAAAAGGATTACCAATTCTCTAGAGAAGGAAAGAATGACATATACTGGTTAAATAGAGGAGCCAGGATATTAAAGAGGAGTTAGCCTAGTCATTCAAAAGAATGACAGACTGGTACTAAGATGATAGGCTCACTCAGGTGATAGACTCGTTGATTCAGTGTGTATTTCAGAAATGATTTTACCTAGAATTTTAATTCAATTCATAAAATTATTATTTATCTTATTTAAATGCCTATTATGTATAAGACTTTTTTATATTCTGGGGGCTACATACAACCCACAGAAAATCAACTCCATGCTGCCTAAATGCTTCTATTCTATTGGGTCAAGGAGGAATGGAAGTCCAAACCACCCATCATTTGAAGAAGGTGAATAGTAACAAGTGGAAAGTCCAGGAAAGGCTTCAGAGAGGAAGTGATACTTAGCTGAATCTTTAAGAAAGACAAAGATTCTGAAGAGAATGTATCCTAGGCATGGGTTTAGGCAAATATGCAGTCAGATGAGTTGGAGATGCTATATCAATCAATGAAAAAAACACTTTTTTATGCCCCTGTTTTGTCTCAGTCACTGCACTAGAATCTGGATTTGCAAAAACAAAAAAGTTGAGCTGTCCCTTTCATCAAAAATCTTATATAAGAATATGTGAAGTATGTAAAAAAGTACACAAAGGTAGTTTTTTGGAGGAAGGTGCTGTCAGCTGTGGTGAATCAGGAAAAAAAGAGTCAATGTTATCAGTAATGTGTTTTTTTTATTTTTTTTATTTTTTTATTTTTTTTTCAGTAATGTGTTTTTTAAAATTCTGCAGCTTTTGGTAATACTGATCATGCACTCTTTGGGAAGAACCATTTCTCTAGGGGTTTTGACAACGTTACTTTTTTTTTTCTGGTTTTCCCTTTATCTATAATCACTCCCAAGTCTTTGTTGGAATCATTAATCTATTCCTTTTATGGATTAATAGATTTCTTCCAAGAGCTCGACTTCTCATTTTCTACTTCATCTGGGTGATCTCATTAGTCCCATGGATTCACTTATTTATTTGAAGATAATCCCCCAAACTAACTGTTTACCTTACCTCTCTTCTCAGATATAAAGTCCCTTGTCACCAAATGTCCATTAGACACCTCTCCCTGAATATCATAAACTTCCCAAGGTCATGATGAATCAAAAAAAATTCTTAACCTTCCCTTCTAAATCCATCCTTTCTTCAAGGGAATCACCATCCTTCTGGTCATCCAGGTTCATAACTTTGGAGTTATTTTCAACTCTTCATTTTCCATCCATTTCTATTACATACACACACATACACATATAACACATACCTATGTTGTGTGTGTAAATGTATATATACATATATATTTATATATACACAACATAAGGCACACTATATATACATTTGTGCATATGTATATTTGTATATATATATATAATATATGTATACACACATACATAATTAATTGCAGAGTCTTGTCAGTTCTGTTTTCTCTTGCATTCATTGCCTTCTCTCTACTCATAATTACTATCCTATGTGGAGCCTCCATCATACCTTGCTTAGACTATTTCAGCAGCCTAATAAATGGTCTCCCTATATTCAGTCTTTCTTTTTAAATTTTTTTTAATTAAAGCTTTTTATTTACAGAACATATAAGTGATTTTTCTACATTGACCTTTGCAAAAAACTTTTTTGTTCCAAGCTTTTCCCCTCTTTCCTCCACTCCCCCCAGATTACAGGTAGTCTAATACATGTTAAATATGTTAAATTATATGACAAATCCAATATATGTATACATATCTATACAGTTATCTTACTGCACAAGAAACATCAGATCTACAAAGAGAGAAAAAAAAACAACCTAAGAAGGAAAACAAAATGCATGGAAATATTCACAGAAAGCGTTAAAATGCTGTGTTGTGGTCCACAACTCAGTTCCCTCAGGCCTCTCTCTGGATATATATGACTATCTTCATTGCTGAACAATAGGAACTGGTTTATTCAGTCTTTCTAACAAGGTCATGGCTGATTCTGAACAGATAACCTTGGTGGATTTATATGAATCCAGAACAGGGCAGATATATACTCCAGGGATGAGATGAGACCAGATCATCTATTCTCTATTGTTATATTTAAGATACTTTTCAAACTGTTGCAGCTCGTTCTTTGAGATTATCTAGGTCCAACAATTAAAGAAAAAGAAAGAGGTCATGGGGCCAGTGAACCGGGGAATGGCTAAACAAATTATAATACTTGAACAAAACAGAATATTAACATCCCACAAGAAATGACAAATATTAATGATGCAAGTATGAGAAGACTTTAAAGCAGCTAAGTGTACAGGGAACAGTGTACTGAATGAACCTGATATCAGGAAGAACGAAATTCAAATGCTTTCAGAAAATTTTAGCTGTGTGATCTCAGGCAACTCAATTCTTTTTTCTTGGTCCCACTTTCCTCATTTATAAAAGGAGGATAATAATAATACTTACCTCGAAGTGTTGTTGGGAAGGTCAAATGAGACATTATTTATTTATTTTATTTTATTTTTTTTCTTTTTGCTTTTTGCTGAGGCAATTGGGGTTAAGTGACTTGCCCAGGGTCACACAGCTAGGAAAATGTCTGAGACCAGATTTGAACTCAGGTCCTCCTGACTTCAGGGCTGGTGCTCTAACCACTGTGCCACCTAGCTGCCCCGACATTATTTATTTTATAAATCTTAAAGCACTACCTAAATAATAGTTACAGTTTTTATTATTTATATAAAGTGATATAGAATGAAGAAAGCAGAATCAGAATAATATATATGTACACTGATTTTAATGACTAAAAAATTAAACGTTTGTTATAAAAAACAAAATAATATCAACAAAATCTGAAAAAATGCAAACAGATGAAAAAGACATTAGAAGGAATAGAAGCAAACAGGATGTGTTTGTTGAAATTTTGTAAAAGCTAACACACACACATCCTTCCCTAATTTGTTTTACTGATTTTAGCTGGGTATTCTTCTCATGAAACTTGCCATGTGGTTCCTCTTACTTATGGTGACCAGTTTGTATTTGTCAGAGTTGGCAAAGAGCCAAAAATTTAAAAGAAAATTTCTGGAAGAGATGGAGAAGAACTGGACTGTACAGGGGGAAAAGGACTAGCCTGAGAATTAGGAGAATATGCACTTTAACAAGTTAGCAAAACTGGATTTATTGGTTTTATATGCAATAGTCATTGGTTCTGTTCTTTACTGTTTACTTTCTGTGTTACCTCAGAAGACTGGTATAACCATTCTAGGCCTTTAGTTGCTGCATCTGTAAAATGTTGAGGATGGATTGGATGGTCCTTGCAGTTCTAATTTCTATGATTTTATTTTAAAAATATTTTCATTTGAATGTTTTTGTTGATTTTACTGGATTTCTGAAAATTTCTTTAAAAAGGTAAAAAGAAAAAAATAGAAGAGAGAAATTTTTATTCACACTGCATATCAGTGAAATATGGTTAATGTCTTTCTAATCCTGAAAGATAGAATTCAATTCTGATTTTACAGGAGTTTTGGATTCCTAGGGCCATAACACAATCATGGCATCAGCTGATTTCTGCCTTATCTATAGGTCAAGATATGACTTCTAAATGAATGAGTTAGATTGAGTGTGTCTGTATTTTTATCCAGTGCAGTAATACTGAAAAAAAAGTTGGCCACATTTTATTCCAATCTTACTTCCATTTAATTGTTTTGAAAAATGTATTCTGCTAAAGAATACATTTGTCAGATTTAATATCATTTCTCATGAATACTGGTAATTGATCTTTTTTTTTTACATTGATGGATATCCTTTTGTTTGTGACATGAGAGTGTTAGGAGGGCATGTAGGAGAAGGACCTTTCCTAGCTTATGGTTGAAAGCTCAGCCCTGAGGCCATTGTTAGAGAGTTTTGCTCTGTAACTGTCTATAAGCACAAGTCATTTCATCAGTAGGCTTCTAAATTCAGAATACCAATAAATGAAAATATATGGATATATATATGTAAATATGAATGCCTTCTATAAATAAGCCACTTTCTGTCTCTTTCTCTGTATCTGTCTCTGTTTTAATCATGCAGTAACCTGGAGATAATATTCACAGTTGGAAAGAAGAGTCAGCAAATAAAAGATGTAATACTGGAAGGGTGCTTTGGGATTATTTAGGAAAAATCCCTCATTTTATAGATAAAGAGTCTCTGATCTGGTGTTCCATCATGTCTGACTCTTGGTGGTACCATTTGCATCATCTTGCTTCCCTCTTAGAAAGGTTAAATAACTTGACCAAATTCTGGAAGAGAAGAAATTTAATTCCTGAGGTCCTCTAGGTAGTGTGATGAATATGGTTCTGGCTAGAAGTCAGAAAGACTTCTCTTCTTGAGTTCAAATCTGGCCTCAGATACTTATTAGCTGTGTGACCCTAGGCAAGTCACTTAATCCTATTTGCCTCAGTTTCCTCATCTGTAAAATGAGCTGGAGAAGGAAATGGGAAACTACTCCACTATCTTTGCCAAGAAAATCCTCAGTGGTGTCACAAAGAGTCAGATGTGACTGAAAAATGACTAAACTAATCCCACAGGATCAAGTGGGTCTCCAAAAAGGGGGTCACGAAAAGTCAAAACACTATTGAACAATAATAACCTTTTACTATAAATCCAGTGCTTTAGTTTCTGAACCATTGGGTTATATATTACTGTAGCTTTGTGTTTGTTTTAATAAGTCCTTTTGCCTGGAGCAGGGTTTTTTGGAGAAAATGCTGTTGGGGAATATTTGTTGAAACGTGAAAGATAAATGTATTTCTTGTGCTCCAATCAATTGAATGGCTGTTCTTTAAATAATTAGTCTCATGCATAGAAACCTGAGCAGAAATGATGAGAATGAATAGAGTAATACCCTCACTGTGGACTTAAGCTGGAACATGCCTGCTGCCCATGATTTATCTGATAGGAAATAAAGCCTAAACCAGACTTGTGGCTTCAGAGATAATTCCAAGCAGGTAATCAAGTACTGAGAAAGGTCCTGACCCTGTCTATTTGAATGAATTGTTTAATATCCTGGCCGGCTTAAACATTTTGGTAATGTAAATGTTGTGTGTCCTTTCTTTATTGTAATGGAAAAACAAAAGAAAACAAAACAAATGAGGGCATACCGAGAAAGTAATTTTATGGCAAATAAAAGTTGTTTTTTTCAGGGTTGCAGCTCACTGAGTGTGCTTTGTGCAGATTTCTGTGAAGATAAGTAATTGCTAATGTCATCTATAAAATAGAATGGGAACATCTGAGGCCAGTTGCTCATCTCAGCCATGTTTTTCAAAAGATGCAAGTCATTGTCGTGTCTTTTATTAGTCCCAAGGACGGTTGATTTCATTTAAGATGTTGTTTGTCTGCTGCAATCATCAACAGCTGATAACATCTCGCTCATTTTAAAAGCCATCCCCCAGTATTAATGTGCTCTGCACATCCTGTTGAATATTTATATTTGATCAGAAGACATTGACATGCAGGTTTCACTTGATCCTATTGCCTGGGATGTCTTAAAAAGTTATTTTCTATACTTTTCATATAAGAATCTATCTGATTCTAATCATACCCTTTGATAAATTTCCTTGGTTCAATTGATTCATTTTTACTGGAGTTTCTTCTTATGGAAGTTGCCAAAAAGAGCAATGAATTTTGAAACAGAAAAGTATATTTAATCATAGCTCTCTTTCTTCTTATTAAAGGCAAATCATCGCTCTCTTTTGGCCTCAGTTCCCTTATTGGTAAAATGAGATAATTAGATTAAGTGGATTGTGAAATCAACTTTTTTGTGTTCTAAGAAAAATAAAGAGAATTGTATCTGTGGGTTTATTCCTTCTAAGAAGGCATATTGCACATTGGAACACAGAACTGAGCTCAAGTAGGGTTATAAAGACAAAAATCGACAGGTTGGGTATTAGGGTGGGGTAATCACATAGTGGGTCTGGGTAGTTTATCCTGGGCTAGATTGTTTTTCAGAAGGTGTCTCATGGCCATATCAGATTTAGTCACAGCTGTGGGTTGACATGAACCAGTCTGAGTTAGTTCTGTAGCTTAACAGGAAGAGTTCCAGGTTCTGCAAGTGAATATTGTGAGGAATTTTGAATGTGCTCAGTTTAAGGAATGTTCAGTTGTATTCTGATTCTGATTCTAGGTCAGTCTGGTGGTCTCTGGATAGTAGGGAAGCCTGAACCAATCAAGGTAGTTAATAAAAATTAATTGCCTCAGTTTCACAAAAGTTTCCTTGCAGTTATACATTAACGATCCTTTGGTTTTCTTATCAATCAGTCAACAATGAATGAACAATTGAGAAAGTGATGTGATTTAGGAGAGCAATTCCTAGTTCCAAATGATATATTTGGGGTTTTGGCACCAAATAATGAGATTGATGTAGGCACCAAATGTTGGGATTCAGTCATGTGAAAAATTCACAATGGCCATTTTCTTTGGCAAAAAGTAGGTTTACTTAGGAGAAGATGTTACAGGCAAAATGAAGAAATACAATAGACACCAGAAATAGTACTTAATATGTATCAATCAAGTCCTATGCTGAGCACTGGTACTAAATGATATAAGATACATGAGAACAAATATAGTTCTTGTCCATAAGGAACTCACACGAGGCAGACAATATGAAAATAATAGATAAATACAAAATTTATAAAAAGGAAATGGAAGGTATTTGTAAATAACCAATTTTGTTTAACTTCAGAAGTCAAAACTTCCTGGAAGAGACAGAAATTGCAAAGAGGAACATTTATTCTTGCTCTAAGGAAGACTTTCTAATAATCAGAGCTGATTAAAACTAAAATGAGTAGTGGGATCACCCTTATTAGAAGTCTTCAAGTGGCATGTGGATAGCTGTTGGATGTACTGAGGACTCTGCAGCATGAGTTGGACTATATGTCTATCAGTCCTGTCTAATTCTAAAACTCTGTTTCAGTGTAAAACTATGTATGCACTAATAATGACTCAAAGGCATTATAAGCAATCTATGAATGAGAAAAGAGAATAGTGTAGGAGAGTAGAAAAAGCAGGGATAGAAATTTAGTATATTGGGTTTAGCTTCCAGATCTGCCATTTGCTGGCTATATGATCTTGGACAAGTCACAGCTTCTTACTGAGCTCATTTCCCTTATTTACAAAATGAGACTTGGACTGGATAATTTTTGAGCTTCCTTCTAAATTATGAAGTTGTTTTGACAGTGAAAAAACTGAAATTTGGCTTTTTTCAGGAAAAGGAGAGGAACAGATAGTGGATGGTAGAAAAAGAGAAGTTGGGTTCAAATCTAGTCTATTATTTGTTAAAGTAGAACCAGAATTCTGCTAAATTGTCAGTTCTTTGGTACTCCTCACATCTCTTTTCTGTGCCCGGCTCTCCCTTTCATTATCTTTTTTGTCCCCTAGAGGCTTTGTGTTCTCACATCTCTCATAATTCAAAGAATAAATCAATACATAAATAATTCACAGAATAAATTAATTTACACCAAGAATTTAGTGACATTTCCTGAAAATATATGCATTTTTAAAGAGGACTGCAGGGAAAGGGTGATGTTCAATACAAAGAAATAAATATCAAATGGTAGAATTTCATGCAAGGAGCCACTTGCATGGGAAGATAATTTTCAAGTGCCTCTGAAATGATGGCTACTTTCTCCACTCTTGCATTACCATAGCCTCCCTATTTAAGATATTCACCAGACCTTCCTGCTCTCCATCCTTGATTTCATTTTTCATATTCTAAAAATATAAAGAATTTGATGTACAGTTAGACTGTGAAAAAAATTCTCCTTAAACTATCTTTTTCATTCTCTGGAGAAAATCAGTAAGTTAAATTTTTTTTATGAAAGCTCCACCTATCAGAGAACACTTTGAGCATTCTGACTAATGATGTCACCACTAAAAGTGATATCCTTTTGACTTTGACACTCAAGATTATCTAAACAAATTTTTAGACATCAAGATGTCACTATACTTAATTTCACAGACTATAATTACTTTTATGGATGATATACCTCCTGTTTCTCCACAAGCTGTAGCAAGTGAGTAGCAGACAGACATTTTGGGGGAGCTCCTTCATCTGTTATTTTAATATCACAGGACTTACAAATCAGATAATTCCTACAACTGTTAGGGCTATTAAAAAAAAGACCATAGTTACAATTTAATCCAACCCCATCATTTCTTTAGGGTAAACAAGGCACAAAAGTGATATGAAATGCCTGAATGTATGCATATAGTTATGGGTTTCAGGGTAGGGACTGTTTCATTTTTGTCTTTGTATAAATGCCTGGCATGTAGTAGGCCTTTAAATGATTGATTGATTGATTGATGGCTGGCACCATACTTGTCTCACTCTAGATGCTCTTTAACTTTTCAATGTCTTTTCTGGAATATAGCTTTTCAGATTGAATGAACATAATATCCCAAATGTGGTCTGAGCAGGACAAATACCAGTGGGATTTATTGCTTCTCTTATTTTGGACACCATGTGTCTCTTAAAGCAGGCCAATTTTGAGTTAGCATTTTTCGAAAGCTATACTATACTAGTCATTCATATTGAGCTTACAATTCATAAAATCCTCAGGATTTTTTCAGAATTATTGTTTAATAATACCACCTTTCATATTATAATGATGATTTTAAAAATTGAAGTAGAAAATTTTACTGTAATTATCCATGTTAAATTTTATTTAGGAATCCTGGAAGTACAGATACATAAAATCCATCATGTTAGATGCAGTTTGATATTTATTTTTGTCTTTCAAGATCCTTTTGGATTCCAAGTATCAGCCAACATTTTAGTTAATCCCCCCAACTCTGAATCATTTGCATATTTGCTAAATTTGCTATTTGTCCCTTTCATTCAAGTCATGAGGAAAAATTTAAATAGCTTAGATTTCAGCACACATACCTGGGATACTTTACTGGAGACTTCCAAGGTGATTTCAAAACATTATAGAATAAATACTCTTTGGATTCAACTAATCAGTGAATTCCTAATCCTCCTAACTGTAGTATTGTCTGACATATTTATTTTGTCCACAAGCTTAGGGTAAGATACTTTCTTAAATGCTTTGCTTGAAATCCCTTCCTATCTACTAATACAGTAAACCCTGTGAGAAAAAAAGAAATATATCTCTTTTCCAGTCAAATGAGTCATTTCTTATTTTCCATTATCTTTGAGATTCCTAATAGTGCCTCATTAATCTACCAGTGCTTTCAATACCCTGTCATGAAATTTAGATTTGAAATCCTTATGGGAGTTATGGGCTCTCTTGTTATTTCCCATCTTGTCTTGGATCTGAACTCCATCAGGGTTATACTTTTTCTAGAAGTACAAAGATCTTTGTCCAATGAGCATTCTTTGAATCAAAAAACAAATAAACAAAAAAACAGTGGCAATATGAATTAAGTAGTTCTATCCTTTCTCTGGGGACAAGGGGAGTGTCAGTTATCATTTTTCATTCCTTTCCAAGCATTGGTCCCATCTCTTCTCTCCATCTCTTCCTCAATATAGCTTACTCTTCCCTTTCCCCCCCTTTTTTTTCTTTTGCACTTGACATTACTCACAGCCTTAATTTATTTTGAGTTTTGGGCCTTCAAAGTTATTGCTATGAAGTCCTTGGTATTCCTCTTTTATTACTTTTTTCCCCTTTCATACTGATACACAGATGAGGCAACTATGCAGTGTAGTGGATAGAGTACAGGGCCTGTAGTCAGGAAGACCTGAGTTCAAATTTAGTCTCAGACATTAACTAGCTGTGTAACTTTGGGCATCTCACTTAACTTTTGTTAATTCCCTCATTTTTGAAATGTGGATAATAATAGTACTTTCCCTATTAGGATTATTGTGAGGATCAAATGAAAAAAGAATTGCAAAGTATTTAGCATTGTTCCTGATACAAGTGTTATATAAATACTAGCTATTATTGTTGTTATTATTATTATTATATAGATGTTTTTCTTGTGTATCTACATCCCTTTTACAAGAAATTGCTTCCTTTTTTCTACATCAAAATTTTATATGTTTTCAGAATTTCAAAAGTTTTTCACATCTTATGGACTGACTTTCCCTGTAATATTTTAATCTATGAGAATTGTCTCCCTTCTCTCAAAACCATATGAAATTTGCTCTCTTTAACGTTTTATGCATATCACGTGTAGGGCCATAGATTTAGAGGTTGAAGGGAACTTAAAAAGCCATCTAGTCTAGCCTCATTATTTATGAATAAGGAAACTTACTCAATATAAAACTTCCTAGTTTTTTTCTCTCATTGTAAGTCAATCAGTCAACAAACATTTATTGAATATCTATTTTGTTTCAGGCTCTGGGGATATGAAGACAAAAATGAAATAACCCATCATGAATTCTAAGGTGGATTAATTAATTCTCTTCATGTTTCTAAATGGAAGGTTAATTGATAAATGATTAACAACTTTCTCTTTGAGAAAAAAAATACTCATGACATTTTTGTATTGTTAGCACTTTCTTAAATCTAGACAATCAACAAAACAATAAATCAAGCCTTGACTTGTAATTTGCCAATTTCCATGGTGTAAATATTCACACTGAAACTTTAACAGTCAGCTCTTCAAATTGTTGAGTTGACTCCAGCACATGACTGCCAATAATCATTCCCTTATTGATAATCAATAAAAATTAATTGTGAAAATGGAAAGTGAATTCTCTCAAATAACTGAATGGTGGTTCTTGAGTTCTCAGACAGAAGATATAATAATATCTCACAGCAAATAGTCTGCTTGATAAATGCAAAATTAAAAATATAAATGAGAAATTTCTGAATATTGTTATTTTATTTATGCCTTAAGATTTATTAGATAAAATCCTTTGCCAAATGAGCATGTTCTAGTTTAAAATTTATTTTTATCATTACGAATGAAATTTACTCTGAATATAATTTGAAAGTATTGTGTTTTCCCCACACAACCTCATCAACAACAGAGCTTGTTTAGACTAGATGGACTTTAAACACATTGGATTGGAAGGACAATAGGAAGAAATTACAATAAAATTATTTTTCAGCCTCTTAAAAATCTTTATTTACATGTGGAAGGGACCTTAAAAAGTCATCTAGTCCAACTTCCTTATTTATAGATAAGGAAACTTACTCAATATAAAACTTCCTAGATTTTCCCTCATTGTCAGTCAGTCAATGAACATTTATTGAATATTTTGTTTCAAACTCTGAGGACATGAAGACAAAAAATGAAGTAACCCATCATGAATTCTGAGGTGGATTACTTAACTTAGTGTAGTTATGAAAAAATCAGATTAATTTGGAATTGGGGATGTTCAGTAATGTCCCACTCCCAATTTTCAACATTAGCTAATGGCCCTCAACATATAGGAATTTTTTTAAAAGTAAGAAAAAAAATCCTCAAACTTAAAACTTAGGCTTATATTAGGACCCCATGAAGAACAGGGGTATGCATTCCCTAGCTTCTTTTCAGAAATCTTTGTTGATGTCTCTTTTCTAAACTATGGAGATGTACTCTAGTTGCTCAATAGTTATATTTTTGTGCTAACTCCAATAAAATCAACAGTGTCCTTTCCTATTCCCAGGTAAGTATAGTCCTATAAAAATCTAGTAAAGAGAACCCAGTAAACTCTGATAGAGCAGGAGTCAAAACAGTGATTAATAATAAATCTCGAATAAACAAGTCAAGCTCCAAAATGACTAAGCCTGATTTCTGAAAAAGAGAGGCCTGGGAAGGAAGTAAGGTATACTAACAGAAGTAAGAAGGATGTTTCTGAGAGATAAGGAAAACAAAACAATATAAATATCCTTGTCTGTTTAGCACAGGGAATTGCCTAGATAGCTTGTTTGTCTTCTAAACATTAAAACCAAACCAAAACAAAACAGAACACACTCTTTCCTCCACTTGAATTACTTAGGCATTTTACATTTTAAGTGGTAGAGATCCCTAGGGCTTTTTGCAAGATGTCATTTTGGGTGGCTCTATTGTTTCTGAGATGAGAGAGGGGAACAGCTGAACACATCGTACCTCTCCAAAGGCCCAGCTAGTGCTGCCTCATTACCCATATACTTCATGCTCAGAGGCATTCCAAGTAGTTAAGCAGCTGTGCCAATTTAGGGCTTAAAAACTTGTCTCTAATCCTTTAAGTTCCATCCTCTGGTAGCCTTCCTTCCCTTTCCCCCAGAATGTTTGAAGCCTATTAGTTTGGACAAAACATTTTCCTCCTCCTTATTTTATATGAAATAACAACCCCCTTTTGCTCTGGAAATGAAAAGGTTTAAAAACCCAGTTGCTAATCCAGTCTGAGGTCCACCTGGAGGAAGTAACCTGAATCAGGTACACTCATTCATTCGGGTACCTCCTCATTGGCTGCTGCTAGCTGATTTCAGGCCTAGGATGGGAAAAGAGGCAGGAGGTAAAAGTGATTTTTTTACCTCTCCCTTTTCTTTGGAGACTTTAGGAAGGTGCACCTGGAACTTTAGGAACTGAGTGTTGGAAACCACTTTCAAATCTCTGTGGTTCAGGTAGTAATTTTCCCTTAGTTTTCATTAATATTTCCAAACAGAGAGGTGTCTGCTTTGCCTGAGGTACATTCTGTACTTGAAACCCTAAACAGAAATATAAAAGAGATAAAATTAGATCTGTAGCTTCTTGATATCTGATTAGACTTATCTTTCAAGGAAAACTTAAATTTATCTGTGTTGTGCATTCTGATCATTGGTTGCCTAGGGAAGAAGGGAAAATGCGAATGATCTTTCTTGGATGATACAATGCTCAAAGGCATTACTAGATACTACTGTAGTTGCTCTCAACTATCAGAGGCTGAGGGAGAGAGTGATGAAGGCAGGACTCCATTACACAGAGAAGTATAGTAGAGATAAATCCTTTGCTCATGTATTCTGATCTTGTGGTCTCTGGGGCCCTGATTCATGTTTGCCAAGGGAAAAAAAGTTTGCTAAATTTTAATACTTTGAGGGTTAATAGAATAGTGGTAAGAACTCTAGATTTGTCACCAGAAGGCCGCACTTCAACCATGCAGATATTTGGATAATAAAAGAAGTTAAATAAAATAAATCAAATGATAAAAATTCAAAATCAAAAAGGAGAAAAAGAAAAAAGAAGGGAAGATTTGAGAGGAGAAACATATTTGGAAAAGGTTCGCTTTATGATTCTTCAAAGCTCATACCTATAAGTTTTGTTTTTTTTCAGAACTGTGTTTTTTCTCTGTACTAGGAATCTTTAATTCTTTATAGATCTGTCTGGAAAGGGTCATGAGCTAATTTAGATGAGGAGAGAAAGCTATAGGGTGTGGGATAATTTGATTTTTGACCTTTTGACATATGAGATAACAAAATCACTATAGAATCTTGGAGGTCATATAGTTTGCTTTTCTACCAGTGATTCTCAAAATCTTTTGGTCTCAAGACTGCTTTACAGTCTGACTGAGGACTCTCCAAAGAACTTTTGTTTATGTGGATTTTATCTCAATATTTACTGGAATAGAAATGAAAACAGTTTTTACCTCATGAATCCCCTAAAGGTCTTGGGAAGCCTGAGGAGATTACGGGCCACACTTTGAGAACCACTACTGTATCCCATTTGAGAGTCTTTTTTACAACATTTCTAAGTGACCTCTGCTCAGAGACCACATGAAATAGCCCCTTCACAGCTCTACTTGTTAAGAAATTCTTTTTTTCTCTTGGGTGAAAACTTGATTCTTTCTATTATTCACTCATGGGTCCTAGTTCTGTCCTCTGCATATAGTAACTGATCTTTCACATAGAACTTTTAAAGTTTAACAAAATAAGTTATCTGAATCATAAATTTAGAGTTTGAATGGACTATACTTCTCATAATGTAGCCTATGCTTTTGTTAACTTTGGGGTTAGCCATTTCTTAGGTTTGTTTTACCTGTTTGCTTGCAAAATAAAACACAAGCCTTTTTTCATAAAAACTGACAAAATATGTATCCCTCATCCTGTTCATGTATAGTTGACTTTTTATTTTTGGAATCGAATTGCAGGACTATAGATTTATGTCTATTCATTTTTTAAGCCTAAAACTACTCCTTCCTTTTATTCCCAACCTCTGAAAAAATCTTTTGGATTGTCAGCCAATGAATTAGCTTGTCTTTCTAGGTAAATCAATTACTTGTTGCTAATGCTTGTTGATATTCAGTCATGTCCAATTCTTTGTGAATGCATTTGGGGTTTTCTTGTTGAAGATACTGGAGTGGTTTGCCATTTCCTTCTCTTGGTCATTTTGCAAATAAGGAAACAAGCAAATAGGGTTAAGTGACTTGACTATAGTCACAGCTATTAAGTTTCTGAGGCCAGATTTGAACACAGGTGATGAGTCTTCCTGACTTCAGGCCTGGTATTCTATACACTGTGCCCTAATAATTACAACCCTAATTTTCAGTGATTTATTCTGAATCTTTGCCCTGGATAAACATCAATTTTTCTGATTTAACCTAGGTCATCTTCACCATTTTGAAAATGGGGATATTTGCTTATATCTTGTCCTCTGGAATATCTCTTAATTCTCTATGATTCCTTAAAGTCACCAAGAGTCATACAACCTGCAAGTTGTGTGATGATTAGTGTCATATATAATTTTAATAAGTATGCTAGCTATAAATTCATCCAAATCATTAGAGAAAATATTGACTGAAAGAATGCCAAGGACAAAACTCCTGCCATGCATTGCTAGAAGCCTCCTTCCTGGTAGACTGAGCAACTACTATGACTACATTTATTCAACCAGTTAAATCTACCCATCTTCACTGTGGACTAGTTTACACTTTTCCATATTTCCCAGGATAATGCTATATTGAATGGGGAAATTGGATTTCACAAGAATACTCTCTGTATTAGGGTGCCATTGCAACTGTTCTGGGAGGTCTGAGAAGTTAAGTGACTTGTACAGGGATGAGATAATTTGTTTAAATACACATTGCTTTGTCAACTCTGGTAACAAATAACCAGAATGTCACAGACATTTTATAACCAGTGTTAGATCCAAAAAAATCAGGAAGTTCACACCTTTTAAAAGCAAAAATCTCTCTTTATTCTACTGGGAGAAAGAAATTAGACACATGTGTCAGGGCATCCTCTGGTAGGAAATTCAAGACAATGTGGCTAAATCTTAATTTATATATTTGTGGTTAGATAAAGAATCAAACAGTGTAATGTTATAACAGTGAGACAAAACAGCAAAAGAGAGGCAAGGTGTCTTATGGCATAAGGTTTTTTCATAGGAGTACTTTACTCTGGGCCTATTGGTCCTAGTCTGAGCTCAGGGATAATCAGTTCTGTGATTTAGCCCAAAGGATTATGGATATACCAAAGTGGATACCCTAAGTGAAATAGGGTGTCTAGAAAACAGGGTATCTGGAAAGAGAGATAATTTTAGATCCTGATAGCATTAAATAGATATAGCCAATATAACTCAGAGGGAAGATTTAAGATCAGATATTTCTAATTACAATTCTATGGCGAACCACCTTTCATCAAATACTTTGCTAAAATGCAAGTTTACTTTCTCTCTTGCATTCCCTTGATTTGGTAAGTTAGGGAAACTTGTCAAAAAGGAAATGGAGTCACTTTGACATGACTCAATGTTATTGAATTAGTGCCAGGACTAGTTATCATCACTTTGCTTTCTAATGCTTACAAACCTGCTGTTCAGTGACTCATTCTAAAACTTTGCTCTGGATTAAACATCAAGTTTAGCAAGGTATAGTTTGTAGCCTAGGTCTTCTTCACCATTTAGAAAACTGGGCTACTTGCTGACTTCCAGTCCTCATGAGCATTTCTTTATTTTCCATGATTCCTTGAAATCACTGAAAGTCATACAACCTGCAATTTGCAACATGGAACCTACAACCACACCTGCAAATTCCTTCAGTCTAGGGCACTGAATTCAGTTAGAGTAGTTAGGGATTCTTTTTTTTTTTTTCTCTTTCCAGGTTCAATTCTTTTAAGGGTGCTTGTTTTATAATTTACCAGTGTGAACCTAAGACATGAAAAACATTTATTAAGTGCCTGCTGTGTGCCAGGCACTGTGCTAAATGCTAGGGATACAAGTAAGAAAAAGAAAAACAGAACCTACCTTCAATGAGCTTACAATCTGACACGAGAAAACAATATACAAAAAGGAAGATAAAAATTTGGGTAGTAGGATGCCAGAGGGGACTTTTGCAAGGAGTATGATGAAGATGATGGTTGAGTTAAAATCAAGCAGAATGGCTGGTGGTAAATGAAGAGATGATTGTGATCCGGAGTCCTTTAGGAATCCAGAGTATGGGGGAAGTCTTTTGATCTGTCCTCCAATCAGAGAGGCAGAAGCCAGAGAGGATGCTGATGAAGTGTGAGTAGCAAAGCTGAAGCAATCTCCATGATAATAAGTTTCCTGGTGATGAGTTTATCCTGGATAGGGCATGTTGAAGCGAATGATGGAGCTGAAACCAAGCAGAGCAGCAGATGATGAATGAAGCTCACTGTAATAACACTGCAATAATAACAACTCACTTTTTTTAAAAAAACAATCCTTTAAAATTTACAAAGCACTTTGTACTTGACAGAAATACAAAAAAAATTAGTATTTTTACTCCTTTATCTTTCAGCTGCTGCTATTATGTGATCTTTCCCTAAGCAGAGAACCTACTCTTTGTTGTTATACTTGTCCTGAATGTAGATTATAAAGTCCTTGGTCATGAAGGAGTAGGAATTAAGGTGGCTTTTCCTGACCTGCAAAACCAGAAAAAGGATTAGTGAAGACACTGTATGATAAAAAGAAATTCTTCCTGACAATTAGAGCTGTCTACAAGAAAAAATAAGAGGCTACTTCATAAAATAGTAACTTCTTCCTCACTGCTTTAAGCAGAGGCAAAATAATTTCTTTTATAGATATTATAAAAGTCATTTCATCATGAATTACACTTGGATAACTTCTGAGTTTCCTTTTACTTCAGATATTCTGTGATTCCTAGAACAAGAAATAAGGAAGGAATCTTTTTCTGTAGATGCCACATTTATGCTCCATTTTTAAAAATCATTGATATTCTAGTCATACTATTTTGCCCTGAACAATCTTCTCAGGTTCTTTGAATAGTTATTAAGAATTAGAATATTTTGATCAAACAGCTTCATAAAAGAATGAATCCTGGGCTCTTGTAAAGGCTTGTAAACAGGAAATATTTCAATTTAATTGCCATGCAAATTGTATATCTCCACTAGAGGTCACACTTTACTCTATTAACATTGTATGGTAGACTAATGGCTAATAAAGAAAGCTCTGTGGGTGAATGTGAGCACCTTTAAGAGAATTTTGTTGAATAGGTTTATAATGAATAATAATAATAAAAACCTTGATTTTTTTTCTTATACCTCCAAAGATACTTTAGCTAAGCTGCAACATAGGCTCCAGCTAAGTCATGGGGGAGGAGTAGGTTTCTTTCTATAGCTACTTTTCTTCATTTCAATCATGTCAATTGGAACTAAGAGAAGATGATGCTGCCTGCTCCCCAATATGTAAATTGTTTCACTGTCACATTTTTGGGGAAATTAATGAAATTGTATTTTTACTTCTGTGCTTTTATACTATACCTGTTTTATTTTCTTCCATAGTCAATCTCAAGATTACAATGAACAGAAATTTAAATCACTTTAACCTCTAAATTATTTTACTAGTTGTCATATTGTTACTACTAAACAAAACACTGCTTTCTACAACTTAACTATACCTTCTATACACAGAGAAAATTAATATACCACTTAAGTATAACAAAAACTGGCCCATTTGGGAGCATGAATTAACTCACAAAATAAGAATTCACAAATGAGCATTATGTACCACACTGATAGAGTTGGCTTTGGGGTACTAGGTTTTAGTTTCTGCAGCTACTAAACATTTAGTCAGCCTTATCTCAGCTTTGTAATGACCACATCATTGCCAAGTATGGGATTATTCCAGTAATTACTCTTCAGTCACTCTATCACAGTGGCAACCACTTCTTCCTTTAGCCCAGCTCCAACTAAAATGAATGATGGAAGAAATTCTTTAAGAAAAAAAAAGCTAAGAAGAAATGGGCTTAATAATAAGCAGAAAGAAATCTTACTGGGCTGAGGAGGTTAAAAAGATCATGGGACAAAAATAATTTTATGTACAAGACTTAAACAGTGATCTCAGAGGCACCAAGAGATAGTGGGCATTGGGAAGAGACTCCAGTAGAAATTAAAATTTGAGAAATTAGGAGATGGGGTAAAAGGGGGAGCATTTTTAGCACAGGGAAAAAAGGAATATCAGGAGATGGAGTGATGTGAGTAGCGGCAAGGAAGCCATTGTTACAAGATCATAGAATGCAAGGATGGAAGTAAATGACTTTATTTAGAAATCCTTTATTAAGTTCCTTTTATGTACTGAATCTTGTACTACAGATTAGAGAAAATACAAAGATAAAAAAGATAGTCTCTATCATTAGAGTGCATATGGTCTTTTAGCACAACATAACATATATACAGATACTTTTACTGCAAAATAAAGATATATACACTTCTTGAATATGATTTCATTTCTGTCTTTGTATCTGCAGTGCCTAGTATAATGTCTTGTATATACTAGACATTTTAATAAATGGTTGTTTAGTTGAACTGAATAGAATTGCAATAGAAAATACCATTCAAAGTAAAAAGGAAATTTTCTAATTGAGAAGAATCCTAGAAATCTTTGTATAAATGACATTTGAATTGAACATTGAAATGGCTTTATTTTGTTGTACCTAATTAAATCAAGTTAACAAGCATTTGTTAAGTCTTTGCTGTAAACCAGGCACTGCGCAAAGCTCTGGGCACATAAAGACAAAACCAGTTCCTGCCCTCCAGAAGCTCACCATCTAATGAGCGAAACAACAGGGATATAAATAGTACAGAGGACATATATAACAAGATAAATCAAGGATAGACTCAGAGAAATTAAGGAAGACTGGGAAAGGATTTTTATAAGAGGTGAAATTTTTAGTCAAGCCTTAGAGGGGACTCTAAGCAGAACCTTTATACAGTCCTTGGCTTATAGTAAGGAAATGCTTAATAAATGTTTATTGATTTGCTAATTGGTAAGTATTTCAGCAGGTGGAGATGGGGGAAAGAGGACTGTCTGAGGCACATAAAACTTGAAAGTTTTATGTTAACCAGCAAAAAAAAAAATTGAAAATTGGGAAATATGGAATCTACTAGCTCACATGAAACCTTGGATAAGGTCATTCGATGTCATCTGAGGTTTGAAGTTTTTTATCTCTTTTTCTATTCATAATAGAAATAATGAATGTGAAATCTTTTTGAGCTTTTCAGAAAAAGTAAATCCTGGTACAAAAGTATTTAGGTGATGGGATGAATAGAGCACTGGCCTGGTGTGAGGAAGGCCTGAATAGAAATCTGGTCTTAGATACTTAAAACTTATTAGTTGTATGATCCTAGGCAAGTCACTTAACCAGGATTACCTTGTTTCCCTACCTTCTCACTGTCCACCTCTCCCCCAAAAAGAAATCCTAGTATATAAAACAAAATCGTCAAAAGAACAACCTGGAATATTGCCTGTGGTAGATAGAGATAAACTTCTAAATGTTAACTAATAAATCAATGTTAACTTTTTAAAAAAAATTTTTGGCTTTTGTGCTGAGGCAATTGAGATTAAGTGACTTGCCCAGGGTCACACAGCTAGGAAGTATCTGAGACCAGATTTGAACTCAGGTCTTCCTGACTTCAGGGCTGATGCTCTATCCACTGTGCCACCTAGCTGCCCCAATATGTTAACTATTAAGAGAATACTTTATTCATTTAAGATATTTTCAACCACAACTTGACATAGTTTTAAAAAAAGGAATCAAAAAAAAGAAAGAAAGAAAGAAAGAAAAGAAAGGGAAAGGGAACTATGCTCTTGGTCAGAGTACCTATAGGGAATTCCTTTATATGAGTCTTTTTCCTGCCTTGAGGTTTATATAAAATCTGAATATGGCCTCTTATCATACTCTGTATGTGATGGTGTGTGTAGGGTATAGGTACTTTTTTTCTTTTAAAGAGATCTCAAAAGGGTGCAGCTATATTTATGGATAGTGCTTACACAGAAGGTACATAATGCAAAGTCAGTAGGGTACTATTAGGGATTAAGCTTGTCAGTGAAGTTCTGTAGAAACAATATGGAATTTGGAGTACTGTGAGTAATGGAAATGGTTTTAGCATACAGCTTCTCATCTGGGTTGAGTATATCTATTAAAGATTTCCAGGTCCTAGTTTTACCCTGTAAGAGATGTGTGTGTGTGTGTGTGTGTGTGTGTGTGTGTGTGTGTGTGTATTAGACTTTTAGAGGGAACATACCTTGTTGAGTACCACAACCCTTGTTTTGGGTAAAAGGGAATATTTCCAAGCCTCTGGAGTGGCTGATGGTTGCTGTATTAGTGTGAGTTGCTATCCAGTTTAGTAATTACCTAAAGGAACATTTCATAGGTATTTTCTCTCTCTTTTACAGTAACATGATATGAAGTGTTTACTAGAGTTGCCCTTTCCAATGCAACAAGAATTGAGTGGGCACTAAAAAAAGAGAGAACTGTGGAGGAAAAATGTTAATCTCTTAAGTACTGACTTGCAGGACCTTTGTGGTAAACCATAGATAGATAATAGGGTATTTCTCTAATACACAGATCGCCACTGAATTGCTTTACTCTGATATAGCTGCAAATATCATGTAACTTTGAAAATGCTTATAAATTCATGCCTTCTCTTCTGCGTTGTGTTCTTTCTATTTACTAGGCTTAGAGTTTGGAGGAGCTCAGTGAAAATCCTACTTCAGATACTTAGCAGTTGGGAGAATTGCTTAATTTCTTAGCCTAAGTTTCTGCTTCAAAACAGGAGGCTTGACTTGATGGTCTATATGACAGGATCCTCTGATTCTGTGATGAAGATCAACTGATTTGAACATGGAAAGAGAATACATAGACTGAAATTTGATTTTGTGACCTGGCTCTATCAAAGACTGGAAATTGATGCTATGACCTTGCTCTATCAAGTTATTAGGGTGTTTGTAGCCATAATTGGGAAGTTCTCAGGCTGTCTATCTTGTCTAGAGTAGATAAACTTCTGGAGAGACTTGAATCAGAACTAGAAGTCTTCAGAATTAAAGACCCATCAAGATTAGATCAGATGTCTTTGGACAGGAGGAATATTTGGTTGATACACTTTTCCTTGAATTCTCAAAGCTGAAGTCCAACCATCAATCTAGATTCTGATGGTGAAGGATGAGATTCCTCATATTCTTGGTTAGTAATCTTATGCCAACCTATGGGGAACCTGCTTTAGTATTTTTTAGTGGGATGAAAAATTTACAAGGAAGTGCTTTCTCAAAGTCATCAAAAGTCAGAATCTCAGGTTGGGAAGGGACTTGAGAGGTCATCTAGTTAAATTTGTATCTAAACAAAAGCTAACTAATAACAATAACTTAGCAGTTACATAGCATTATAAAGTTGGCAAAATAGTTTATATAGTTTGATCATCAAAATAGCCCTTTGAAGTAGGTGCTGTTATTATCCTCATTTTAAAATTTGAGGAAATTAAGGCTGGAATAAGTGAATTGTCTTAGATCTCACAGCTTAGATCTATCTGAACAAGATTCAAATAGATCTTCATCACTTTAAAATCCACTACTTTATTCACTATACTATCTGTCTGCTCCAAATCTCTAAATAATGTACCCATCAAGTGGTCATCCATTCTGGCCTTGAAGATCTATAGTATGGATACTCTTAGCTTGAGTCCATGGATTGTATTGCAGATGGTTGATGAAATTCTATGGGAAAAATTTAGCTTCCTTAATCCTTAACTCTAATTTAGCATTTCCTCCAATAATTTTTTTTATTTGCAAAACATATGTATGGGTAATTCTTCAACATTGACCCTTATATAGCTTTCTATTACAAATTTCCCCCCCTAGTCCCCACCCCTCCCCTAGATGGCAGGAAGTCCACTACATGTTAATTATGTTAAAGTACTTGACAAATCGAATATATGTATACATATTTCCACACTTATCATTGTTGTGCAAGAAAAATCATATCTACAAGAAAGAAAAATCAGAGAAAGGAAACACAATGCAAGCAAACATCAATAGCGAGCATGAAAATGTTATGTTGTGGTCCACATTTCACATCCCTCTCTCTGGGTGTATATGGCTTTCTTCAGTGAACAATTGGAAGTGGTTTGAAACATTTCATTGTTGAAGAGAGCTATGTCCATCAGAATTGATCGTCATATAGTATTGTTGTTGCCGTGTATAATGATCTCCTGGTTCTGCTCATTTCACTCAGCATCAGTTCATGCAAGTCTCTCCAAGGCCTCTCTGAAATCATCTTGCTGGTCGTTTCTTACAGAACAATAATATTCCATAACATTTATATACCATAATTTATTCAGCCATTCTCCAATTGATGGGCATCCATTCAGTTTCCAGTTTCTAGCCACTACAAAAAGGGCTGCCACAAACATTCTTGCACAGGTGGGGCCCTTTCCTTTCTTTAAGATCTCTTTGGGATATCAGCCCAATAGAAACATTGCTGGGTCAAAGGGTATGCACAGTTTGATAACTTTTTGAGCATAGCTCCAAATTGCTCTCCAGAATTTTCCTCCAATAATTAAAAAAAAAAAACTGTTAATCAGAAAAGGGATTTTTACTAGAATTGATTTTACCAGACTGCTGAAGGAGTCAATGACACAAAATAAGTTTAAGAACTTCTAAAAGAGGAAATGTCACTATCTTCTAGGGTAACTCATTCTACTTTTATTCTGATGTCAAGCCTAAAAAGAGAAAGAGAGAGAAATTTTTCTTAAATGAATTATGCAAAGAAATAGAAGAAAACAATGTAATGGGAAAGACAAAAATCCTTTTAATGAATTCTGTTTAGTTTAGTATAGAGAAATAGAAGGAAGTAAGGAAAGTAGGAAGAAAAGAAGGAAACAAACATTTCTTAAGTGGTTATTGTGTGCCAGAAATTGTGCTAAGTGCTTTTCATATATTATTTCATTTAATCATCATAACAACACTGAAAGATAGGTACTCTTCTTACCATAATTTTACAGTTGAAGAAACTGAGGCAGATAGGTTAAATGACTTGCTCAGCATCACACAGGTAGTAAGGGTCTAAAACTGGAATTGAACTCAGGTGTTCCTGAGGCTTAGTACTCTATATCTGTTGTGCTACTAATTGCCAAGGGTCTTACTAGCAGTTGCAGTCCTGATCACATAATTTCATTTCTCTGGGTCTTTTCTACTCTATAAAAGGAGAAGGTTGGACAAGAGACTCTCTAAGGTTAGTTCTAGTGGCATCATTCTACATCCTCTATTACTTTCCAATGTTAAAATATTCTAATTCAATTGAATGCCCATTACTTGCCAGAATTGTTCTGTACTACATGGATGATGTTGAAGAAGCTTGTGGTGGCTAATTTAGTTAAATGGAAATTATATAGATACACATATATGCATATAAGTACATGGAAAGATCAAAACAATTGTTGCTAAACTATTTTTATCATAAAATATTTTATGTATGCTTTTCCATCCATGTATTCTTATATATTTATGTGCATACTGTATAAATAATTATATACTTTTTAAAGCTTACACAAAAAAATGGAAATAAAAAATGATAGACAAAATAATATTTGATCTTAGAGTCAATAGATCTTTTACCAGCCCAAAAAGTAATTCTACATATGGGTATCACCAGATGGTCAATATTGAAATCATTAAATTGATTAAATTGCCAAAGGTAGAAGAGACATTTTATATAGGCAGTTAAAGCAAGATTTAAAGCTTATTGTAGCTTAGATCACAAGCTTCTTATTGCAAAATTTAGACTTAAGTTGAAGAAAGTAGAGAAAATGATCAGATTTTGTAGGTCTAATAATACCACACAGACCTAAATAATGTCCTTTAATGAATATGAAGTGGAAGCGATAGATCTGGTAGATAAAGTGCCTTGGACAGAAGTTTGCGATATTGTACAGGATGAAGCAACAAAAAATATCCCAAAAGAAGGACAAAAAAGCAAAATAGATGTCTGATGAGGCTTTGCAAATAATGGAAAAAAGGGGAAAATAAAAGGCAAAAGTGATAGATAATGCTAAAGAATGTTCAAATTACTGAACAATTGTGCTCATTTCACCCAACAGCAAGGTTGTGATTAATATTCTACAAGGTAGACTTTGGTGATATGTGAATTGAGAATTATAGAAGTGAAGACTGGTTTTTAAAGACACAGAGGAACTAGAGACCAAATTGCCAACACTTGGTGGATTATGAATAAAGCAAGGGATTTCCAGAAAATGTTTACTTCTGTTTCATTGAGTACACTAAAGCCTTTGACTATGTGATCATAACAAAATGTTTCAAGTGCAGAAAGAGATGGGAGTACTGGATCATCTTACTTGTCTCCTGAGGAAAATGTATGTAGGTCAAAAAGCAACAGTTAGAAGTAAACAATTAGAAGTTGGTTCAAGATTGGTAAAGAAGTACAATGTGACTACATATTTTCACCTTATTTATTTAACTTATATGCAGAGTACATTATGTGACATGCCCAATTGGGATTAAGAATTCCAGGATTCTGGGGGAAAAAAAATCTACAATCTCATTTATGCAGATGATATTACTTTGATGACAGAATCAAGAAGCCTCTTAATAAAGGTGAAAGAGGAGAATATAAATGCCAGCTTGAGGCTTAATATTTTAAGAAAACTAAGATGATGGAAAGTGGTCTCATTACTTTCTGGCAAATAGAAGGAGAAGAAATGGAAGTAGTACCAAATTTTATATCCTTGGGCTCAAAGATCACTGCATATGGTTACTATAGCCATGAATTTAAGACTCTTGACCTTTGGGAGTATCATGAGTGAAATTTAATAAAAAAGTAAATTGGGGGGCAGCTAGGTGGCTCAGTGGATAGAGCACCAGCCCTGGAGTCAGGAGGACCTGAGTTCAAATCTGGTCTCAGACACTTCCTAGCTATGTGATCCTGGGCAAGTCACTTAACCCCAATTGCCTCAAAAAAATTTAGTAAATTGGGGCATGTTTCTCCAAGAAAGATATTTTATTCTCAAAGATGGTAGCCTGAGAATAAGATGGGT
>JAJPUD010002638.1:3279-27555 GCA_023553655.1 Myrmecobius fasciatus
AAAAAAAGAGATTATTTCATTAAATAATGTGGTATTAGACTAAGCTCTTTGAATTCTAGAAAATTCAAAGACAAGTGAAAGTCTCTGTCTTCAAGAAACTTAAATTAGAATAGAGGGAGAAAATATCTACATACACAAATATATTAAAAATAAATGCAAAATAGATTTGAGAGGCTGTGTTTTAGCAGCTAGAATGACTAGGAAAGGCTTATAGAATCCAGGGATTGCAAGAGGCAGAATTGATTAGGGAGTACTTACCAGAATGAAAGCCATGGAATAGACAGGTTTAACTAGGTTATAGAGGAGGTAAGTAAAGTGTAAAAAACACTAGAAAAGAATTAAGGAGCAAGATATTGAAAAGAATTAAATATTGAGCAAAATTTATATAAGGTAACTGGGAGCTATTGTTATTCAGTCCTGCCTGATTCTTTGTGACCCCATTAAGCATTTTCTTGGCAAAGATACTGGAGAGATTTGCCAATACTTTCTCCAGCTCATTTAACACATGAGGACACTCAGGCAAATAGAGCTAAATGACTTGTCCAGGATCACACAGCTAGTAAGTGTCTGAGGCAGGATTTGAATTCAAGATCTTTCTGAATTTCATTCTTTCTAAAGATTCAGTCTTTCTAAATCCAGGCCCTGAACTCTAACCACTGTGCTATCTAATTGTCCTAACTGGGAGCTAATGAATTGTATTGAGCAAGTGATGAAGTGGAAAGTCAGATTGCACAGGATTTAAGAAGGGTGAGAAGAGGAAGTATATATGTCCTTTCGAGGATTTTGGTAGAATAGGGGAGGAGAGATATAGTCTGATATATAGTAGATTCTAGTTGGGATTTATCAAGCATGGGGAAGATTTGGGGATTCTTGTAGGCATTAGGGAAGTAATTGAAATAGAAAGGATTATGAATAAAGATTGAAGAGAAAAAAAGAGATGATGATAGGAGCAATTTGGAGAAGATGGGAGAGGTAGAACAGCTATAAAGCAGCTCATTTTCAAACTTTTTTGTCTTGTAACCAAGTGCTACTAAAAGTTGTACGTAATAGATTTACAGGTTTTTTGTGCAATTACCTTTTAAAAATTATACAGTGTTATAAAAATATTTTATTTCATAAATTAAAAATAAATAAAAATTTAAAAAGAGGGCCACTGTTTTACATATTGTTGCAAATTTCCTTAAGGTCTGATCTAAAAGAAGACTACTGGCTTCTCATATATACTTCTGCATTCAATCTTTCATGATATGTTGCTTTGATTGAAGTATATGAAGAAAAATTTTTTTTTCATACAACTATGTAATTAGAATAGGGAGGCAGTTTAATAGGCAAATAACATCTTGACATTGTTATAAAAATAATTTTTCTATCCTAAAACTCCATAAAAATTTTAGGGAACCCCTGAGGTCTTCAGATCACACTTTGATATCCACTAAATATTAGTCTCAATGAGTAGAAGGAAAATCACTTCATCAGGAACTGGAGAAAAGGAAATGATGAGGATGGGGTTCAAAAGAACCGTGGGATAAGGGCAAGTCACTTTAAACCCCAAAACATATCCCCATTTGCTGTGAACAAAATATTACTTGCAGTTGGGAATCAGATGACATAGTGTTTGTAAAATACTAGATAGATGCTCTCTAGAGCATTCTGAAGTTAGCCAATAAAGTAAATAAATCCTTTGCTTTATACTTAACTATTTAGGGGTCACAGAAGGGCTACGGCTACTTGTCTCAATCAGTCCATTTGACATTCCCTGGTTGTTTTTAGTGGCTAAATCTTTGATTCCATAGTTGGGACTAAAATTCACATTGGAATTAAAGGCTCAAATACCCAAACCAAGTAGGATAAGTTTAAGGATATCAAAATACTGCCTTCAATCCTTAAATAGCTCTCCATTTCCCAATTTCATACCCAGAGATCTGCTAACTCCCTGAAGAGAACCAGTTTTCTGCAGGTTGTTTATTGTGCAAACTTGCATTGATTTTAAATCCCTCTCAAGCAGAGCTGATAATAACTTTGGCCACCAACTGTCTGGATTGCTGAGCCCCCCTCCTTCTGTGACTCTCCACCAGTCATCCCTAGGAAGTCTAAGCTTAAAGCAGAAACTGAAGTGGCCTCTCACTCATTTGGGCTTTCATCTAGCAGCTCCCTAATGAGCTGATCTTTGCTATTGAGATTCTGGCATTGAACTGGTGTGCCCACACTGGAAGGGAGGGAGGGAGGCAGGCCTTATTTAACATATGAAAGCTGTCTTCCCCCTTTAAGCACTACAAAGTGTGACTCTTCCAGTTCATCCTACAACCTTCTGGCTAGGAGTGATGTATGAGTTAGAAGGGTCAAAAGTCCTTAACAATCAAAAAGAATGGTCACTTAATTTGTGGATTTTGACCTCTTTCTACTTCTGTCAACCATCCTGTCTTAACCTCATTCCCATGTGTGAAGAACAAGTTTTGACTTTGTTGATTAATCAGGCTCATCCTCCATTCAACTGTCAAATTAATCTTCCTAAAGAACAAATCTGACTATGTCATCTTCCTTGTCAAATATGTTCACCAGCATTTTCAGAACCAGATCTGTACGATCTGTGTTTGGCATCCGAAGCCCTTCATAACCTGGCCCCCTCCTACCTTTCTAGTCTTTATATATCTTACTCGACACAAATCGCCCCCCTCTTCCCCTCATACTCTGTGATGCAGGGACTCCAGCTTTTTTGCTGTTTCTTTTATGTTGGAGTCCCTCTCTGTCTTGGAGCATTTTCATTGAGTGTACCCTAAGTCTGTAATCCTCTCCCTTCTCATCTCTACCTCTTGGATTCCTTTGAGTTCCAGCCAAAATTCCACCTTCTATAAAAATCCTTTTCTGATTCCTTTTAACACTAATGTCTTCCCTCTGTTGACTATCTACAATTCTGTATAAAATTTGCTTATGCATGGGTATTTTCACAATGTCTCTCCCATTATACTATGAACTCCCTAAAAGCTTTTCTCTTGTACCTTCAGCACTTAGCACATCTGGCATAAAATAGACAATTTAAGAATGTTCATTGACTGACCAACCCACCAGTTAAAGTCTACTTAATATACTTTTGTAACAAGTCTTAGAAAGAATGTACATCTATTTTTGTTTAGTTGACTTTGAAAACTATTGGGTATTCTCATCTGGGTTAATTTTTCTTATGCTGGGTAGAACTGTAATTTTTGTTTTTATTTAGGTGTAATTCCACTGACGTTTCAAAGAAATCCTATTCATATTGCTATATATCATAACACCTCTTCATGGTCTTCATACGCTTCACATTAAACAGCATTTCCTTTTCATAAACTATGTACAATAAAGCCCTCTTGTCATGTGAGTGTAAAGCCAACATCAGCAGAGCTAACTAATTTTACTTTGAAGTCTTGTTATTGCTTTTTAATTAAGTTTATGCTTCTTAAATAAACAAACCTCCAGTTTATATTTCATGTAGGGTATTCTGCCATGGAATATGTTTATGATGGTATCTTACTTATCAAACTAATTATTAATCTTCAAGGGAAAAGAATCTCTAACTTCTATAAACATGCTTTTAGAGAAGGAGTTCCCAGAGTATGAGTGCCTCAGTTCTGATATTTTTTTCTTTTTTAAAAAATCTTGTGACATTTGGGGGTAATAGGATTAAAGTTATCTTGTGAATCAGCAGAAGTCCCTAGCTCTGGAAGAAATTAGGCTAGTATTTTTTTTAATTCAGGTATAGTTAAGCAGCTAAGTATAGGACAGGTAGGGAACTCAGTAGAGTGCCAGATCTGAAGTTAGGAAGAGTCATCATCCTGAGTTTAAATCTAGCCTCAGAGACTTACTGCTGGGTCACCTTAAGCAAGTCCCTTAACCCTGTTTGTCTCATCTGCAAAATGAGCTGGAGAAGAAAATGGCAAACACTGTAGTATCTGTGCCAAGAAAACCCCTAATAGAGTCATGAACAGTGGGACATAACTGAAGAAGAACTAAATCACAACATGCCATGGCAGGGAGGCAAGAGGTATGGACCATTGCCATGGAGTGTGTTTAGGTCTAAGGGTAGCAGTTCATTAAAATATTCTTTCTTTCTTTTTAAATTTTTTTTTCTTATTTTTGAGGTGAAGGAAAAAATCATTCCCCATGTTTCCACTCTGTTATATAAAGTCCAGTCAAAGAGAGAATTACTTGCCACATAGAAGAATTGAAACAATCAGTAGGGTGAGTTACTCCTAGGGATGCACTGCTAAATATCTAACAACCACTTCTTTAGGGAAAAAATAAGCATGCTAATACTTCTAAGTTTAATATGAACAAATTTAATTTATCACTTTCTTAAGCCTGGACAGTCAACAGAGCAAACAAGATATCAAGCCCTGATTTCCAACATTTGTTAATTTCTGAGTTGTAAATGATGACATTGAAAGTTTAACAATAAGTTCTCAAGTTTTGGTTTACTAGCAAGCTTAAATTTGCTTCTCACTGGGTAACTTCCAGTCCTTAGTTCTACCATCCAGGGTCTGTAAAACAGGTCTTACCTATTTTCCATGAGATAGTTGTTTCCTGAATGCAAGCTCGGGATCTTAGTACTTTATGGAGGTTGTATGACAAACAAATGAATCTATATAACATGTATACACACATAAATATATGCATGCATACATACATATCTGGTTTCATATCACCAGAAGGGGCTTGTTTTCATGAGATTACAACAGATGTCTAAAGGCTCTCAGACACTGTGGAGACTTGCTCAGAGGTGAGCACATGAGATGGATCTTCCAAAACAAGGTCACTTGTGCTGAAGAATCCCAAAATTCATCCTATTAAATAACCTCTGAGATTCATTTCCAGATCTAAATCAATTCTATTTTCAACAAAATGAAGAGCCTAAAGAACTATTTGCAGCCTCAGAATAGTTTGAGTTGTAGAATTATGTGTAATAAAATTGTCCTCCATAAACTCAGGTATAGGGAATTAGGAGGCAGAATCATGGAATTTAGGTTTTAATCAATTTTTTACATTTCCATTTATCATTATAATGGTAAATTCAAATACTGCACTAGAAGAATTAAGGGTATCTGAAGTAATGTGCAAATTAATTGGAATAGAGTTAAAATAATGAAATGTATTGATTTAAGCAATAAGCCTTAAAAATTTTTACATCTTAAAAAAACTTTTAATATGCAATATATTCTCCCTTTACTGAAATCCCTTTACTTGATTTGTACAATTTGGCATTGTATTCAAAAGGATTTTATACACATTCTTTAATTCATTTTGAAACCATGTATTTATGTTAAAAGCTACTTTAGCATAGCTTTGATGAATAATCTATTTTTCCAAGTCTAGCTTTGATGATATTCCCTAAGTTTTCTTTATTAAAAATAAATAATTTTTTCAGTAAACAAAATATTAATTTTCTTTTCTTTCCCATACCCAATTAGAAAAAGGAAAGGGAGACAAAACCCTTATAACAAATAAGCATTGTCAATCAAAAGAAATTCCTGCATTGCCCAAATGTTTGTCACTTCTGTTTATTTAGTCCCTCATCTTTTTGTCAGAAGATGGGTAGTATGCTTTTTTGTAGGTTTCCAGTTAGGGCTGATTAAGCAAGTTCCCAGGTCATTGGAACAGGTTTATTTTTTATCTATAGGATATAATTATTAACCTTTTGTGATGTGTGACAAAGTGCAAGGCTGCATTGTAATCTTCCATCTCCATTTGGGATTCTCTGTAATTTGGGAACTATTCTGTTTTTCTGTATATCAGTATACGGATCAGAGTTCACCATTCTCTCAATGGAGACAAGACTTTTAGCTTCATTGGAAATAAAAATCCTCAAATCTTATTTTGGGCAGATGTTTTACAGTCTAAAAGAGATGCTCAGGGCTTTTAAGATCACCCAGATTTATGTTGACAATGGTTTTGGCATCAGCTTGCTTGAAAAAGAGAATTCCATCAGCAATAAATGAATGAATGAATGAATGAACTTTTCCCTCAGTCTTCAGGACTTCATTCTTTGTATTTTTCTGACCACTAAGAATTTATTTTCTTTATACCAATGGTTCTGGTCCAGGCTTAGCCTGTATATAATGTGAGTTTGGATAAATAAATTACTTCAACTCCCTCTTTTATAACTGAGGGAACTGAAGCCCAAAGGGGAATAACAGATGATTTCTATAATCATAGATTATATGCAATTTTTAATATGTATATTAAGTACATTTTCTGAAGCTTGATAGTCCCCTCCTTCCCTTACATTACCATGGACTCTACATGATGTTCTTAACCTAGATGCCATCTGGAGAAGTTTTTGGGGAAGCCCGCTAATAAGAGTTTCTGAGCTGGAGATTTTTCCTTAGGATGGGGCTGCTCCCAGGGAGAGAGAGGCTGGGGCAAGTTGCCAAATGTCCTCCGGGCTTCCATGATCCTGCTCTCTATCTCTTGCCTTTGACTTCAATGGTGGGAGGGCACTTAGGCCAGCAGGTGGGAGCTGTTTCATCTTGGCTGGGTCAGAGGTTAATGGAGATAAGTAGTGTCCCCTTACTAGGCAGCCGGGGGAAAGCAAAGTGTGCTATTAGAGTTGACTCCAGATCTTAGAGATTAAACAGACTGATAGATCCTACCTAGGAGACTGTGAGAGGGGCTTTGTGGGAGAAAGCTAAGCAGAGTTAGACAGGGGTAGAAGGTGTCAATCCTTTAATAGCTGGGGGTGAAATGGAATAAACACTTACCCAGCACATCCAAACTCTTTGTGTCCCAGGCTCCCTTGTGCCCAGCTGGCTCCTAATAGTCCTAGATGGAAATGAAGGGAGCAGCCTTTTTTCTTTCTCCTGTCCTAGAATGTAATACCATATTCTTCACTGTGGTAAAGCTGTGATTACTGTAGCTTTTGCTCAGAAATATCACTTGTGAGTATTGCAGATGTATCCAATTAACAGATATTGAAAGACTCACTGAGATAGGGAGAAACAAATTTAAAACAAACTAGCAAAGGGCTTATAAATTAGACACATTGGGGCTTCTTCCTTGGGACAGTAATGGCGTCTTGATTCAGTCCACAATCTTGTTTTATCTCCAGCTCCCTGTCCCCTTTGTGTGTGTGTGTGTGTGTGTGAACTGTTTTTTGTTTGTTTTTGTTTTTTGTGAACTGAGGTTTTTATTTTTTAAGTACTTGGTGCTTTTTTTTTTGGCCAAGTTGAAGATATTTCTACAGGTTAATCTAATTTATTAAAAGAAAAACAAAAATGCCCACGCAAAATTAAATGCCAAGGAAATTCTACCTTCTTCATGAAGCCTTCTTTTATTTTCTTACTCTTCTCTTCCCATCCTACTTAGTAGGAGTTATCTTTCTGATACTGTATT
Organism: Myrmecobius fasciatus; assembly: GCA_023553655.1. Taxonomy (NCBI): domain Eukaryota; kingdom Metazoa; phylum Chordata; class Mammalia; order Dasyuromorphia; family Myrmecobiidae; genus Myrmecobius; species Myrmecobius fasciatus. The sequence goes on from JAJPUD010002638.1 coordinate 10,642, forward strand.
ACTTATTTTTTGCACCAGCTAAAAATGTTGCTCCCTCATATGATCTTCTAGTCAATTATACTTCTCACTTAAAGCTTACCTCATATGCACGAAATGTTTTTCTTACAAAACTCTGAGAGGTAGTGCATTTCTCCCATTTTACAGATAAAAAAATTGAGTTGCAAACAGGTTAGTCAAGCCTCCTAGAGGCATTATTGGACCATTAAGGATTCTGGACCTGGAGTCAGAAGATATGAATTCAAAATTGGCCTCATTCACTAATTGTGTGATTCTAGACAAATCACTTAAATTTTTATTACCTCAGTTTCTTCAACTGTAAAGTGGGGTTTACAATATCATTTATTTCCCAAGGTTGTTGTGAGAATCATATAAGATGGTATTTGTAAAGTACTTAACACACTGTCTAACACTTAGTAGGCATTTAATATTCCTTCCTTCCTTCCTTCTTTGTTCATTTGTTCATTCCTTCATTGAGTGTTCTTTCCATAATATTTATCTTATAATTTATTATCATCTTTATCCAAGTATCTAATAATAATGAATGCTTTAAATGTAGTAGAGGTTGAATTGTCCTATAAGGATTATCCTAAAGAATCTGGGCCTTCTTAACTCCATGTCTACACCCTATCCATTGGCTTTCTCAATTTTTCTTACTGCTCTACATTAGTCTGTAAGCCTATTGTCAGCTTATTTAATATTTTTTCATCCTCGTATTGTGGGGACTTAATAGTGAGCACTTAATAAATATCTGTTAACTGGATAAATATGTACAACTCACAAGGTACCATATATTGCTTTCTATTGTATTTGTTTACATTATTTCTTCAAATTTATTATAAGCTTCTGGAGAGCAGAGACTATTATTACATACTTTATTTTTTGTATGTTGTACTGCTTCTAATATAGTACTTTTGTTTCAACTCTTCAAATACTAAATGCCTACTTTATGAAGAACATTTATTAAGTACTTGGGCAAATTCAAAGATCCCTAATGACATTTACTATCTAATAGTGGAAGTTTACAATATGTACAGAAATCATAACACAAACTAGGGCATGACAACTACATTAAAAAATACAAAATGCTGTGTGATCTCCAAAGATGAAAGATCTTTTTCTATTTTTCTTATTTTTGTTCCTTTGGGGGGAAGAGAGGAGAGCAGAGAGAAAAGGAAAAAAAAGAAGCAGCGAAGGATTTGTGGATGAGGTCCCATTTGAACAAGGTTTTCAAGGATGGCTATGATTTTAATAGAGATAAAATGGGATTCAAAGAGATAGGAGAACTTTTAATCTTAGCCACACTGATTTTGTTTATGCAAAACTTTTAATTTTATGTAATCAAAATTGTCCTTTTTTAACCTTTGGTAGTACTTTCTATCTTTTTTTTTTAGTCATGAACTTTTCGCCTAATCATAAATTGGAAAGATAATTTATTCCCTGCTTATCAAATTTGTTTATAATATTACTGCTATGTCTGGGGAATATCTCTTTCTCTTTAATCATCATTCTTTCCCTATGTGCTGTTGTCTACAAACATGTCTCTACCAATCTTTAAAAATGTTCAACTGCACCTGACCCTATCAATTTCTCAAGTAATTATTTTAGATACTATGTAACTTCCAACCTATAATCAAACTGGTCTACTTTCATTGCTTCTACTTCCTATTCCCTTATTTGTTCCTCAGCCTTTGCAATCTGATTTTCTTCATCACTCCACAGAAATATCTCTTTCTACCATTACCATAGAGCTATGTTTGTGAAAAATTAATTTTTTTCAGTCAATGAAAATCTATCTACTTTTCTTCCCATCTCACCAAGCATTCTTTTGAGAAAGAAAGAGAAATGCTGTTATAAACTTGAATAATGAAGCAAAATAAATCTACCCATTGGCCACATCCAAAAAAGATAGAGTTTGTATCAGCAAATATTCTAGACCTGTAGTTAGTCATTGTATTGATCAGAATTCCTAATTTTTTCAAAGTATAGTATTATTGTGTCTTTATAGTATTGTTGTGTCTTGCTTACTGTACTTTGCATCAGTTCAAAAACACATTTTCTTTCCCAAGTTTCTCTAAAATCACCCACTTAATCATTTCTTAAAGTACACTGTTATATTCCATCACATTTATAAGCCAAAGTTTAACTTTACCTAATTGATAAGCATACTTTCAGTTTCCAGTACTTTGCCACCACAAAAAGAGTTGCTATAAATATTGTACACATTAGTCCCTTTCTTCTTTCTTTGATCTCTTTGGGATATGGACCTGATAGTATTGCTGGGTTAAAGGGAATGTACATTCTAATAACTTTTTGGGCATAGTTCCAAACTGCTTTCCAGAACTGCTCATCAGTTCAAAACGCTATCAAAAGTGCATTAATGTACCCTACTTCCTTACATCCCATCCAATACTTGTCATTTTCCTTTCTTATTAACTTTACCAATATGATGGATATAAAGTGGAACCTCAGAGTTTTTAAAATCTGGAGTTCTCTGATTATTAGCAATTTGCAGCATTTTTCTTTTCATATGGATTATTGATAGCTTTGATTTCTTCCTTTGAAAAATGTCTGTTCATGTCCTTTAACTATCAATTAGAGGAATAGTTTTGTTTTTATAAATTTGAATCAATTACTATTACAAATAAGATCTTTCTTAGAGAAACTTGCTGCAAAGATTCCTCCCCCCATTTACCTGCTTCTCTTTTAATAGTCATACTGATTTCATTTATGCAAAATTTCTTTAATTTTATGACATCAAAATTTTTTTACCTTTGTTAGTACTTTCTTTTTTAGGTCATGAAGACTTCTCCTAATTATAAATTTAAAGGGTAATTTCTTCCTTGCTCATCAAATTTGTTTATAATATCACCCTCTATGTCTACATTATTCATTCATTTGGAGTTTATGTTGGTAGATGGTGTGAGATGTTGGCTTATTCCTAGTTTCTACCAGATTGCTTTCCAGTTTTCTCAACAATTTTTATTTAATAATGAATTATCTCAATAGCTGAGATCTTTGGGTTTATTACATACTAGTTACCATGCTTTTTCTATTCTACTGATCAACCTCTCTATTTCTTAGCTGCTACTAAACTATTTTTAATAATAACTCTTTTGTGACATAGTTTGAGATCTGGAATTGCTATGTTTTGTTATTTACTTTTCCCATTATTTTCCTTGCAATTCTTTACTTTTTATTCTTCCAAGTAAATTCTCTTATAATTTTTCCTAGGTCTATGAAGTAATTTATTTTAGTAGTATGGTATTGAATAAATAAATTAGCTTAGGTCATAATGTCTTTTTTTATTATATTGGCTCATCCTACTCATAAGTAATTGAATTTAAATCTGTCTTTGCAGTTTGATCACGTAGGATTTCTTTGTTTGCCTTCGCAGGTAAACTCCCAAATATTTTATATTTTCCATAGCTATTTTAAATGGAATTTCTCTCTGTGTCTCTCTGTCTCTGTCTCTCTCTATCTCTCTATCTCTCTGTCTCAGTCTCTTTCTCTGTCTCTCTGTCTCTCTCTCCTTCCCTTCCTCCCTCCCTTACTATATATCATACAGAAACACTGGTGATGTTGGGGGTTTATTTCATGTTCTGTCACTTTCCTAGAGTTATTGTTTCAATTATTGTTTTGGACAACTCTAGCAAATCATAGTGTTATCTTCAAAAAGTGATCATTTTATTTCCCCTCTATGTTTATTGTCTCAATTTATTTTTCTTGTCTTATTGTTATTGCTAACATTTGTAACTGAAAGATAGTCAATGTCTTTGCTTTACTTTTGGTCTTATTGGAAAGGTCTTTAGTTTATCCCCTTTACTGATGATGCTGACTCTTGATTTTAGATAAATACTTCTTATAATATTAAGGAGAGATTAATTTATTTCTATGAATTGTACTTTTTAAAAAACAGAAATGGATTTTGTAACTTGCCAAAATTTTTTTGTATCTGTTGTTATAGATGTATGATTTTTGATATTAATTAACATGGTCAATTATATTTATAGTTTTCCTAATACTTAACAACCCTATATTGCTGGCATAAATTAAACATGACTATAATGTATAATTTTTGTGTTATGTTGCTATAATATCCTTGCTAATATTTAATTTATTTTTGAATCAATATTCATTTGGGATATTGGTTTATGGTTTTCTTTATGTTTTGGTTTTTCTCTGTTTAGGTATCTAGATCACATTGTATCATAGGAGAAATTTAGTAAGGCCTCTTATTTTCCTATTTTTCAAACAATGTATGCAATTTATTACAACAATTTATAACAAATATTAATTTTTAATATTTTTCTTTAAATGTTTGATAGAAATCACTTGTAATTTTATCCCATGACCACATGGGAACTCAATTATGACATTCAATTTTTCTTTTATTATTTATTGGCTATTTAAGTTATTCAAGACTTCTGTTTGTTTTTCTGTTAATCTGTACATTTTGTATTTTTTGTAAATATTCATCAATTTAATTTAGATGGTCAGGTTTGGACATATAATTAGGTGAAATTTTTTTTAATAATTTATACCTTCATTAGTTATGAATTAACTTTTTTCATTTTTGATGTTAGTAAACAGAGATTTATTTGTCTTTAAAATTAAATAGTAGAGGTAATAGGAAGGCGTTTCAGTTTGTTTGGTGGAAGAATGACATGGTTATATCTATATTCTAGGAAAATCATGTTGGCAGCCATGTAGAGGATGGATTGCAGTGAGCAGAAACTTGAGGCCTAAAGATTAATTAACTTTTGAAATTGTCCACGTGAGAGCTGATAAGGGTACAAATAGGAATGATAATTGTGTGAATAGAAAGAAGGGGAGAAATATGAGATTTGTGGAGATAAAATTGACTATATTTTTCTGATTGTATATGAGGCATATGGGAGAGTGAGAAATCCACCATGAGCCTAAAACTAGATGACTGGAGAAAAAGTAACCCTCAAAAATTATGGGTTAAATTGGGAGAAAAGGTAGGTGCTAGTACTAGGTCAAGATAATCAATTCAGTTTTGGACATATTGAGTTTAAGATGCCCAAGTAACATCAATTTAAATTGCCCAATTGGCAATTAATGATGTGGGACTTGAGTGCTAAAGTGAGAAGAGGGCTGAATAAATACATATGGCATAGAGGTATGAAGGTAAATGATAAGGTCATCAAGAGAGAATAAGGAGAGAGAAGAAAAACTCAAGAGAGAGTTTTGGGTTGCATCTATAGTTAGAGGGATATGGATGCTGATACAATATCTTAGATGATAGATTTAGATAGGACAGTCAGATCAGATCAGGAGAGTTTCCTCACCCAGGAGTTCTCTTTAACAATGAAATTACAGATCAAATAGGGAGAATGCACTGGAGATGGAACCTTAATGTTTTATTATCATGTTGCTCTTTACTAGATTGACCCAGTTTTCCTTTTTAGGGGTAATTAGATCTGTGAACAGTGAAATGCAAGTAAATCATTTTGGTTTTTTGGTCCTATGGCTTTAGCTGTGCTCTAAACACCAACTTAACAAATAACAAATAAATTATAATACTCTAGGAAAAGTAGGAAATAAAATTTTATAACTTTCTTGCTTCTCATTCTTTTCCCCCTTCCATTTGACCTGTATTCTTCAGGTCACTTCATACAACTCTCCTCAGGTTGATTTCCCAGGTTTTGAAATTCCCAACCCACTTTGGACTTAACAGTTCCTTCTTTCTCTCCTCTGTTTTCTTAATGCTTCACCCTGCTGCTCCCTTGACCTGTACCTCATCCTTTAAGATAGCTTCTGTTGTCTTTTAAGGTGATAAGAAAGTCAACCAGAAGTAGAAAGAATCACTGGACTTAGTGTCAGGAATCCTGGGTTTGAATTTCAGCTTTTCTTCTAATTATTGTGTGAATATGAACAAGTCACTTAGGTTCTCTGGGGCTCACTTTCTTCTTCTGTAATAAAGGAATAATAATACTTATGTGGAATGTTAGACAAGAAAAGTTTAATTTTAAAATCTTATTAATCATGATGGCTTTATATAATCATTAGCTAATATCTAAAGATATAATATGTATGTAAGGCAATGCTCATCATTGATATTGATAGATGTCCATTTATAGTTTGAATAATCTTGATAGATTTGATTTTTTTTTGTTGATATCTTATTAAAGTTGGTGATCATTTTTTTTCTTTTGCCACAAAATGTGACTGCTGAAGAGTTCATACTGAGAGAATCAGAAGTTTCAGAACTTTGATTTTCTTGTTGATTTGCATTTTCTTTGTAGGAATCTTTTAAAGCACCTTAGCCATTTTACAAAAGTTAGATTAATTAAGACTAGAAAAATATAATTATATTATACATAAATTTACTTAACCAGGATTTTATGAACTACTCTAGATGAACCAAGGTGTCTCTGTAAATTCCTCTGTTTTGTGAAATTCCCAGTCCTTCTTCTAGCAATATGTGTGACACATGATTAGCTGACCAAGTAAAGGAGCCACTGTGAATTCATATGTTAAATTTTTTTTTAGTTTTTATGCCTGAATACAGAGTCAGTTTTTTTTAAAGTACTATATATGATTGAGTATACGTATATTCTTTTGTTACCATTTAAAAACCAGGAGATATCATCATTATATGTTCATACATATACACATACATATATATAATTTTAGTTGTCTTTAACTACTTTTTAATTTTTTAAATTTTAATTTAAATGCCTTTGAAAAGGGTTACATTGGGAACCTCATCTTCATTATCTCCTCTCTATAATTAACTTTTGCTTTAAATATTTAGATTTTGCGCCATTTGGTGTATATATATATTAATTATTGAATAATTCCTTAGCCATGGTACTTTCTAGTAGAATGTAGTTTATGTGTTTATCTTTTTAAATCAAATCTATTTTTCTTGTTCTCTAAGATCATTGGCTATTCCAGATCAGTTGAAACCTATTAGATTTTGTTCTAGCCCCTTATTTTAACTATATATCTCTTTGTGTTTTGTTACATAAACAACATATTGTTGGAATGTACTTTCATATTCACCACATTCCCCTCTTCAATTTTATGGGTGAGTTAATCACATTTCACATTCATGGTTATTACCCTTAATTGTATATTTTCTTCCATCTTATTGGCCTATTTTTTCTCTTATCTTTGTTCTCTTCTTTCTCTTTACAAAGGAGAAAAAGGGTTGTGAGTAAGAATTATATTCATACCAATGCTCTATGCTTGCTGTAATCAGTTTCCACTCCTCTTCTATTCCTCTCACTCAGTACCCAATTATAGATTTCTATCCTTTTAAACTACTCTTCATCATCTCATCTCTGATTTTAGGATTTGTTTTTGCTTATAACTAATTCTTCTAAAAATGTACTCCCCTTTACTTTTTTTATAGATTAAATATTGGCAAAATTTATTTTTTTTTCTTTTCTGAGATTAAAAAACAGAAAAAGAAGTTCTAATGTTTTCTTTTTATACTCCAATGGATTATTTTGCACATCCTCTGGGGTACAAGCCCTACTTTGCATATCACTGCGTTTAAACATTTGTATGCAAAAAGATGTGCTGAAAACAAAATAAAATTTATATTATTATAAATATTATAATAGCTTTTATATATAATTTTAGGTTTGTTAAGCACAAAATATAATTGCTACTGAAAACATGTTTTTTATGGGGGAAAATTGCTAAATGTTTACTTATTTCTGGATAGAGCTCTAGACATGTTTTTTTAAATCATTTACTTAGGATTTTATTTGCCGCAATTATAAGTAAAAACAATTAACATTCACTTTTAAAATTTTGAGTTCCAAATTCTCTCACTCTATCCCTACCTCCCACAATTTGATATAGGTATATATGTATATAGACATATTTTTAATGAAAAAAAAGTTGAATGTATAATTTATTATGGATAGGGCTCTAGTCTTACCCCACCTTATCTTATACTATCCTCCCCTATCTTTATCTTTTTCCCATTAATCTACACACTTTATGCTACTACCATTCATAACTCTACACACCCTTCTATACTTCACTTTATCCTATATAATTTATTTGCTCTGCTGCCATAAACCTACACATTCTTTTATATTCTACCTTATCCTAATTTTTCCCCCCTTTTTAATAGATTTTGGGTGGTGCTATACCCTTCATAGTATGTATGTAGTGTTGCCCATTTAACCTGTTCCCAATGTGAGGAGATTTTCAGAACTATGAGTCCTCTTCTGCCTCTAACACCTCTGTATGTGTTCTTCCTCTATCTCATTTGTGTAACATAATTTCTATTCTTACCTTTTCCTAGACAGTTTCAAATCATACTCAACTCTGCCCCAATGTTTCATAAGCTACCAAGTTACTGATGTCAATTTTAAATATATAATATATATTTCCTTACACAACACTAAATGATATGTCCATGTTGAGTTCCTTGAAATTAATCTTTGATATTGGTTCTTATATGTTAATTTTTTTATTGTTTGGGTTTGTTTGAGACAAATTCCTGCAGTAAATCTACAAGTTTTTTGAATGCCCTTTTTTCATTCAATATTATGGATAATTTTTCTGGATATGATAGTTTTGACCATAGGTTTAGTTTTTTTGATTGCTGGTATATATTATCCCAGGATCTGTGGTCTTTTATTGTGGTTGCTGATAAGTCTTGTACAATTCTAATTGTAGCTACAGCATATTTAAATAGCTTTTTTGTTTCTTGCAAAATTTTCTCTTTGATCTGGGGGTTTTGAAATTTGGCAATAATATTCCAATATGATTTTCATAAAGGATCTCTTTGAGATGGTGGTTGGTAGATTTTTTTCTATTTCTACTTTCCCCTCCTGTTCTATCACTCCAAGACAAATTTCTTTGATTATTTCTTACATTATTTATTTTTATCAAAGTTCTTTTTTGGTCACAGCTTTTAGGGAGTCCAATTATTCTCATATTTTCTCTTTTTTGAACTGTTCTACAGATCTGTTTTTATAAAACACTTCACATTCTGTTCTATTGTTTTCATTCTTTATATTTTATTTTGTTATTTTTTTTGTCTCATAGCTTCACTGGCTTCCCTTGCCCAATTCTAATTTTCAAAGAATTGTTTTCTCTTTTAAGACTTTATCTTCTTTTCTCATTCATTGACTTTTTTTCATAATCTTGTTTTTCTTAGAGGATTTTCATTTTTTTAAATTTTTCCTCAATGTATTTCACTTGATATTTAGTCTTTTTTGAGTTTTTCTATAAATTCTTTCTGGATAGGTAGTCATTTGATTATATTCTTTGGGGTAGAAGAGACTTTTTTTTACTGTACTGTCCTCTGAAGATGAAGATGAAAGCCTTCCCTTTTCCCATATTAAGTTTCTATGGTTGGGTTCTTTCTTCTTTGCCTTTTTATTTATTTTATTTTTTAAAATAAGAACTACTAGTGTAAGCACCTTTAATCTTGGGGTGGGGAGATAGTGCCTCTAGCTGCACTCAGTTCTCCTCTCTGACCTGGAACCCCAAACCAATAGCTCCACCATCCCTCAAGCGCTTGCAGTCAGCAGCTTCCCTGACCCACTGATTTCTGCACTCACTGGGTGTGTTGGTTCCTTCATGCCCAGGGCCAAATCTCTGCAGCACAGATAAGCCTGGTGTTCTTGATAAGCTAAAGTTCCTTCTGTCTTCTTGTACTTAGATCCCCCATTTCCCATGTTGTTCCAGAAATGAAAGATTCTTTGGTACTTGCTGAAGCTCTGACCAAACCTAGCTAGCCCCACGTTTTGCACTAGATTTTTCTGTGGAACTAGCCTGAAGGTATTTGTGTTTCACACTAGTTAATCCAGGGTTTGGGTCTTTCTTGAGATCTTCTCAGGTTATTCCAGGAGGACTCCTGTTCTGCCCCAAGTCTTCTTTGTTTTTTACCAATCTATGTTCACCCTGAGGTGCAAATTTGTTATATTTGTGCAGGAAATCTGGAGAGCTTGAAATTTTCTGACTTGCTCTGACATCTTCCCAGAATCCTCTCTTGTTATAAATATTTTTGAACATGTAAGTCCTTTCCCCTGTTTTATGATCTCTTTGGAATATAGATCTAGAATGGTATTTGTGGATCAAAAGTTGTCTTTTGGGTATAGAGCCCGGAATGGTTGGATCAGTTCATAACTTCACCAACAATGCATCAAGTGCCTCAGTTTTCCCACATACTCTCTAAAATTTTTCTTATTTCTTTTCTGTCATATTAGTGAATCTGCTAGATATGAAGTGATACTTCAGAGTTGTTTTGATTTGCAAATTGCAAAAGTGATTTAGAACTGGCTTTTATTTATTCATATAAAAATAGTCAAAATTATTCATTTTACATTTTGTAATATTCTCTAATTTTTATTTCATCAAAAATTCTTCCATATACTATTTTTGTTTTCCTAATTTACTTGTGGTATCATTTTTTATGTTGTCGTTTGTCCTTTGTTCTTGAAGAGGACCATGACATCAGGAAGGTGCTGCCATTACTTGCAAATGAAATGGATTTAAGTGAGGGCTGTGTAAAGGTGCCAGCCTCTCTCTCTCTCTCTCTCTCTCTCTCTCTCTCTCTCTCTCTCTTAATTAAAGCTTCAATTTTTCAAAACATATGCATGGGCAATTCTTCAACATTAGTCCTTGCAAAACATTGTATTAATTATTTCATGTAGTTTTTTACTTGATTCTCTAGAATTTTCTAAGTATAACATCATATCATCTGCAAAAAGTGATAGTTTTGTATCCTCATTTCCTGTACTAATTACTTAACTTGTTTTCTTCTCTTTCTACTATAGCTAACATTTCAGTACAATATTGAATAATAGTGGTGATAAATGGGCATCCTTGCTTCACCCCTGGGGAAGGTTTCTATTCCCCATTTTTTTCCATTCCCCTAAGTTTATTCCCATTACTGATAAAGCTTGCTTATAGTTTCAGATACTACTTATCATTTTAAGAAAAGGTTGGTTTATTCCTAAGCTTCATCCTTCATTTTTAAAGAGAACCAATGATATCATAGAGTGATATCTTAACTTTCATGTGAATTGGATTTAAGTGAGCCATCACTTAAATTATCAGCCTTACTCTCTCTTTCAGAGACCAATGGCAGAACAAAAGTCAAGATGATTGGTAATAGACTGGGAAGCCTTAATGTCTTTGATGTCTAACCAAGCTCTAAACTCTCCACAGTCTCTGCTTCCGTGGTTTTTATGACTCTTGGAACCAATTGTTCTCATCTGACCATTTTGCCAGGGATAGTCTTCCCATTTGTGGGGTAGATATCCTCCTAACTCACTGACAGGTTTGAGGTCTGTTGGTTTCCCTTAACCTAGTTTAGTGTGTTTGCTGAAGTGATTCTATCAGGATTTATGTGCATGCTCCAGTTTCTTGGAGCCACATGTGACAGTTAGATGAGAGGTAGTTGCCAAATGTAGATGAGCAGCCCTGAAAAGGGCTCAGCAGGCCCTCACACCAGAGGTGTTAGTGCTCCCTAAATATCTCATTCACCTCAGATTCAGTATAGTAGATTTGCTACAATAGATTGAGAATTAGAAGAGACCTTAGAATTCATCTGGTTCAACCCTGCCAACATCCCCCCTTTTATTTTTCTTATTGGAGAAATTTTCCATTCCTGTTTCCCATTTTATTCCTCCTTTCCTTCTCCCCTAAAAGGATTTTTGCCAATGAAAGAGAAAGAAAAATTGAGAAATAAAACCACAAAACACTAAAGCAAAGAGGATGGAAAATTCTATTAGAAATGGGATAAAAATCAAATGAGCCACAGGGAAAAACAGTCACCAGTGTAAGTAACATGCTGAGGCATTTTGGATGAGTCTCCCTGGAAGGCAAATATTAAATGGAACCCCTATTCCTGATGACCACCAGAACTCCTAGAAGTTCCCGTGTCAGTGGTGAACTAGGAAGTGGAAATAAGGCAATTGGATCGTCTGAGGCTCTTTGGTCTTCTCCTAGTGACTTCCTCCTATAAATCAGCTCTAGACAGCTGCATCCACTTGCACTATAGGGTAGAAAAATACACCCTACTGCTAGACAACAACAGAGGCTCCAAAAACATCACAAAGATCATAGGGCAGGGGAGCTCAGCCCAAGATTTAACAAAATAAACCTATCAGCTGCACAGAACAGTGTGTTTATTTTAACAACAGCAATCCCTTCTGTACCAGAGGAAGGAGGTAGATTTATCCTTCGACTTGGTGGGTATATACAGTGGAAAGACCAACCCCTGAAATGAAGCAAACTTGTCTGCTTGTCCATTTATTTATTTTCTTGGTATATATCTTATCTTTTGGGTCAGAGTTTCAAAGTCAGGGTAGAAGGCCTGCCATATTCTATTGCTGAACATTCGTCAGTGAGATTTTTTTTTGCGTGGCTCTGCTTCCTATCTGATTAAATGGAAAGAAAAGTCTTATATTTATACTGTAGAATATTATATTATATTTGTCAAGAATCTGTGCAGTCCTATTTAAGATTTTATTTAATTCAACAAACATGTATTATGCATGTACATTTAAAGATATATGCTATGCATGGTAATATCGGAGTGGAGGAGATAGTAATATAAAAAATGGTCCGTGCCTCCAGGGGAGATAGAATGACCTATACAAATAACTTCAAAAAAGGGTGAATATAAATGCTTAAGAATTTAGTTCAAGAGTGAATAAAATTTTTTCCAGCTAGGGGAATAAGGGAAAATTGCATTAAGGAAATAATATTAGAGCTAGGTCTTGAAGGTTAAGCTAGGTAGATTTTTCAAAAGGCAAACTTGGAATGTTCTAGTGCATTCTGGGTAGAAGGAAGAGTCTGGAAAAAAAAAGTACAGAGTTTGGGGACAAGGAACTAGTTTTGATGGAGCACAAAATCCTAGACTTTATACTTAGAGAAATTTTAGATATCATGTAAGCCCACTCTGTCATTTGATATATAAGTGGTCCAAATAAGTTAAATGACTTGCTTTAGGTCATATAGCTAGTTAGTGGCAGGGCCGAAAATAGAACCTGTTCTGTGATCTTTCCATTCTATCTTCTTGCTTTCCCTAGAGTATAAGTACTTAATTTTCTTTTATTTGTCATAGATCTCTTTGGTGATCTAATGAAGGCTTTGGAAATCTTCTTGAAATATTTTTAAATAATTGAAGGAAAAGGCTAAATTTCAGCTAGAGATTAGTGAAAATAAAGATTTAATTTTTTCTTATCCAAGCTTACAGGCTCTTTGAAATATATGAACAGACCCCCTGTTAGGAACTGCAGCTTTAATTCCAATAGACTTGTGATAGTGCCATTTACATGCAGAGAGAGAGCTAAGGAGATTGAATGTGGATGAAATGATAGTATTTTTGCCTTTTTTGTTGTTTTTATTGTTTATTTTCTTGTTTTCTTCCTTTTCTCATTTTTCCCTTTTGAGCTATTTTTTGGGGTGCAGCTTGATGAATTTGGAAATATGTTTACAGGAATTGCACATGTTTAACCTATGTCAGATTTCTTGCTGTCTTGGAGAGGTGAAAGGAAGGAAAAGAGAGAGAAAAATTTGGAACACAAGTTTTTGCAAAGGTGAATGTTGAAAACTATCTTTGCATGTATTTGGAAAAATAAAATACTATTAAAATAATTTAAAAATCTGCAACTTTGGCAGCCTATAATAATATGGTCTATGAGATAATATAAAAGTTTGCTATAACCATATTTTAATTTACTTACAATGCCAGACTAGGGCATTTAATGAACAATAGGTAGACAGTGAGAGTTCTTGAGCAGGAATTTATATGGGATCAGATTAGGAAGATTAACTTGAGAGTGATATGTAGGATTGGAAAAGCATATGACTGAAATTGAGGAGAATAGTTAGAAGGAAATGACAATGTATGCTGAGAAAATGAGGACATGACCTTGAATGGTAACGGAGGGTCTGAAAATGAGAGACAAATGTAAGAGGGATTTGTTGTTATTTTTCTGCCGTGTTTTTCTCTTCATTTAGGGTTTTCTTGGCAATGATACTGGTTTTGTCATTTCTTTTTCCAGCTCAATTTACAGTTGAGGAACTGAGGCAAACAAGGTGAAATGACTTGCTTAGGGTCACACAGCTAAGTGTTTCAGGTTAGATTTGAACTGAACTCAGGCTCATGAGTTTTCTTGACTGGCACTCTACTGTACCATCTAGCTGCCTATGACAGATATAGTGGAGGTAAAAATCTACAAGGATTGGTAATTAATAGAAGCAGAAGATTAGAGAGAAAGAGGAGTTAAAAAATGACCATGAGTTATGCTTTGGATGACTCAGGAGAATAATGATTCTGCCTATAGAAAAAGGAGAAACAGGAAGAAATTAGTAATGTAGGAGAATGGGAGGAAGGTGATTATTTTACTTTTGGACAAACAACTCCTTAATGAATATTGATGCAAAAATCTTAAATAAAATATTAGCAAAGAGATTACAGAAAATCATTCCCAGAATAATACACCATGACCAAGTAGGATTTATACCAGGAATGCAGGGATGGTTCAATATTAGGAAAACTATTAACATAATTGACTATATTAATAACCAAATTAACAAAAAAACATATGATAATCTCAATAGATGCAGAAAAAGCATTTGATAAAATCCAACATCCATTCCTATTAAAAACATTAGAGAATATAGGAATTAATGGACTTTTCCTTAAAATAGTCGGTAGCATCTATTTAAAACCATCAGCTAGCATCATATGTAATGGTGATAAACTGGAACCATTCCCAATAAGATCAGGGGTGAAACAAGGTTGCCCACTATCACCATTACTATTCAATATTGTATTAGAAATGCTAGCCTTGGCAATAAGACAAGAAAAAGAGATTAAAGGAATTAGAGTAGGTCATGAGGAAACCAAATTGTCACTCTTTGCAGATGATATGATGGTCTACTTAGAGAACCCTAGAGAATCATCTAAAAAACTATTAGAATTAATCCACAACTTTAGCAAAGTTGCAAGATACAAAATAAATCCACATAAATCATCAGCATTTTTATACATCAGCAACAAAATGCAACAGCAAGAGATACATAGAGAAATTCCATTCAAAATACCTATCGATAGTATAAAATATTTGGGAATATATCTGCCAAGGGAAAGTCAGGATCTATATGAGCAAAACTACAAAACACTCTCCACACAAATAAAGTCAGATCTAAACAATTGGAAAAACATCAAGTGCTCTTGGATAGGTCGAGCGAATATAATAAAGATGGCAATACTACCTAAACTAATCTATCTATTTAGTGCTATACCAATCAAACTCCCAAAAGATTATTTACTGACCTAGAAAAAAATAACAACAAAATTCATCTGGAAAAACAAAAAGTCAAGAATTTCAAGGGAATTAATGAAAAAAAATGCAAATGAGGGTGGCCTAGCTGCACCAGATCTAAAACTATATTATAAAGCAGTGGTCACCAAAACCATTTGGTACTGGATAAGAAATAGAGTAGTGGATCAGTGGAATAGGTTAGGTTCACGGGACAAAATACTCAATGACAATAGTAATCTAATATTTGATAAACCCAAAGACCCCAGTTTTGGGGATAAAAACTCACTATTTGACAAAAACTGCTGGGATAATTGGAAATTAGTATGGAAGAAATTAGGCACTGACCCACACCTAACACCATATACCAAGATAAGGTCAAAATGGATTCATGATCTAGGCATAAAGAATGATATTATAAACAAATTAGAACAATGTAGGATGGTTTACCTCTCAGACCTGTGGAGGGGGAAGGAATTTGTGACCAAAGAAGAACTAGAGGTCATCATTAATCACAAAATAGATAAATTTGACTATATCAAGTTAAAAAGTTTTTGTACAAACAAAATGAATGCAGACAAGATTAGAAGGGTAGCAGTAAACTGGGAAAACATTTTTACATCCAAAGGTTCTGATAAAGGCCTCATTTCTAAAATATATAGAGAATTGACTCAAATATATAAGAATTCAAGCCATTCTCCAATTGACAAATGGTCAAAAGATATGAACAGACAATTTTCAGAGGAAGAACTTGAAACTATTTCCGGTCACATGAAAAGGTGCTCCAAGTCACTATTGATCAGAGAAATGCAAATTAAGACAACTCTGAGATACCACTACACACCTGTCAGATTGGCTAAAATGACAGGAAATGATAATGATAACTGTTGGAGGGGATGTGGGAAAACTGGGACACTGATACATTGTTGGTGGAACTGTGAATGGATCCAACCATTCTGGAGAGCAATTTGGAACTATGCTCAAAAAGTTATCAAACTGTGCATACCATTTGACCCAGCAGTATTTCTACTGGGCCTAAATCCCAAAGAGACTTTAAAGGAGGGAAAGGGACCCACATGTGCAAAAATGTTTGTGGCAGCCCTTTTTGTAGTGGCAAGAAACTGGAAATTGAAAGGATGCCCATCAATTGGAGAATGGCTGAATAAATTATGGTATATGAATATTATGGAATATTATTGTGCTGTAAGAAATGACCAACAGGAGGATTTCAGAGAGGCCTGGAGAGACTTGCATGAACTGCTGCTGAGTGAAATCAGCAGAACCAGGAGAACATTATACACAGCAACAAGACTATATGATGATCAATTTTGATGGACATGGTTCTCTTCAACAATGATGTGATTCAAACCAGTTTTTCTGCGATGAAGATAGTCATATACATCCAGAGAGAGGCCTGTGGGAACTGAGTGTGAACCACAACACAGCATTTTAATGCTTTCTGTGAATATTTCCATGCATTTTGTTTTCCTTCTTAGGTTGTTTTTTCTTCTTCTCTTTCTAGATCTGATGTTTCTTATGCAGTAAGATAACTGTATAGATATGTATACATGTATTGTATTTGTCATATAATTTATCCTATTTAGCATGTATTAGATTACCTGTCATCTAGAGG
>JAJPUD010002638.1:27955-110200 GCA_023553655.1 Myrmecobius fasciatus
AAAAAAAACCCAAAAAACTTTTGGACAAACAAAATTTGATAAAGGATTAGATTTGGAGTTAGAGAATCTTAACTGTATCATTACCCAGAGTAAAACAAGGCTCAAACTGCATATCCCTTGTTTGACTGCAGCATCCTGCTAGCCTCTGGCTACAATGAACATAAAAAGAGGCATCCATATGGGGCAAGCCCTTCAGATTGCCCTAGAGTCACCACCCTCTCCCCTGCTGACCAGACGTATTTCAGTATCGGGAAATGAGGTTCTAATATGTACCCAAATTAAGGGCTCTAGTATCTTTTTTGAATAATCTTTCGTAGTGGGTTGAATAAACATCCTTTCATTAACTGTTTAGTAACCTATAAGTGCCTCATTTTATCCCAATTTTGAAAGTAATAGGATACTTACCAGCTACAAAGGTACCTGGTTGGAACTGGGGGCTTCAGAATAGAGATTTATTGCTTTGGGCCTTGATGCTGATGGTTTAGGTGGAAAATCATTGGGAAGGCCCCAAGTACTTTGGAGGCTCAACAATCAGCAATAGTCTATTTAAATAGAGGAAGATGCATTCCATATGAATTTATTCTATATGGCAGAAAAATCTAGTGCAATTCCAGAGTTAAGGAACTTTATGACTTTAAAAAAACAACAACACAAAACCAAATGCTCAAGGCAGCTAAATTCTTATGTGACTTGCAATAAGATATCTGATATGCTAGTGTTTACCGGTCATGTGTTGTTCTGTTTTGTTTTTAGTAACCCAGCTATCTTTTAAATGACATGCTTTCTAAAGGTTAGATGAAGGGCAGTGGATGGTTTCAGAGCAGATATCAATTCTACCACATAAGTTATTGAAGCCTGATTCACTTAAATCCAAAGCCAGGTCTTTAATTTTTCTAACTGCTAATCGTTAACACAGAGGATTTTTTTTTAAGTACTGGGTGACCTGTTTTTTTATACATATACATACAGACACAGATACAGACACCAAGATATACAGACATACAGAAGGTTGCTTGTCTTAAAGCACTTATTCAAGAATAGTGAATCAAAGACTATAACAGAAGAGAGATGGGAATTCATAAGAAGCAGAGGGAGAGGGAAGGGAGGAAGTGATGGATGACAGGACAGCAGGAGGTGGAAGAACTGGGAGGAAGAGTGATGAAAGGAAATTTCCCAGGGGTGTTTCCTATTAGCTCTTGAAGCCATTGCCACTGTGGTGGGTCAGCCTGATGCTATTATCTAAGCCTATTCGCAGGTCAAGGGGAGGAGAGGGAATGTAAGGGAAGACAAGTTTTCCCTGGATATATGGATGCTTTTGAGTGCTTCCCTCTTACTTTCACTTGTATTACTGCAGGCAAATGCATCAATTGCTCAATATTATGCAAATGTGAAGCAAAAGGAACAAAAGAAAAGAGTTGTAAGGAAAAAAAATAGTACCAGCAATAACAGATTGTTCCACTGAGTTTTAAAACCAGTCCAAACCTTGTCATCACACCTTTAAAAGTAGTCTTCACTGAGCCTAAAGGAAATACCTGGAAGCAAGGACATAATTGATGTATGTTTGAATATTTATGTTTGTAAGGGGATGAGGGAGGGACTCATCCTGTTTATAGTTTTGAAAGCGTGCGTGTGTGCATGTGTGTGTGACAGAGAAAGACAGAGACAGAGACACAGAGAGAGACACAGAGAAAGAAAGAGGT
The DNA here is from genome assembly GCA_023553655.1 of Myrmecobius fasciatus. Lineage (NCBI taxonomy): Eukaryota > Metazoa > Chordata > Mammalia > Dasyuromorphia > Myrmecobiidae > Myrmecobius > Myrmecobius fasciatus. The sequence continues at coordinate 29,656 of JAJPUD010002638.1, forward strand.
GGGAGGAAAAGAGAGAGACAGAGAGACAGAGACGACAGAGACAGAGAGAGAAGAGAGGATGAGCACAGATGGACTTGGCTATCTTCTCCCACTTAGTGAAACAGGAAATATATGTATTTACATTTGCTGAAGGACTTATTTGCTTATTTATTAGTGACTATGTTTTCTTTAATTCCTTTTACCTAAGCAATACTCCTTACTCTGAATCTAAAGTTGGCAGAATTTAACCCTAAAACACTGCAAAATATTACTATCTTGAAATATCTATCATGACTAAATATTGCATCAATTCATTAATCGATAAATTAAACAACCATTTGTTAAGCACTTCTGTTGTTCCATCCTTTCAGTCAAGCCTGACTCTTTGTGACCTTTTTTTTTTGGGGGGGGGTTTGGCAAAGATAGTAAAATAGTTGGTCATTTCCTTTTCTAGCCTAAGCACCCATTCTGTGTAAAATGTGCTTGGGTGAGGGAAATATGAACATAATTTAAGAAAGATCTTGCCTTGATGACTTGGCATTTAAATATGTTACTGAATAAATAAATCCCTACAATGTACAGGCAGGTGCTATGATACTACTCAAAATTATGCCTTTTTTCATGAATTTAGACCCCAAATCATGCAGAAAATGGTGTTTGGAGAAAATGATGGCCTCAGCATACTTGAATCAAGTCAAAAGTGATGGTAAGGTAGCTGTAATTTTTTCCCTTTCTTACTTTTCAACTTTGTGCATGTGCAGTGCAGTGTGCATGTTGTATACCACCTCATATGAGGTCCCAAAACACTATTCAAAAAGCCTTTATTTACAAGGCAAGAGCTTGAAGGAATCTTAAGATCTAGACAGGGTTTTTTTTAAGAATGGGGAAAGTTGGGAAAATTTGAAGGCTTTAAGGAAGGAACCAGTAGGAAGAGAGAAATTGAAGATTAGTAGAGGAGTGATGTTGGGGGGGGAGGAAAGTGCAATATACTGGTAAAAGATGAGAGAGGATTAGATGAAAGGCACATGATGAAGAGTTAGTCTAGGTGAGGGTAATCTCTTAATTAGAAACTAAAGTAGGAAGGAATGGAAAATGATAATGATACATCTCTTCTCCTCACTCATACAACCCCCATCCTAGATCAGGACCTTATTATTCTGCTTATTAAAAAACCCTCTTAATTGGTTTACCTGATAGTAGTCTCCTCCAATTCACACTCTGCTTGAATGACAAATTGATATTCCCAAGCCATAGGTCTGAGTGTGTCAATACTGCTCAATCAATTCCAATGATTCCCCCCTCTTTCATCTAAGGTAATGTACAAACTCTTCTAACTGGCTTTTAGAGATCCAAGCTTATTACCTATTACACTGTTTCCCTCAAATTGACTTTCTTGTCAAACACATGGCTGATAGGCAGCATTCAGACCAAACTAAAATATAATTTGGGAAATATTTAACAAAATAAATGATAATGTAATAGAATATAGATAATATTAAATGGAGGTTTTATGTCAATATGTGACCTCCAGGGATCTTTATATACCCTTATCCTTATGGTGGCATCCATTTCTATTTGACACCACTACTTTACAAAATATTCCATTTCTTATCTGTGAGTCTTTTCATAGGCTTTTTTCCATGCATATTAATAATCCCTCTCCTCACCATCCCCTACAGCTTTTTTTCTATTACCAGCACCTTATATAGATCCTGGCACATAATAAGTGCTTAGAAAATTCTTATTGAATAAATGAATTAAAAGATGGAAAATTAAGCAAGTTGGCCAAAAGAAAACCTTGAATTTCTTTTAAAGTTTTCTAAAACCATTAAAAAAATTGTGTCATAATTGCCAATGTGTTTTTACTTTCTACCCCTCCTTTCAGAGTTACTCTCATAGGCTCAATGATTTAGAGCCAGAGAAATCCTAGATGTCATTAAACCAATATTTTTATTTTACTAATTTTCATTATCTGTTCCTATAATTATTAAGTTAATGTTTTATAATGTAACATTATATACTTGAATTACTTGTATTAAGCTAGTTCTAAAAAGATAGGAAACCTCTATGTCCACAAGTTAAATCTTTCTCTGAGCCCTAGTTTCTGTATCATTAGAAGGAGAAAATTCTCTTTAGGGAGAAAATTCTACAAGTTGGTGGGTCCAATTTGTGAGTTACTTTAGACTAGGGAAGATCTGACTGAGCTAGTTTTGGAAAACCTTGAGTTTCTCCCTTCTCACAGCCTGGTCTGTTTTAGATCTAATCTGCCAGATGGTACCAATTTGCTGAGCTCGTATTCAGCTTTCCAAATAGTGTGCATTGGCATCTCAGAATTTTTTTCTAGCTAACACTACCAGTCCAATATGGACATTATTTGTATGGTTCATCTATAAGTTTTCTTTCATAAAACTGGAAAATAACAACTCATTTCCATTACCATGTTGTCATGCCTCTCACATGCATTTTTTCCTCCTAGGTTCATTGCTTCTGTCAAAGGAGCTATATGTAGCATTATTGTCTCATATCTATAATTGAAATCATCTGGCTTTGCATGGATTTCTGTATTTTACCTAGTGTTCTAGTTGGGTTTAACTATGGCATGTCATATGAGAGAGTGGGAGGAGAAAGGGAGCTTAGCAAATCATTTGCAGGTATAGCCAACATCAACAACAAGCTTGTTACAGAAATTTAAAGCCAAAATACCCCTAGCTTGGTGCCTCATTCTTTGGAGTGGTGCTTCTTTTTCTGTGCATGTTTCTGGGCAAGGAATTGCTGCTATAATGAGAAGGCAAGAGAGAGAAAAGGAAAGGGAAAAAGTCCTCTCCCAAGAATGTGAGGATTATACTATTACTGCGGTTACAACATTGGCTATAGAGAAACAGAATCAAGATTTGTTATACTCTGTGCCAATGAGAAAATCACCAACTTATAAAGGTTTCTATTTAGGAGATCAGGAAATAGAAATGGATCTCAAAGCCATATTTGGTGTTTTGGGGTTATAGGCCCAGGATATATTGGAGCCAGCTCAGACTGTAGAGGGAGAGCAGACTATTTGACTTTTAGTGCATGAACACCTCCAAAATTGGCAAAAGCTATTAATCAGGGCCTGATTTATTGTTTTGTGGATTGCCTAAACCCAAAAAAAATATTAGAGGAAATACTAATAATATAGATTAAATTTTAAAGTCTGTCAAACTTCAGAGAGCTGATTGTTAAATATTTACTAGGATACCCTGATTGAGGCTTTTTTTTTCTTTTCTACCATTGGGGATTTTAGTACAACTGTAATGATGTCTCCTTCCCAAGTTTGATAAAGGACTATATGCTATCAACTCTTTGTCTTTCCTAAAACCGGCTCCTGCTCTACCTTGAAATCTCAAAGATTTGGGGAAATCAAAAGTAGTCACTTTCATAGGGGAGTAGGAGACTGCTATTATGAGCTGAGTGCTCATCATGCTCGGCTTGCTAACTAAGACCTAAAGATTCTTGGGACACAGAGCTACATTTATTAACAAGAGAGCCTTGAGTAGCTTTTAAACTCCCCTTCTGATATTTACAGACTATGATCACAGCTAAATCACTTAACTTCTCTGAACCTCAATTTTCTCATCTAAAAAGTAAGAGTAATAATACCCATAAAGCTTATCTGACAAGAATTGTTATGAAACTTAAATGCTATAAGTACTTTGAAAATCTTAAGATACTATAAAAATGACATTTTAATATTTTATTGGTATTTGGAACCAGGGTTGCACCTGGAGTTTCATTTAATCTAGTCTTGGATTTAGCAACAATATCCTTTGAATCAACCAAAATTCCTAAAGATGTCTAGTTAAGAGAGTCTTTCCCTCTCTCCAGTTTGGAGTAGAGAAAAGTAAAAATATAAGAGAATTGATGATGATTTAGAAAAAAAGAATAAAGGGGCAGCTAGGTGGAGCAGTGGTTAGAGCACCAGCCCTGAAGTCAGGAAGATCTGAGTTCAAATCTTGTCTCAGACACTTAACATTCCCTAGCTGTGTGACCCTGGGCAAGTCACTGAACCCAAATTGCCCCAGCAAAAAGAAAAAAAAAGAATAAAATAAAAGTTTTTTTTGAGTAATATCTGAATTCTTTAGCTTCCTAATACATCTACTAATGCTCAGTTCTGAGCATTGGATTTTAAGGAGGATGTTGACAAGTTGGAATGGATGCAAAGAGTAGTGATTAGAATGGTGAATTAAATAGTACCATTTCAGATTTTATATTCCTAGATCATTTTTATTCTTGTGTTTTCTTTGTTTTCCCTGAAATTATTGACATTTTGATTCTCTGGTTAATTTTCAATGATATTTTTCCTAATTACATGTAAAGACAATTTTTAACACTTATTTTTACAAAATTTTGACTTCCAAATTTTTTTCCATCTCTCCCTTCCTTCCCCTCTTCCAAAAAATGGTAGGCAATTTGATACAGGTTATACATGTGTTATCATGCAAAACTTTTTTTCATTATTAGTCACGGTTGTGAAAGAAGAAACACATCAAAAGAAAAAAAGACCATGAAAAATAAAAAAGTAAGTGAAAAAATATGCTCCAATCTGTATTCAAAGTGTATCAGTTCTTTATTTGTTTATGAGTAGCATGTTCCTTCCTGAGTCTTTTGTACTTGTCTTGGATTATTGTGTTGCTCAGAAAAGCTGGTCATTCATAGATGATAATCATCAATGTTGTTGATACTGTGAACAATGTTTTTCTGGTTCTGCTCATTTCACTTTTCATCAGTTAGTCTTCCCAGGTTTTTCCTGAAATTTGTCTATTCATCATTTCTTATTATACAATAATATTCCATTATATTATCCTACCAAAGATTGTTCAGCCATTTCCCAATTGATAGGCATCCCCTCAATTTATATCTTACCAGCATGAAAATGGCTGTTATAAACATGTTTACATATATGGTATTTTCCTCTTTTATGATCTATTTGAAATACAGAGCTAGTGATGGTATTGTTGGATTAAAAAACAATTTGGTTGCCCTTTGGGCATAGCTCAAAATTGCTCTCCAGAATGGTTGGATCAGTTCACAACTCCTCCTACAATGCGTAAGTGTCCCAATTTTCCCACATTCTTTCCAACATATATCATTTTCTTTTTTTTTTAATTATATTAGCCAATCTGTTAAGTGTGAGGTGATATTTCAGTTAATTTGTATTTCTCTAATCAAAGTAATTTAGATTCTTTATATGCCCATATGTAGCTTTGATTTCTTCATCTGAAAACTGCTTGTTCATATCCTCTGACCATTATCAATTGGGGAATAGCTTGTATTCTTATAAATCTGGCTCAATTCTCTATACATTTGAGAAATTAGACCATTATTATAGACACTTGTTATAAAGATTATTTCCCAGCTTTCTGCTTTCCTTCTAATTTTGGTTCCATTGGTTTTATTTGTACAAAAGCTTTTAATTTTAATATGATTAAAAGTATTCATTTTATATTTTAGAATGTTTTCTATTTCTTGTTTGGTCTTGAATTCTTCCCTTCCCCATAGATCTGAGATAGATTGTTCTTTGCTCTTAGAATTTCCTTATGGTGTTATTCTTTATGTCATGTACCCATTTTGACCTTATCTTGGCATACAGTGTAAGACATTGATCTTTACCTAATTTGTGTTCTATTATTTTCCAGTTTTCCCAGAAATTTTTGCCAAAGTATGAGTTTTTATCTCAAAGGTTAGGGTCTTTGAGCTTGTAAAACACTGTTACTATTGTCATTGACTACTGTGTCTTATGTACTTAATCTATTCCATTGATCCACAGAGTGATAGTTCTTCCCCTATCGTTGCCTATACTAATTGCTTTGAATTTTTTTTAATGCTATAGCTAGCATTTCTAACTGAATAATAGTGGTAATAATGGGCATTCTTGCTTCATCTCTGATCTTATTAGGAAAGCTTCTAGTTTACATTACATATATCCCCATTACATATAATGCATGCTGATCACTTAGTTACTTCTGTTCATTTTAAGGAACACTCCCTTTATTCCTATGCTATCCATTATTTTTTAATAGGATTGAGTGCTATACTTTTGTCAAAACCTTTTTCAGAAACTATTGAGATTATCATTTGATTTCTCTTGGTTTTGCTATTGATAAAATCAGTTATGTTGGTAGTTTTCCTAATATTAAATCACCCCTACATTCAAATTCCACCTGATCATAGGGTATAATCTCTGTTGTATATTGCTGTAATCACCTTGCAAATATTATATTCAATTTTTTGCATCAATATTCAGTAGGCAAATCAGTCTGTAATTTTATTTCTTTGTTTTTGCTCATTCTGATTTTGATATCAGAATCACATTTGTGTCATAAAAGGAGTTTGGTAGGACTCCTTTGCTTATTTTTCCAAACAGTTTATATAATATTGGAATGAATGGTTCTTTAAATATTTGTTAGAATTCTCTTGCAAATCCATCTGGTTTTGGAGATTTTTTTCTTAGGGAGCTCATTTAATGGGTTGTTTAATTTCTTATTTTCTAAGATGGGTTTATTTGGGCATTCAGTTTCCTGATCTGTTAAGGTAGATAATTTATATTTTTGTAAATATTCATTTATTTAATGCAGATCATCAGATTAATTTGCATAGAATTAAGCAAAATATTTCCTAATGATTATTGCAATTTCTTCTTTATTGGTGGTGAATTTACACTTTTCATTTTTGATACTGGATATTTGGTTTTCTTTTTTCTTTCTTTTTAGATCAAATTAACCAATGTCTAATCTATTACTGGTTTTCTCTTAAAACCAGTTGCTATATTTATTCATAAGCTTAATAGGTTTTTTTTAACTTTCTATCTTATTAATCTCATCTTTGATTTTCAGGATTCCCAATTTGGTGCTCAGAAGGGAATTTTTAATTTGTTCTTTTTCTAGCTTTTTAAAAAAATTGCATGCATAATTTGTTAATCTGTTTTTTTTCTATTTTGTTGATATAATAATTTAGAGAAAGAAAATTTCCCTTTAGTACTATCTTGACTGAATCCCATAAATGTTGGGATATTGTCTCATTGTTGTAATTTTCTTCAATTACATTATTGAGTATTTCTACGACTTGTCTTTTGACCCACTTATTCTTTAGGATTAGATTATTTAGTTTCCAATTAATTTTTTATCAATGTTTTCATTGTCCTTTGTGGAATATAATTTTATTGCATTATGATCTGAAAAATGTTTAATATTTCTGACTTTATACATTTGACTGTATATTAATACATAATTATACATTATATAATAATACATGGTCAATTTGTGTATTGCTGCTGAGAAAAAAAGTATATTCATTTCTGTTCCCATTCAGTTTTCTCCAAAAGTCTGTAACTCATTTTTTAATATTTTATTTACCTCAGTTTCTTTCTTATTTCTTATTTGGTTGCATTTACTGAATTTTGGAAGGGGACAGTTGAGGTCCTTCATTAGTATTGTTTTGCTATTTCTTCATATAGCTTTAATAATTTGGATGCTATAGTTCTGACATTGCTTCATTGTCTATGGTATTCTTTTAGCAAGCTGTAGTTTCCTTCTTTATCTCTTTTACTTATATCTATTTTTGCTTTTGCTTTGTCTAAGATCAGGATCGGTACCCCTGCTTTCTTTTTTAAATTTCAGCTGAAGCATAATAGATTCTGCTTCAGAATATATTTCTTGTAAACAATTATTGTAGGATTCTAATTTTTTTTAACCACTTTGCTGTTCACTTGTTTTATGGTGAGTTCATCCCATTCATATCCAGTTATGATTACTAACCATGTATTTTCTTCCATCCTACTTTCCTTCTGTTTTTCCTCTATTTTCTTTCATCCACTTCCTCCTCACCAGTATTTTGCTTCTGTCTACCATCTCCCGCTCCTGTCAGTAATGCTGACAGGTTCAAGTGATGCTCACTGTCCACGTTCCCATCTTCCCCTCACTGTAATAGGTCTTTCATGCCTTTTTATATGAACCAATTTACTCCACTCTACTTCTTCCATTCTTCTGCACCCAGTGTATTCCTCCTTCTCATCCTTTAATTATTTTTAATGTATTCCCTTAAATTCATCTTATACCCATATCCTCTCTCTGTGTATATTCCTTCTAGCTGTACTATTAGTGGTAAAATTTTCAGAAATATTAAGTATTATCTTCCTATGTAGGGATGTAAACAATTTATCTCCATCAAATTCTTTATATTTTCTTTTCACTTTTTACCCATTTATGCTTCTCTTGGGTCTTGATACTGGAGATCAAATTTTTAGTTTAATTCTTCTCTTATGAAAGCTTGAAATCCTTCTGTTTCATTGAATGACCTAATTTAATTAAAAAAATTTTTTTTGCTTTCTCATAGTTTCTTTTGTTCACTTTTAGAGTCTTTGTAGCCAATTTCTTCTCCCTCCCTCCCTTCCCTTCTTCCTCCCTCCCTCCTTTACCCCTCCCATCCTTCCTTCCTTCTTTCCTTCCTTCCTTCCTTCCTTTCTTCCTCCTTTCTTCTTTCCTCCTTCCTGCCTTCCTTTTTCCCTTCCTCCCTTCCTTCCTCCCTCCCTCCTTTATCCCTCCCATCCTTCTTTCCTTTCTTCCTTCCTTCCTTCCTTCTTTCGTTCCTTCCTTCCTTCCTTCCTTCCTTCCTTCTTTCGTTCCTTCCTTCCTTCCTTCCTTCCTTCCTTCCTTCCTTCCTTCCTCCCTTCCTTCCTCCCCCCCTTCCTTCCTTCCTTCCTTCCTTCCTTCTTTCCTTCCTTCTTTCCTTCCTCCCTTCCTTCCTCCCCCCCTCCTTTACCCCTCCCATCCTTCCTTCCTTCCTTCCTTCCTTCCTTCCTTCCTTCCTTCTTTTGTTCCTTCCTTCCTTCCTTCCTTCCTTCCTTCCTTCCTTCCTTCCTTCCTTCCTTCCTTCCTTCCTTCCTTCCTTCCTTCCTTCCTTCCTTCCTTCCTTCCTTCCTTCCTTCCTTCCTTCCTTCCTTCCTTTCTTCCTTCTTTCCAACCATCCTTCCCAGGCCTAAGTATAGTCTTGTTACATGTGAGGAAGTACTATGACTTGGGGAAGAGGTTGTCTGGAGTGGGGAACCTGATTTAATCTACAACTTTGACCTGGAATTTGGGTTGTGGAGCTGAACTCAGTATAGATAGCATGGTAGAACTTTTTTTTTTTCTGCTTCTTGGGACTTTCCCTGACTCTAGTTATCTAATGAGATTGTTGGTTTCCTTGTGCAGTTAACCACTAATGGTCTCCAAGATTTGATATCCCATTGGTGTCAGGCTTGTATGCCAGAGTGCTCTCAGACTGACTCTTGAGAAGACTCAACTCCTGCAGCAAACCTCATCTATTTGTTTCATTTTTATGGCACAAGAGAGTTCTTTGGTTCCTTAATTTCATTGCTTTGCTTCACTGTTAATAGGTGTTCCCCAGGAGTTCTAGGTCTGCCTAGAGCAAGGGTTCTTAACCTTTTTTGTGCCATAGATTTTTTGGTAGTCTGGTAAGGTTTGTGGAACCCTTCTCAGACTAATATTTTAAATGCAAAAAAAATACTCAACATTACAATGGAAAATGATTATGTTAAAATACAATTAGTAGAATATTAAAACAAAAACAATTCACATAACCTTAGGTTAAGATTGATTGGAACCTTTTAAATTGCCATCTTAACCAGAAGTAACCTTGACTAAATTTTACATAATATTATATTGCTTCTACTACATTAATTGTATTTTTAAAGAGTCCTTTTAAATGGTTTGTTCTCTTTGCTCTATAGGAGCTACTTTAATCTGTTGCTTTTGTTTTTTTAAGTGATGAATCAAAATTGTACAACATTAAGAATCATATGTGGAGTTAAAAGAGAGAGCCTTATACCTTGTACAAGATTTGAAAATGAGAATCCAGTAGATAATTGTCAAAATTTAAGAGCAGCAAATAATTTTATTTCTAGTTCAGATTTCTTAGTTTACTTTCCTCTGAACATATTTAACATATACTTAAAAATATAGACTCTTAGAGCTGTAATGACTTCCATAACTTCCCAACCAATGAAGGAAACCTTTCTGTAATAGCCCTTTCTGATATCATGTTATTATTTATTCTCTTCCTGAACTTATTCTGAAAATAATAAGATTTTACTGGTCATTACAAATTCTTCTGCTTTATTAAAATAAAATAGATTATTCATTGCTTTCATTCTAGGTCTGTAAGATGCTCAGAGAGATTATCCATTAATGCACTCAACTGGCCATTTTACTCTGCATGTGCTTTCCAAGACAGTGGTACCACTATTACAATGTGTTTTGAAGTAACAATAAACAGGTGAAACTGTGGTACCATTAAAGATACAATTCTTAAGCAATTTAGAAATAATAACTCAGTAAGACCTAATAAAACCTAATAAACTCCTGCTTGCCTCTAAAATCAAATGCATGTTCTGTTTAGTGCTCAAATCCCTTCTTAACCTAGTCCCCTCTGACTTTCCAGTATTCTTATACCTTATACCCTCCAGGCACTCTTTGATTCAGTAATACTAGACTCTTGATTGTTTCATGAACAAGACACTCCCTCTCTGTGCTTCTAGTATTTTCTCTGGCTATCCTCATTGAAATGTTCTCCCTTCTTAACCCTGCCTACTGAATTCCAGGGCTCCCTTTAAGTATCAATTAAAATCCTATCTTTTACTAGAAGTCTTTCCCAACTCTTTTTAATTATACTTCCTTCTCTCTGTTTTACTATTTATAGTTTACTTTATGTATTTTTATTTGCCTGCTGTTTTCCCCATTAAATTAAAATTATAAGCTCCTTAAGAGTGAGGACTGTCCTCAGCACTTAGCAGAGTGCCTGGTATATAGTAGATATTTAATAAATATTTATTGATTTATTTTAGAATAGAAATAAAGCAATAGCATTCATGAAAAAGTTAGAGCATGGATAAATACATTTATTAAGTAATATTTTAAATAACTCCATACTTTCTCTACTATGCACTGATAGTGGGTAACCATCCCTGTTTTTTATGGGTTGTTTTTCTGAGTGGAATGGAAACTCCTTGAGGGCAAAGGACAGTTTTTCTTTTTGCTTATATTTGTATTCTTGGTTCTTAGCAGAGTATCTGGGATATGGTATGTATTTAATATATGCCTGCTGATTTGAAATGACTTTTCTAATTTTAAAACTACTTGTCTTGCAAATAAAGGAAAAGAAGCTTAAGATTTCTTTATTAATCACTTGATTGGGCTGTCTATAGAAACAATTCTTATTTCATTTTAAAGATCAAGATATTTAAAAATAGAAATGAATAAGGAATCTATTTGCCCTTACTCAATGTGATATATATGTTCTCACTTCATTTGAATGAGCATAGTTAGTATATTTATCTTGAGATAATATATTGAAAGAAATATTTGAATTTGAAAATTTTAGTAAACTTTGGCCTGAGTTTTCTGGATTATCAAACAAAAACAAATTTTACTACTTTGTCAAATAGGCTTTTCTACTGTAACTGTCATAGAGAGAAAATACTGATCTCTCTTAATGGTTGAAACAGAGGGGTTCATCAATGACATAGCATTTTGAGAAACTGTATCAAAAAGTAAAACCCATCCACTTTTAAGGCTTATTATTTATAAAAGCTATAAATATGAAAAAAGAAAGGAATTTATCAATAAATGAGTTATCTGTGAATTCTGCCTTTTAAGTTTTACATTTAAGATTTTTTCTGTTGACAACTATGATGGATTTGGTTCTTTTCAACAATGATATAATTCAAGGCAATTCCAATAGACTCGTGTTGGAAAGAGGCATCAGCATTTAAAGAGAACTATGAAAACTGAATATAGATCAAAGCATAGTATTTTCACCTTTTTTTCTTTTGTTGTTGTTTGCTTGTTTTTCCCTACCTTGATCTAATTTTTCTTGTGCAGTATGATGAATATGGAAATATGTTTAGAAAAATTGTACATGTTTATCCTATATTGGATTGCTTGTTGTCTAGTGGAGGGGACAAGGGTGACAGAAAAAAAATTGGAACACAAGATTTTGCAAAGATGAATGTTGAAAAATATATTTGCATGTATTTGGGGGAAAAATGAAAAGCTATTAGAACAAAAACATTTTGTATCAAAAAAAAAGAGAGAGAGAGAGAGAATAAGCATTTATGGAACATCTGCTATGCTCCAGACACCACATTTTACAATTATTTTCTCATTTTACATTTTACAATTATTATCTCAATACATTCTTGGTTTTATTTGAATAAAATATAAATAAAATTAACATATTTTATGAAGTTGGATATATGATAATATTTTTAAAAGTAGACAAAAATATTTAAAGTTTGGAAACCACTGCTTAACCTATGTTGTTACTTTGGAATAAAACATAATATTTCCAGAGCCATATTCTAGTTGTAGGTCCCATTATACCAATTCTCATGGGCACTCATGGGATCAACTTAGCTTTCTTGCAATGAGATCTTTCATAAACCTTACTTGCTATTTATAATTTATGGGTAAATGGAAACTTCATAAGAACCCTGAAGGGTATAATCAGAGATCAATTCTTTGAAATACATAAATTATCTAGGTGTTAAATTAAATTAACACCCCTTCAGCTACCCTTACTAAACCTACAGAGATTCAAATTGCCGCTAGTGATAGCTATGGACTGCTAGGGAGAAATTACCCTGAGAAAAATAATCTTGCATTTCCTCTACATAGTTAGAATTAGGGAGAGAAAGAAGAAAACTATACAAGAGGAAATAAAATTGTGAAAAGACACAACTACATGAATATTCAGAATATGTAGGTATGTAATCTGATTTGAACAATAGTCACACTGTTCTAAATCTCATGCCAGTATTCCTTTCACTGTTAACCAGTATCATACTGTCTTTTTAAAATTAGATGTTTTCATAATATTTGCTATCATAAGATTTAATCCAATGATGTTCCATTACTAGGTTTGTAGGGAGTCTCAAGATGATATTCACAAACTACATATCCTCCTTGATAGGGAAAGCCCAAGCCTTCTCCTGATGGTATTATCTCTCTTCTTTCCTTAGAGCTCCATGTATAGAAAGAAGTCAAATTAGGAGAAGAGGCAGGCTCTGGATGACAAATACTTTGGCAGGCCCAAACAAACAAGAGAGTAAATAAAGTTTTTCTCAGGAGAGAGAGAGTAGGTACATGTTTTTTCCCTATAACTACTGCTGTCCCAACATCTCATGGTCCTCTGATCTGTTTCAGAAGTCCCACCAAATACAGTGAAATGATTCACAGTGTACTTTCTAGGGGAACTAGAAGAATAAATCAGAAATAACTGAAGGTGTGTCAAAGCACTTTGGGACAAAACCTTACTTAAATCCCAGGCAGTATTAGTCTGACAGATATAATATCACAGAAAGATACATTGAGTTTACATGGTGCAGTTAGCCTCCATTAAAGCTAGACTTTTTGGTTTGCCAAGAGTAGCTACTAGAGCCTTAAAAACTAAAGAGCAACTGGGGACCCTAAAATTTTACATTTGGCACACATCATTTCCTTACATTTCCAAGGTTTTCTGTGGAGAGGAACGTTCCATTTCCTTAACAAGATGGAGATTTTCTTAGTTATGCATATTGTAATACAATTATTGCCATGACCAAAAAGCTATCCATGTAATTTTGTATTATTAAATAATTTTTTAAAATCCTTGAAGTACTTTGCATTTTTCCTTTCACTGATTCTGGGACACACTTGTATACCTATCATTCACTGCACATGTTGGAAACCATGGTCCATGAAAACATGAAAACACAGAGTCTGAATTTTAAGTCAGCTCAAATTTAATCTAAACCCAGAGAAGGGAAATGAATTCAATTGAATTGTGATTATTTGACATTGGGAAAATATCACTTCAAGATTATTACAGACAACATATTTTCTATAGACTTCTCTCATGCCAAAATTCTTGGCTCAGAAAAGTTATAAAGAGATTGTTTTGTATACAGTAGAGGAACTTCACAATTAAAATAATGATCTGATCACCAATTTTGGGATCAAATAGCTGGCCAAAAAAAAAGTTGGGGAGAAGAATGCCAACATAAAAGGGATGCACACATCCAATCATTCATATCAATATTGTCAAGCTAAATGAGATAATGCATGTGGAAATTCTTATAATATAAAAGTCCAATATATATGAGAAGAATTCCAATCTCTTAAAATCTTTCTATTTTCTGCAGTGAACCTAGCTAGAAAACAGTATGGAAATCCTATTTTCAAGATGGCTTAGGAAATGGTTTGTCTGAAGGCATTATTTTTAACTTGAGTGACAGCTTTCAGAGAACCGTGCATTATTCTTCTCATTATTTTCTATGCTCTAAAAATACATTTGCTTTTTCCTTGCACAGCTCATCAAAGAAACATAAAATGCTATAGTGAGTCAAGTCAATCTCTTGCCATCCTTTACATCCACATGTAGCTTCTATGACTTTATGTTGCTTGACAGACTAGGAATGCCTTCTTGCCTCCTTTCCCCTTAGTTAAATTGTTTCTTCTGGCCTCCTCTACAAGAGATTTCTCAGTGATTGTAGCTTACATGATTGACTTCTCTCCATTTTCTGAATTTCCACAGTACTTATTACTCTGACCAGATGTAGTTACTTTGTTCTCACTTTCCCAGAGTAAGATTAGCTACATCTTCCTTTCAGGATTCTAAAAGTACCCTGAGAGGTTGGGACATCTCTAATGCCTTAAGTTTGAACCCACATTCTGGTGCAATTTTCTTTTAACCTACTATCAGTTACTATTGACTAGCACCCCAGATCCATTTAACCAATTAACATCAGTTAATATTTACAAAGGAATATTACTTCAAAGATATAGCAAAAACAGAAGTACAAATATTTCTACCCAATTTCTTGGGGATATACTCCTTTCTATATTGTCGTGATCTCCAGGGAGAGTCATCTCAGACTCAATGCAGTTTCTACATAGCATTGGATCCATTAAATTCATATCCAAATGTGGCATTCCTGCTAGATGATTTCTTTTCTCAGCTACTGCTGGGGTAATTTCTTGTTTGTGGGGACACCAACACTGGTCCTATGGGATCCTAGCATGCACTCCACTCCTGGACCTCCTGGTAGATGTCATCCCTCAAAAGATTTTTTTCTTCCCTCACTACCACATAGAAAGAAATCAAACTAAGAGAAAGGACAAATTCTGCATGACTAATGCCTTTTAAATTCCACCCAATTCCAACTACAGGACCAAAGAGGCTCCTACTCACAATGTAGCAAGCAACCTGGAATCAGTTACATTATTTATGTAGCACTTGAGTAAACTGGGAACATTGCACATCCTCTTAAGGACTGCTCACTAGCTAGGCTTTAAGCTAGCCCCAAGTGAGAAAGAGACTACCTATTACTAGATCATCTAGTGTCAGTCACTGTTTTCTATTTCATGAATAGAAATCTTATTTAAGGGCAATTCACATGTCCTTTGGCCCTTTTGTGTGCCTCATCATCATGGTGGGCATGAGAGATAGTATTATGTAGTGGCGTCAAGTGCTGTCCTTGGAGTCAGAAAAAAATTGGGTTTAGATCTCACCTCTCTCAAGTTAATCTGATGCTTACTACTTCTGTGTCATTTAACCTTGTTGAGTCTGTTTCCTGATGTCTAAAATAGGGATTAATTATTCTGTTAGTTACTACCTCAAAGGTTTTTGTCTGGTTCAAATGAGATGATGTATAGAAATGAGATGATGCAAACTTAAAGCCACTATATGTCAATTATTCTTGCTAGTAAGTGCTTGATAAATACAGGGCGTCCTAAAAATCTTAGCATTATTTTAAGCTATTAAAGCTTAAAAGTAAAGTATGACCTTTAGGAGCTTACAACACACTAAGACTTTTGGGATTCCCTGTATTTATCATCAAAGAAATCTTGGGGTAATCAAGTGGCATTATGGAACACCAGAGGAGAATGAGGTAAAGAAATAGAGTCCTTCCAAAGAAGCAAAATCAAGGTATCTTGGGGAAGTATGAATCTGACAGCTTCCAACTTGGCTAAATCTACTCTGTCAGGCTGCCTATCTTTGAATGTGAATTGTACCTATTTTGGGGGGCAAGTTGGGTCACTTAGATTAGTTATCTTTTTCTCTTTCTAAACTGCTGTCATAGATGGAGATTTTCTCTGACTCAAGAACATAATTCTTATACTAGTCAGTAGGATTTAAATTTCCTGGACAGGCAGATAGGCAACAAACAATTTAGAGTGCTTCTTGTGTTCCAAGAACACTGTGGTAAGCACTGAGATGCAAATGTAAATGAAAAGAAAGATAGTTCATGCTTTAAATGAGGGAAAGCAACAAGAGGTTGAAAAAAGAATGGGAGAGGAAAGAAGAACTTTTCCATGACTGGGGATTGTGGTGAAGTCCAGGGAATCAGAAACATGATTGGGAAGGGACGGAAACATTGCCAGCCTATCCCCCATGGGGAGATACCTAGGAGAAGAAAGTCTTAGGTGCTGAAGGCATCTCCAAGGTAAGAGGTAAAAACTATTTTATTTGTGTTATTATAATTCCCAGCCCCTAGTACAGGCTCTTACACAGAGTCGAGGCTTATTAAATATTGACTGAATTGAATTAAGGAAGAACAGAGAAGATGAGAGTACAGACAACTTTTTAATCATCTGTGTATATATCTATGTATTTGACTTAACTATAGTTTTCATCATTTTGATTATTCTTGATATATATATTTAGAATCATTTTGGTGTTATAAATGGCCTGGACAGGTAGGTGCCATAGTGCATAGTGGGCTGGGCTTGGAATCAAAAACATATCATCATGAGTTCAATTCTGGTCTTGGGCATATACTAGCTGTGTGATCCTGAGCAAGTCACTTTACCCTGTCTCAGTTTTTCAGTAAAATGAACTAGAGAAGAAAATGGCAATCCACTCTAGTATCTTTGCCAAGAAAACTTCAAATGCAAACATGAAGAGTTAGGACTTCCTTTCAAGTACCAGTATTGATTGGTTTGCCAGTAGGAGTATTTATGGGTTAAAAGGGATTACTTTTTTTTGCGGGGGGTGGGGGGTGAGGGTGGGGGTGAGGGAGATGGGTGGGGTTACTTATGGAAAGATTTATTTTCTTTTTAAAATTGATTGGAAACATGTTTCTAACCCAAGGGTATCTGCAATGAACCATAAATACCGCAAACTCAATGAAATTATGTCCTGTGGCTAACAGCTAAAAGTACACCTAAGAGAGAAGAAAATGACAGAATTATTTATAAAACTGATCTCTTTGGGTCTTTATGAGAGGGAAAGAGTTTGGTAGAGACAGTGAGTATACCAAGAGTATAAAATTAGAAAATAACATTTATTGAATCTATTGTCAATTTTGCAATTAATTTTCTTTTGGAAAGTTGAAAATATACAACATATTTCAAACAGAGCAGCCACAATATGGTTTTCTTATTAAATATTCTCTGGGCCAATTAAATAGATGATAAAGTAACTTTTGATGCCTTAGAATTTTTCCATTTGGAATATTTTCAGAAAAGAATTGTATAATATCCTCATGGCTTCATCATAAGGGGATGTGGTGTAGTAGATTGCCATATGCTCTTATAATTGCCATATTTCCAGTTTATGTAACATGATAGGGTTTTGTTCTTTTTTTTCTTTTTAATCTCTTTTATTTTTATGTACACGATGCAAAAAACTTTCTTTCACATTATTGAGGAGATACAGAGCTCTCTTTATGAATCATGTTGGGAGAGAAAAATCAGAATGAAAGGGGAAAAGTATGGGAGAGAAAAAAATAAAACAGAAAAAAGAAGTAAACATAGCATGTATGGATTTACATTCAATCTCCATAGTTCTTTTTCTGGATGCAGATGACACTTTCTGTCTGAAGTTTATTGAGACTGCTTTGGATCACTGAACCATTGAGAAGAACCAAGTCTTTCATAATTGATCATCACACAATCTTGTTTTTTGTTTTATTCTTGTGGTTAAAATTTACTTTTCAGAAAAAGAGGTATAGCAAGTCAAAACATCCCAAATTTTTAAGATAATCTGACTCTATAAGAAATCATAAGTTTCAGTAGCCTGTTGATTGAAGTAAATCAATTGACTTCTTGATTTATTCTATTTATGAATTCAGTTCATACATTGATCAATGTCATTAATTAATTTTTTAGGGAAGTCAAGTTATTTTCAGGCTTTTCCATCCTTACTCTCTTATTGGATTAAATTTACTTCAGATTTCTCTTTGTCAGGAAGGTTATCCCCACTTCTATGGTAGCATTGGGAGACTGAGTTCTAAAACTCAATAACTTTCACTTGAGTCTTGGGACCTCAGGATAACTTAATAGCTGTTTTGGGCCTCTTCAAGTTATTACTGAAAGGCTCAGAGAATAGCATGTTAAGAGTTAGAGTAGGAAGATGGTTTGAATATCATTTATTCTAATCTTATTTTAGAATTAAGGAAACAGAAACAGAAAGATAGGAGTCCCCATTTCCAATAAGAGCAGGAGTGAAACAAGGCTGTCCACTGTCACCATTACTATTTAATATTATATTAGAAATGTTAGCTTTGGCAGTAAGAGAAGAAAAAGATTAAAGGAATTAGAGTAGGTAATGAGGAAACCAAATTATCACTCTTTGTAGATGATATGATGGTTTACTTAGAAAACCTAGAGATTCAACTAAAAAACTACTAGAAACAACTCACAACTTTAGCAAAATTGCGGGATACAAAATGAATCCACATAAATCATCAGCATTTTTATATATTACCAACAAAGTTCAGCAGCAAGAGATATAAAAAGAAATTCCATTCAACATAACTGTTAATAGTATAAAATATTTGGTAATCTATCTTCCAAGGAAAAGTCAGGAACTATATGAACTAACCTACAAAACTTTCCACCCAAATAAAGTCTGACCTAATCAGTTGGAAAAATATCAGGTGCTCATGGGGAGGTCAAGTGAATATAATAAAAATGACAATACTACCCAAACTAATTTACTTATTTAGTTCCATACAAAATACCCAAGAAATTATTTTACAGATCTACAAAAAATAGTAGCAAATTTCATCTCGAAGAACAAAAGGTCAAGAATTTCAAGGGAATTAATGGAAAAAAAAATGTTGATGAAGGTGGCCTTGCTGTACCAGATCTAAAACTATATTATAAAGCAGCAGTCATCAAAATCATTTGGTACTGGCTAAGAAATAGAGTAGTCAATCAGTGGAATAGGATAGGATCACAGGACAAACTAGGCAATAACTATAGCAATCTAGTATTTGATAAACCCAAAGACCCCAGCTTTTGTAATAAGTACTCACTATTTGACAAAAACTGCTGGGAAAATTGGAAACTACTATGGAAGAAATTGGGACTTGACCAACATCTAACACCACATACCAAGATAAGATCTAAATGGGTTCATGATTTAGACATAAAGAAAGAGTGATATTATAAACAAATAAGAGGAGCATAGGATAGTTTACCTCTCAGACCTGTGGAGAAGGAAAGAATTTGTGTCCAAAGAAGAACTGGAACTCTTAATTGAACACCAGATACATAATTTTGATTATATTAAGTTAAAAAGGTTTTGTACAAACAAAACTAATGCAGACAAGATTAGGAAGGAAGCAATAAATTGGGAAATCATCTTTACATTTAAGGGTTCTGATAAAGACCTCATTTCTAAAATGTATAGAAAATTGACTTATAAGAATTCAAGCCATTCTCCAATCAATAAATGGTCAAAGGATATGAACAGACAATTTTCAGATAATGAAATTAAAACTATTTCTAGTCATATGAAAAAGTGCTCCAAATCACTATTGATCAGAGAAATGCAAATTAAGACAACTTTGAGATACCACTACACACCTCTCAGATTGGCTAAGATGACAGTAAAAGTTAATGATGAATGTTGGAGGGGATGTGGGAAGGCTGGGACACTAATGCATTGTTGATGGAACTGTGAATGGATCCAGCCATTCTGGAGAGCAATTTGGAGCTATGCTCAAAAAGTTATCAAACTGTGCATACCCTTTGACCCAGCAGCATTTCTATTGGGCTTATATCCCAAAGAGATCTTAAAGGAAGGAAAGGGCCCCACATGTGCAAGAATGTTTGTGGCAGCCCTTTTTGTAGTGGCTAGAAACTGGAAACTGAATGGATGCCCATAAATTAGAGAATGGCTGAATAAACTATGGTATATAAATGTTATAGAATATTATTGTTTTGTAAGAAACGACCAGCAGGATGATTTCAGAGAGGCCTGGAGAGACTTGCATGAACTGATGCTGAGTGAAATGAGCAGAACCAGGAGATCATACGTGGCAACAACAAGACTATATGATGATCAATTATGATGGACATGGTTCTCTTCAAGAATGAGATGTTTCAAACCAGTTGCAGTTGTTCAGTGATGAAGAAAGCCATATACACCCAGGGAGAGGTCTGTGGAATCTGAGTGTGGACTGCAACATAGCATTTTCATGCTCTCTATTAATGTTTGCTTGCTTTGTTTCCCTTTTCAGGTTTTTTTTTTTTTTCTTGCACATCTGATTTTTCTTGTACAGCAAGATAACTGTATAAATATGTATACACATTAAAAAAAGAAAGATAGGAGTTCCTAGAGGTCACACAGATAGAAATTTACGAACAAATCCCAGTATAAACTGGGATTTGAATCTTTCTGATCTTCAAATCTTCTGATACTTTACAAATCTTCTACTACATTATTCTATCTCTGACATTCAGGAAGTAAATTGAATAGCTATTAGTCTAACAGATATCACAAATCTAATCTTTTGTCATAAACTTTTCCTTTGTTTATGATCTGATATAATCAGATATAAATCTGATAGTAAAATTTTCATGTTCTCCTAATTTGCTTATGACATTACCCTTTATGTCCAAATCATGTACCCATTTTGACTTTATCTTGGTATGTTACATGAGATGGTAGTCTATACCTAGTTTTTTTTCCAGGCTGCTTTTCAGTTTTCCCAAAAGTTTTTGGTTTTGTTTTAGTTTTTGTAATCAAATAATGAGCTCTTAATGAGTTCTTTCCACTAAGACTTGGATTTCTGGGTTTTATCAAAGACTAGATTCCTATAATCATTTCCTTCTTTATGTTTTCATGTAATCTATTTCAATGATCCACTATTCTATTTCTTGGCCAGTACCAGATTTTTTAATTATTGCCACTTTGTAATATAGTGTGGAATCTGTTTTTGCCATAACACCTTCTTTTACATTTTTTTTCATTGATTCACTTGATATTTTTCATATTTTGTTCAAGGAAAATTTGGTTATTTTTTTCTACCTCTACAAAATATTTATTTTGTAGTTTAATTGATATGACAATATTGAATAAGTAAATTAATTTGGGTATAATTATCATTATATTAGCTTGGCCTACCCATAAACAATGAATATTTTTTCAGTTGTTTAGATCTGGTTTCATTTGTGTGAAAAATGTTTTCTGTTTGTGTTTATATAATTCCTTTGTATATAACTTGGCAGATAGACTAACAAGTATTTTATACTGTCTGCAGGTGTTTTAAGAAGAATTCTCTTTCCTCTTCTACTGGATTTTATTAGTAATGTTGATGATTTATGTACATTTATTTTTCTGTCCTGCAACCTTGATAAAGCTGTTCATTATACTTTTTTAGTTGATTTTCTATGGTTCTCTAAGTATAACATCATCAACTTTACAGAGATAGTTTTGTTTCCTCATTGCCTATACTTCTTCCTTCAATTTCTTTTTCTTGTCTTATTGCTATAGCTAGCATTTCTAGCACAGTATTGAATAATAATAATGGTAATGAGCATCCTTTTTTCGCCTCTGGGAAAATTTCTGGTCTATTCCCATTACTGATAATGTTCACTCTTGGTTTTAAAAAGATACTACTTGTCATTTTAAGAAAAACCCCATTGATTTTACTTTCTAATGTTTTTAATAGAGAATGGGTGTTATATTTTACTAAGTTTTTCCTGCATCTATTGATGGAATTATTTGATTTTGAATTTTTCTTTGAGAAAGTGAGAAACATATATTACCACAGAACCTTAAGGGGGCTAGAGGTAATGGAGTGTGAAATTGTTTTATGAAGAGAAATCTATATTACAGGACATCATAATGATTAATTTTGAAAATACTAATTGAACCTTGATATTGGTGGTATGATCATTAGTTAGCTGTATAACTAAGAATATGATCTTGAATAGAAATATGAGTTGATTGATATCTTTGTAATATCCTACCCAATGAAAATATGGCAAATGACAATAAATTGAGCTTATTGGGAGATACTTCCTGCTCTTTTCATAATGGTCTAAGCATGGTGTTTATAAAATGATAGTGTTGCCTTGGGTCTGAATTATGTCTTAGTAACTTAAGTTTAGGGAATATCACTACATTTAAATTTACTTTGTAACTTCCTTTTTAATCTGTCCCTTCTATCCTTTCTGTGGTTTGAGGAGGGAAAGGGGAGAGAAGGAAGAGGTATAGTATTGGTGGCAAGTGGGAAGAATGAGAAAATGTGTGCAATCTGAATTGATGTGATTTAATAACAATAAAGAGGTGCCATGGTCACAGAGGAAGAAAGATATGAGGATGGAATGGTTACAGTCTCTCTCCTCTGAGCTTGTCACTGTGTCTGCTCCCTTTTTTCCATAATGAATTAATTTTGAAAATGTTGCCAAATAAGAAACTGAGGGGATTCCTTATCAATGACAGCATTCTAAGGGAAAAACAGTAGCCTCCATGAGTTCCATTTGGCACCTAAAGTTATGCTTCATGTTATGAATATTACCTAAAACTAAATTATTGAGTCTTTCTATAAAGATACATGCTGTGGGATCATATCAGTTAGTAAAAAACAATAACAACAACAACAACCAAAAAACCTTTTTAAGCACATACTATATACCAGCCACTATATCAAGTACTGGGAATACAAATATGAAAAAGAAAGACAATCTTTGCTCCAAGGAGCTTACATTGTAATAGGTAAAGACAACACATAAAAGGAAGTTGAAAAGTGCATGATGGAGTCTCAACCCAAAGATTGTAGTTGGATAGAAAATGAATGTCTATCATGGGAACTCTCTTTAAATGGAAGCTTTGGGAAGAGTTCTTTGTTCTATTCTCCACTTCTTGAATCAGAGGGGTAGATGGTATTGAGGGTATTAATGAGGTATGAGTATTATGGCTGCTGCAATTTCATACCAATAATGATTTTCTGATGAGATTCCTGGGGTCATGATGAAGTCCAATTCAAAAGAGCACAATGATTGGTTGCAGATACTTAATATTAGGCATACTCTTTTGTCCTCTAGCCAGAGGATCAGATAGAGGGCTGAGCTATGTATTTCCTAGAACTCTTGGGATTGAACAGGCTTGTTTCTCTCTGGGAACTGCCTACTCTGAGAGAGGCCACGGTTGTACAATTGAATGCTAGGTTTTTCATATGTTTATATGATATATAGCTCTGTATATAGTTGAACATGTTTTATCTGTTCCTTTGGAGAAGTGACTCCATTATGGCAAGGTTATATAGCAAATCAAAGATAACAAATTCAGGGGAAGAGTTGAGGTTTACCATAGGTGGAGACTTAAGAGCTGAATGTAATTGGGAAAATTCCATATTAATCCAAACCACATAGATTGTGAATAGCCAGGCAGAGATATATGATAGAAGGTTGTTCACATTCTTTAAGAAATGAAGACATTGGCTTAAAAAAAAATGAAGAGATTGGTGTTTCCTCAGAAGTTTTATTCATTGGATGCCATAGCAATCATAATTAATTTCCTGTTGAATAGGTAGGACAAATAGCAGTATTGCTTTAAATGAAGTTAAAACTTTACTTTTAATAAACCAATAAGAGTTTGTTGAGTTAAGGGAGAAGAGAATGGCCAATAAAGGTTGTCTCCTTAGAGCATGCTCAATATGCTCAGCTTTATATAAATCCATATAAAGGGTGGCTAAGGCCTTACTTTTGGCACTAAGTGATGAAGGCCCATCCTTTTATTTCCCAGTCTTGGAGCATGTGCACTCTTAGCTGTAGTGAAATGGTGACGAAAAACTTTTTAATTGAATGCTGAGCTAGAATTGAGGATGAGTATAAAAAGCACAAACAGATTAAAACCTCTTTCTCTTTCTCCTTGGTACTTTCCAGTAAGAGAGAAAAAACTGGTACAAGTGTTGTGTGAAAATCCATTCCTAATCTGGTTGTCTTCTCCTTCTGTTACCTTCTTTCCTTCTCTCCCAGTGTCTGTCTCAGCACTTTGCACACAGTTGTTGCACAATAAATGTTGAATAACCCTCTATAAATATAAGACTATTGTTACTTTTTATTAAGACTTTTTTGGAAAGACTCCAAGTAGGTCAGTTCACTGAGGTCCAGCGTACAGTGTACAGTCATCACTGTAAAAATGGGATCCTTGGACCACTTAGCTTAAAGTGTTGTTGTGAGGAAGGCATTTTGCAGTACTTAAAATAATGCATCAATGTGAGTTGCTTTTATTATGATTTCTTCCTCAGCCCTGCAAGTCTTCCTGATTAGAATATGCTACTAATGCATTAATAAAAATTGGGCTAATATTGATTTTTTTCCTTCTGCAGCTTAAGTTAATTTCCATGCTTCCTTTCATATTGCATTGCTTTTTCAGGCTAAAATACTTTCTTACACTTATATTTATTTTTTTTCAAGAAGAAAAAATATAACAGTGTAAGAAAGCAAGAGAAATAGAGATAGTAATTCTTTATAGATATCTTTCATTTGTTTTATTCTCAAATTACTATTTTTGATTTAAAAACATGAAGTCCTTGTTATCAACATATGTGTGTATATAAATATAAATGCATTTAGAGTTGAGAGTGTTTAGTTTGACTAAATAATAAGTGCTTACTTGACAATAATTGAAATAGCAAAAGTGGGAATTTAATATTCTGAATTAGCTCTAGTATTTAACTACTAAGTAACATAACTATTCACTTTCATGACCTTATTACCAAAAAGATTAGCTTCTGGCAAACCCCATGCTCACCTTTGTGGTTTTGTTTTCCACCTCACTCTGAAGGAAGTTATGAGGAAATGTTAACTGTCAATGATTCTGAGAGAGAACTTTTCATCTCCACCTAATATGTGGGTTGTTTTGATAGTTTAGGAACTGTGATAGTCCTGTGATAGTTGGTTTATTCAATCAGAATTTGTTCTTTGTCTACCCCGTCTGAAACCCCATCTTCATCCTGATACCCTGTATTTGAATTAGTTGGTATTCAAAATGGTACCCCCATTGTCCCTTCCAAAACGTACATTGGAAGCCAAATGTTCCCATAGACCTGTTTAAAGCACATTTAAATGAGTCTTGCACACTCTGGAAGAAGCATTCCCATTGACCTTGGCTCCAATGAGAAAGGGAAATATTCCTTATTATGTGCTATCACACTGGCCTACATTTTATATGCATCTATGGTTTTGTTGTTCATTTGTAGAATAGTCGTGTTCAAAACAATTTTTAAAGAAAAATATGATTAAATTATATTTATGTTTTTGTATTGAGCAAAAATTGCTCCAATCTAACTAAAAGGAGCGGAATGAGTTAATCTAAGGATAAGAAAATGTGCCAAACACCTTAATATAAACAACTTAAAATGTCCCTCTGAGGAGGCAGAAGTAGGAAAAATAGCTGTGAGCTATATTGTTAGGTACTTCCAAGGAAGCCATGAATTAGTAGAGGAACTGTTTTACAATTCAAGAAAAATAAAATAATTACTCATTCCTGGCAAAAGATTTGTCAGTTGACACAGATTGCAAATCTCAGACATTTAGAAAGTCAGAGGTGTACTCCAAAGGAAATCAGAATAAATGGTTTTATTTTTAAAATGATGAAAATTAAACACAAATTAAAAGAAAAGAAGTAATGGTAAGAGTCTTCTGCATTGCTAAAAATTTTAATTTTTAAACTCTTAAAGGAAATGTAAAGGATCCATTCCAAATCACATTTTGAATCTGCCAAATGTTCTGTCTTGAATATTCTAAAAGGGAGAAATCCCAGTGTTTTAATGATGGGGAAATAATCCAGTCTTAGACATCCTACTGGAATTATTTTCCTTATTGTTAGATGTTGAGTATCTATCTTTTTATTTTATATCAACAGAGTCCTATTTCCCGTCTCCTGTGCTCCAACTCAGTATTGCTTTTGGAAAGGATTTTATTCTTTAATCAAGTCCTTATTAAACACATAGCCTTTCTTAATCTCAATTCTTCTCTTCTGGGTAAATGTAGCAGGAGACAAATTGGTTCCATCTCTGGAAATAGTTCAGAAATATAAGCGGGAGAGATCAGGTCAGTTGCAGAAAAAAAAGTTAAATGAAGCTAAGTTTAATTAGCTTTGATCTACTCATTAATATAGTTTCTGTTCTTCTCAACCTCTAGCATATACTCTTATTTTACCAAGCAAATTTTAAGGCCCTGATTTTTAAAAATAAAGAGTATCTGCTCTTTTATATCTGGGAGAGCCTTTCTCCTCATGACAGTTAAGGATTTCAGGAATTCTCCTAGGAACAGTCTTAGTACTCTAGAGCCCAGTTCCTTACACTGTGTTTCATGATCCCATATGTAATTTTGTGACTGAATGTGGGGGTCACAAATTATGAATTATTATCATTAAATGTTTGATTTGTATACCTATTTTATAAACCCACATATTTGGGGTCACAAGAATTTCTCAGACTAAAAGGGATTGTAAATAGGAAAAAATTAAGAAGCCCTGCTGTGGAGCAGAGTTTGAGAGTCAGTGATTCTCTACAATGGTCCAAGGAGTTTGAGCTAAAAAATTCTTTATCAGTGCTTTAAGTAGAAAATATTCAATATTATATTACAAATATATATTTTCCCATGTGCATGTTTGAAACATTATAGGTTTGTTTCTGCTGTGATTTGAAACTGTAATGATCATGGGTACAAAGATTTTGGTATTTATAGAATGATCATATCAAATTCTTACTACTTCCAATTAAGACTAAGAGAAGGAAATAGCAAATCATACAACTTAAGGACAAGTGATGATCCACCTATGCTTTGAGACCTCCTATTTTATGAGGCAACCCATTCTACTCTTGAACACTTCAAATTCTTAGGAAGCTATTCCTTACTTTAAACTTAAATTTGTCTCTAATTCAATTCAATAAGCATTTATTAAAAGCCTACTACTACCGTAATTGGGGCTATATAGACCAAAAAAAAAAAAAAAAGGAATAAAACAAAATCCTTCCACTCAAGGAGCTTGTACTATTGGGCATAAACTATTTTTTGTAGTTTCTATATATATATAACTAGTGCATAAATTGTTCCTGGCAGCTGGATGTGTTGGTAGAAATTTGTATAAATGAAGTCTGGTTATTTTGCCTTGGGTAGAGAGAAGCCTAGACTAAGTTCATAAATTTAGAATTTGGGACAGAGAATTTATATTGTTCTTTGTTATCTTTTCTTGAGTATTCAGCATTTATTCCTTATTCCTTTGTTTTAGAATATTAGGGAAAAAAAATCTTTATGGGAGTGGGGTTACTGGGGAAACAGCACCACTGTTAAGTGAGTATAGATCTGATTCATTCATTCCTTTTCAACTGGGGACTGACAAACCCAATTAGCTGATAGGAACCATGGATTTATGGGGCTTAAAAAACCACTCAGTCTAGGAAGCTGAGAGAATGCCAAGGGCTAGAGTCAAAGAATTTAGGGAACAAAGCTCCCCTGGGAAGGAACAGTGAACTGAACAATGGAGATTTGTCATAACTACTGCTCTCTAGTAGTTCATTAATACCAATCTCTGGGGTGTATAGTAGTCTGACACGTTACCTGGAAAGAAGGCAAATTCTCATCATGCTAGGAAATAAGCGAACCAACCCTGCATCCTGGACAATTTAACATTTTTGTCAAGACCTTGGATCATAGGCTAAAAAAAGGCAGTTATAATTCAGTCTCTAGTCTACTGCTGAGAAGGGGAGTTTGATGGTAGACTAAAGGAGATTATAGGGTCAGAGATTTAGAGCTGAAAACATCCTTTATATGTGATTTAATCCAGCCCCATTATTTTACAGATGAGGAACCTTCAGCATGATGAAGTTAAAAACTTGCTCAAGATGATACAACTAATAAACACCATAGGCAAGATTCAAAATTTCCAAACTACAAGTTTATATTTTTATTTACTATGCCATTTATTTTTGCTAGATAACTGAATTATCTTCCCAGTATATTTCTGCCAAATCATTTATTACAATACTAAACCTTCTCTTTCTTTCCAAGTTAATTTGTTCTGAAGAACTAAGTTGGAAAGGATGCGGGTGAATGGAAATTCAATGGAAAATGGTCAATGGAATGGATAAGATTAAAAGATCACAAATAAATATAGAGCTATAAGTGACCTCGTCCAACTACTTCATTTTGTGGATGAGTAAACTGATAAATGAAGGAGTTAACTAACTTGCCTACAGTCACATCTACATAAGATAACAGAAGTGGGATTTGAATTGAGGTCATCTGCCTCCAAACCCTGCACATAATTCCACTATACTAAGTGGTTATCAAAGTGTGGTCCTTGAGGTTTTAAAATCTTGCAGGGGATCTGAAAAGTCAAATTTAGAAGATAAATATGATCTGTTTCTCTTCAAATTTTTTTTACAGTATGATTTTTAATATCAGGGTCACATAGCCATTTAGAACATATTATGGAATACAGTACAAAGTGTTGCTTTAAGCCTAATTTGTGTCCTGCTTTTTGGTTTTCTCAGCAATTGTTATTAAATAGAAAATTTTCCTAAAAGAAATTTTTTTTATTATTATTGACACTGTATGTTCAATCTTGGTATTTAAATTCCAAAGTCTCTGCTTCTCTTTTTTTCTAATTTATTCCATCTCTATTTTTTAACTAATGCAATAAGGTTTTGATGTTTATAACAGTTTGTCTCATTCTTGATCATATTATTTTTCAATACTTTTAAGGAAAAACTAGATTACTCAGCTTGGATATTGATGCTTTCATATTCTGCCCCTTCAGAACTACTGCCACAAGCCCCCAAAGCAAGGAGTTTCTCAGGGATTTGACCTTCCCTTGCATCATCCTTTTATCTCTTTATCGAGGCCATTACAAAACCATCCTGACAAAATGTCAAATGTAATAGGCCAGACCTGATTCTGGTTGGTCTGGTAACTCAAATTTGAGATTGGAATGAATCAAGGTACTTGAAGTCCATTGAAGAATTAACAAAAGAAAGTTTACTTAACCACAGCAGGAAAGGGATATTTAGTGAGTGAGTAATACAGCCTTGACTCAATTGGATTAAGCTTTCCTTCATCACTCATTTTGTTCTGCAAGTCAGGCACCTGAAAAGGGAATAGGTGACTATTTCTGCCTTGACTTTTTGGTCACTACAGCCCTTGAGCTAATTAAGTCCTTGGAATTATTTCATCCTTTTTAGGGAAAAAACAAACTAGACAAGCTTGCTTAGCCTAGGACCTTTAGACACCTACCATACCAATTATATTTTTTCTTCCTTGAGAACAAATCAAAGGAAAAACTTCAAATCACAACTGAAAAAGAAGTTTTTGATGCTAAAAGTTGTTAAATGATAAGATGGGTTTCTTAGAGCAGTTATAAAATCTCCTGCCTAGGGAATTTTTCAGCATAAGAAAAATACTTGAAATATTTAGGTGAAAGCTGCCTATAGTCAGAGATAACCAGATGGCTTACAGAAGTCAGATTAAGGCATTTTTGTGCTTGATTTTATTCCAGTTTGCACGAGCACTTGAAGTCCATGAATATCTGATTGAAGAATTCCTTGAATGTATGTTATGTATGTATGTATGTATGTATGAATGAATGTAAAAAGTAATTTTAAACACTAATAATAAATAATTTAGCCATTTTCTATTAGTTCATTTTATCCCCCTAACACCTTGGGCAGTTACAGTTATTACTATTCTCATACAGAGGAAGAAACTAAGTGAAATTAAATGGTCTTCCCAGGGACACATAGCTAAAAAGCATGTGAGGGAAGATTGGAACCCAGGTTTACTTAACTATTCATTCAGCACTTAATCCCTGTGTAGTTTCTTGTGTTTTCATTTCCTTGTTGTTATCTACACAGCTCTTCTATCTTAATGTGTTTTCAGTGAATTATTGCTAAGTTGGTTTCCTGATAGCAACTTGGATCAATCAATAGTCATTTTTAAGTGCTTACTTTCTGCTAGAGCTTTGCTAAGAGCTAGGGAGTGGGAGCTGAGAGTTAATTGCTAAATTTTTAATAAGACCTTTTATACTTCAGAAACCAACAAATGTTACAGAGCAGAGTTTGATTTATTGTTTTCTTCATTATCCAGAAAGTGATAGAAAAATACTAAGACTACAGATTAAACTTTAAAAATGTAATATGTATACTTTTATTATTATTATTATTATTGCTTTTTTACTGAGGCAGTTGGGGTTAAGTGACTTGCCCAGGGTCACACAGATAGGAAGTGTTGTATCTGAGCCCAGATTTGAACTCAGGTCCTCCTGACTTCAGGGCTGGTGCTCTATCCACTGAACCACCTAGATGCCCCTGTATACTTTTTTTAGAGAGAGAGAGATGATCATTAAATATTTAGAGAGAGCCAGATATAAGATAATAGAATTTATAGTTGTAAGTCCCTTAGAGATTTAGTATAAAATTCTCATTGCACAGATGATGAAAGTGAGAATTTGAGACATGTGCCCATTGTTATATAAGTAATTAAGAAGAGTGATATTTTGAACTCTGGTCTTTTGACTTACAATCCCAGGGCTGCTTCTACTATGCTGTTATTCAATCATTTAGTCATGTCCAACTCTTTGTGATCCTATTATGGAGTTTTCTTGACAAAACCACTGGAGTTGTTTCCTATTTCCCTCTCCAGTGAGTTAAGACAAAAAAGATTAAATGAGTTGCCTAGCATTAGCGTCAGGTCTTCCTGATTCTAGGCCTGGTTATCTATTTACTGTGCCGTATAACTGTCATATTACTGCTACTATACTACAGTACGATTTACTTATATGGAAATACTATAAAAATGCTTTTAAAATAATGAATTCTCAACCATTCTGGAGAGCAATTTGGAACTATGCTCAAAAAGTTATCGAACTGTGCATACCCTTTGACCCAGCAACATTTCTATTGGGCTTATATCCCAAAGAGATCATAAAGGAAGGAAAGGGCCCCACATGTGCAAGAATGTTTGTGGCAGCCCTTTTTGTAGTGGCTAGAAACTGGAAACTGAATAGATGCCCATCAATTGGAGAATGGCTGAATAAATTATGGTATATGAATATTATGGAATATTATTGTTCTGTAAGAAACGACCAGCAGGACAATTTCAGAGAGGCCTGGAGAGGCTTGCATGAACTGATGCTGAGTGAAATGAGCAGAACCAGGAGATCATTATTCACGGCAACAACAATACTATATGATGATCAATCCTGATGGACATGGATCTCTTCCACAATGAGAGGTTTCAAACCAGTTCCAATTGTTCAGGGAAGAAAGCCATATACACCCAGAGAGAGGGATATGAAATGTGGACCACAACATAACATTTCCATGCTCTCTATTGATGTTTCCTTGCATTGTGTTTCCCTTCTCAGATTTTTTTCTTGTAGACACCTCTTGTTACCATTATCCCAATGAAGGTTTATTTCATCTATAATGAGGACAATAGGGCAAAGGGAAGAATGGATTTCAAAGGGAACAAATATTTAGTGAATTGGAAATACCCACCTCTGGTGCATATTCCCAAATATATTGACATTCCTTGCTAAATTCCGTATTAAATAAGCAGGTAAATTTGTGCCAGAATCCTTAGTCTGTCTGAAGAAAAAAAAAATATGGTTTTTCTTCCTTTAAAGTACCTCTCCCCTCTTTCTTTATAAAGAAAGCCTTAAAAAGCATTCATCTGTCTAAATTTCCTTTGAGATTTTACTTATTAACCAGATACAGGCAACAGTACCTCATCTTATATCATCTTTGTCCCTACTAGAAGTGTTGTGTGTCTGTCTGTGTTAACAATTGAAGGCTTAAGCTCAGGAAAACTCATGTGCTAATAGTGAGTGGCAGTTTTATAAACAGAGTCTGTTTGAGTTAGGCTCGGATTGCCTGCTGACATAGAAACTCTTGGGTGATTGTCAGAGCATTTGGGGATGACGCTGGCTCCAAAGAATGTGGATGACCATTATTGTATCAGTTTTATAATTCATCTTCTAATAAACAGCAACTGAAGAACGGAGTGTGGGATTCATCAAATTCTGTATTCTTTTGCATTAGGGAGTGCTGTGCATTTTGTTACAGAGCCAAAGCCAAATGTAGCTGTTTGAATTGTCCTTCGTGTTCCACTTTTACCAAAATATTGACAATAATCATTCTTGTTTGACTTGCCTAATGAAGGCCATTCCAAGGAACCTGGTCCGATCTGCCTTCCTTGGTTCCAGAGGGAGAGAAGTACTATAGTGAAAAGAGTGGTAGGTTTGGAATCAAGAAGGCCTAAAGTCAGAGTTGGCCATAAGCACATACTAGCTGTGTGATTCTGGACAAGTCATGTAACCTCTGTGGTCTCAGTTTTTTCACCTGTAAAATAGGGATATTAATAGCACTTACTTCTAAGGGTTGCTGTGAGGATCAGATGAGATAATTTTAAATTGCTTAGCACAGAAGTTAACATATGGAAATGTTAGTGGTAATAACTCTTATTTTGCTGGTAATTATCCACTACTGTCTTATCTTTTCCTTCCCATTCCCTTAACAAATGCTTGCTAATGAAAATAGCTCTGTCTACTTTCAAGTTCTTATTTAAAGACAAATGTAGGGAAAGTAGTGAAGTAAAAATATTTGTTTTTAAATCTGTAAAATTTGAATAACTGTTTTTCCTTATAAACATAGTACAGGGGCACCTGGGTGGCATAGCATACAGGATTTGGTAAGCTACTTATTTTCTGTCTGCCTCAGTTTCCTAAACATCATATACCACCTCACATGGTTTTTACAAGGATCAAATGAGCTTATATTTGTAAAGCACTTGTTATTGTTGTTTGTCCTTTGTTCTTGAAGAGGACTGTGACTTCAGGGAAATGATACCTTATCATGCAAGTGAATTGGATTTAAGTGAGGTAGGGCTGTGTGCTAGCTCCCTGTCTCACTTTCCTATCCATACTTAGCAAGTGGAGTTGGTGCTTTGGAAATACTTATTCTCTGTCTTTAACTCCTCTTTCCCTTTCTCAACCCTCAGTTAACCAACTGTGAGAGCAACAAGGGGACAAGATGCTATGGGAGATTTTTTTTAAGGCTTGATTCCTAGGTTTAATTCTCCTATATGGAAAGTACATGTCTGTCTCTAGACTTCCCATGAGGGAGTACAGGAATGACCTTTCTTCCTATTCCACAGCTGCTCCCATAGCAGCAGAGGAATAGTACCTGTCTTTTTTAATTTTCCCCCCAAAATATCAGATATTTTAAATCTTGGGCCACAATATGGCTTGAAGGAGACCTCAAAATATCCTCATGGTTGACTGGGGAGGCAAACAAATTGTGTGTGATTTCAATCTGAGATTGAAGACCTGGAGGTCTGAACTGAGGCTTGTTAAAGATCTTAGCTTAAAAAAGCCAAGTTCTCTCAAGGACCATTTCTAGTAGTCTTGCTCTACATATAGCTGTTAGACCCAGATGGCTCTGGAGGAGAAAGTGACAATAGTGACTTTGCACAACTCTCCCTCACTTAAATCCAATTCACTTGCCTGTTATGGATCATCTTCAAGAATGAGGAGCAAACGACAATAATAGGCAAACAATTATTAGTCTTGAAATGATATGTTCAAGTTTGGAGGTGATCTTTTGAGACTGAGGTCTAGATATATTGGGTGCAATAAATGAAGCTAGTAGGAAGAACTTCTTTGAGGAAGATAGCCACTGAAAAGAGCTATGGCACAGGAATAAATAGGGATCTGTTTATTTTGACAGTTGAGAGACAAGGTAAAATGTAAGTGCTAAACCAGAAGTCCCACAAACTGCTTTCTGTTAAGATTGTTTTCAATTATCTACCTTTCAATCAGGCATAACAGTAGTTAGCACAGTTGGTTTAGATTTTCCCACTGCCAATGGATGCTTATGAGACTCATCTTTTGTGCTTTTAGCCTTTCTTTTGGAAGTAAATACCTGTCCCATATCTGACTTATGGGATGTTGATTTCCCTTTTAACTTCACTTTGGGGGAGACTCTAGATTTGAGCCCAAACCTAAACCTCACATAATTTGTACCAGGCGAACAGAGTTGAGCTAATAGCACGAGGAGAAAGGGAATCTAGCTCTGCTCTCATTAGAGCTCATAAAGCAACTCCAGTACAGCCAGATTACATGCCTTGAGTTTAAATCAGAGGATAATTTTTAATAGAGGAGGAAGGAAGGAAAGAAACAAGAATTTGTCAAGCACCTTTTATATGCCAGGCACTAAGCTCTTTACAAATATCTCATTTCAAGAAGGGAGAGGACATAGTTTTACCAGCTTCTGTAGGCCCAGTGGAGGTTATTCAATATTATACATGGAAAGCATTAATTTATGCATCTGCAGTAAAAAGTCCTTTTATACATATTAATATTTTATAGTGTTGATATAAGATTGAATCTTAAATTCATATTTTATGTTGGAAAATGTTGCTTCAGTACTGAGAATAGAACCTAGGTATCTGGGCTATTCTTATTGATCATTTATTCTTCATAGAAATCAAGATAAATTATTATGAGAGAAAAATTAAACCTTCAGGGCCATGAACATTCTGATGGGTTTAAGGTTTTACTGACTTGTTATAGTCAGAAGAATCAAATGATTTATACTTTGTATACATAAAGGAGTAAATTTTAAAAATAGATTTTCTTAGCTCTTACTGGGCAAGTCACTTGACTTTGATATGTTTCAGTTCCTCATATATAAAATGGAGGTAATACTAGCAAATACATCCCAAAGTTGTTGTGAGCACAAAATGAAAATCTGTAGAGTGCTTTGCAAACTTAAAAGCACTATACAAATGCTAGCTGATTTGATTCCTTTCTTCAATTTCCTGGATTATGGTATGACTCAAGGAATGCCCATATTATGTGCAACCCGTGACTTTCTTTGCTCAGCTGCTAAATATACCCACACTGAACCCTGCAATGATTGGGAATGATCTATTTGCTTCATCTTGATGACAAGTGATGGGGAGCAGCTTTCTTACAAAATGATACAAAAATGTATCCCTTGGCAAGGGAATACATTATAAAACTTTGGACCTTCTTCAATCTTGTTATCCTTTTTGTTTTCCCATTATTCCTTCATTTATTTATTTTTATCTCCATCATCTACTCTTCTCATCTTGAACCTGGTCCTTTTCACCCCTACAGCTTAAAGCTTTTATTGTTCTTCATCGTTTGTGTCTCATCATGGCATGGAGGTAATTTTGAGTTCTTGACATTCTTGGAGCAAAAACTCTAATAAGCCAAGCCAAGTTTAGAATCCTGGCAATGGATATGATTTTTGTCCTTTAGGATAGCTTAGTTAAATTCAAAGAAGTTTATCACCAGAAGGATAATGATCAAGTGATGATTTGACATCAGCCTTAACCACTAACAAAATTTTCTACAAAAGTACCAATGAATTATGATCTACATCAGTGGAGGGGAGTATTTATGTTGGTAAATAAAGACAATTGTATAATTTTTAAATTTTAATAAAATTTTTATTTGTTTTAATCTGACGTCATTTTATTCTACTCCCAATCTCCCCCCATTTAAAATAGAAGATAAATTAAATTTACTATAAACATTTGCAATCAATTAAAACAAATTTCCATTTTGTTTATATTAAAAAAAAAAACCCAATGCTTATGCTGCATTCTGAGTCCACCTCTCTATCAGGAGACAGATAGCATGTTTCATCATTAATCCACTGAAATGTTGGTTTCTGTTGGTCATTCTGTTGATAAGACTTCAGCACAATTATATTTCATCATATTTACACAGCATAACTTGTTTATTCATTCCCCAATTTATGGATGTCCCCTCAGATTCCCATTTTGCTGTCTCACAAAGAGCTAAAATATTTTTGTACACCTTTAAAGTTTTTTTTTTTTTGTATAGAGTCAATTCCTTCTTTAAGACAGCTGGGTGATGTAGTATTTAGAGTGCTGGATCTGGAGGGAGTTCAAATACAGCCTCAGATACTTATTAGCTGTGTGACCTTGAATAAGTCCCTTAACCTTGTTTTCCTCACTTCCTTCTTCTATTAAAAGAGCTAGAAAAAAAATGACAAAGCAGTTCATTATCTTTGCCAAGAAAATTCTAAATGGGATCACAGAGTTGTACCCAACAGAAAATGGCTAAAGAACAGTGATCCTTCCCTTAACTTACTCTTCCTCTAATGTCCCCCTTTCCTCTTTTTTTTGTTTCCCTCCTATTTTCCCTATAGAATGAAATGTATTTCACTATATCTAATAGTGTGTGTGTGTGTTTTCCCTTGTACCAGGTTTTAGATGAGACAGAAGTTGAAGAATCAGCTGCTCCCTCTCCTGCCTCTTATTTGTATAGATATCTACTTTGCATCTTATTTATATGAAAAAAAAATCTTTATACTTCCTTATCCTTCTTCCACCCCCCAGTGTACTCCTCTTTCCCTCTCTTTCCATTCTTCTCTTAAGATCATCAAAACATAACAGAACTCCCTCTGTTAGACTTTCTCTATAAACTGTGATGATTTATAGAGTTGATATGGGACAGATGTATCCTTTCCCCAAATTTGAATGTTAACAATTTATCCTCCTTTAGTCCTTTTATCATTATTTGTCATGTTTGTCTTTTTATGTTTCTCTTCATTCCTATGTTTAAAAGTTAAATTTTTTTCTGCAGCTCTGGTCTTTTCATCAAAATTAAGAGTCCTCTATTTCATTAAAGATCCATTTCTCCCCCTACAGCATTGTATTCACTTTTGCTGAGTAAATTATTTGTGAATGCAAGCTAATATCTTTTGCACTTAGAATAACACAGTCTAAGTTTTCAGCTTCATTATACTGGGGACTACTAAATTATATGAAATCCTGAGTATGGCTCTTCAGTACTTGAAGTCTTTCTGACTGCTGGCATTTTTTTTTTCTTTGACCTGGAAGCTCTGGATCTTGACCATGAAGTTTCTGAGAATTTTTACTTTGGGATTTCTTTCAGGCTAGATTCTTTCTATTTTACCTTTCCCTCTGATTCTAAGAGATCTTAATGGTTTTCTTTTAATATTTCTTGAAATACAATGTCATGACTTTTTTTTTGGTCACAGATTTCAAATAGTTCAAGGATTCAAATTTATTTCTCCTTGATCTGTTTTCCAGTTGTTTTCACTGAGATGCTCTACATTTTCTTCCTTTTCCCATCATTTTGACTTTGTTTTTAATATTTCTTGTCTCTTTAAGTAATTATCTTCTATTTGGTCCATTTTAATTTTCATAGAGTTTGTTGCTTGGGCAAGGTTTTATACATCTTACCCAAACTATTAATTCTATTTCTAATTCTTTTTTTTCCATAGCTCTCATTTCTTTTCCTATTTTCCCCCCAAGTGCTCTCATTTCTTCTATCTGAACATTTTTTTAGCTCTTACCTTACAGGAATTCTAGTTGAATTTGTGCTCAAGCTGATCATTGATGTTTTGGAGTAATTTTCTTCTGCATTTGTGTCTTGAGCACTCTTGCCACAATTATAACTCATTATGGTGGTGATGTTTTTTCCCCCTCCCTTATTCCAGCCTACTCCCTTATTTCGGATTTGATGTTAGGACTGGGCTCCTCCACACTTTTAGAAAGAAGATCTAGGCTGGTTCTGTTGCTATTCTCTTGGTGTACTGTATTATTCCAGGATCTCATAAACAGGCTGAAAACTTGTAAGTTTTCAATGCTCCTAGAATGGTCTTATCCAAGACAAAGTCTGATTGCTGCCCCCACGTCTGAGCTTTGTAAGTTCCTGATTGAGATTTGGGTCTGTGAAGGGGTAAATTGCTGCTGGACTCTGCCCTGATCAGTCAGCTGGAAAGCTCTGTTGGTTCAGAGTGACAGAATTGTAGGTTCTCCTTTGCTCTGGAATTCTAGCCTTGATTATTCCTTTACAGGCTGGGTTAGATGTTAGTGATAAGACCTTGCTACATCACTATATCACTACATCACTGCTCCTACTGACTATTGAACTTCTTTTTTTCCTGGCATATTTCTTATAACCTCCTTCCTAGGGATACCACTCTTCCTTCTCAGTCCACTTGGATCTGTTACCCAGAACTGAGTAGTGAGTGACAAAGCTGCTGGTTGGCGCCTGTCACTGCTGTGCTGTCCCAGTATGGGTTTGGTGGTACTATTTTGGACACTGAAGATCTCTCATGCTTCCAGTTTCCAGTGTCCAGAGAGTTCACTATTTGTCTTCCTATGCTAAGATGGGGTTGACAAATGACTCACTGTGACATTTTCTGGATTTCTCCACCAGAATTTAGTCTGGTTTATTTTCTAGAACTGTGTCAAGGACTTTGCAAAGGGAAGCCTACTGTACTGCTTCCAAGAATGCAGTTATTACTATAGTATAGAGGCAGCTAGGTGGCACCCTAGGGCACAGAGGGCTGAAAACCCTAATTAAAATCCAGCCTCAAACAATTTCTATCTGTTTGACACTGGACAAGTCATTAAACCAAATCTGGCTCAGTTTCCTCAATTGTAAAATGAGGATAACTTCTTCCCTTCAGGGTTTTTATGAAGATCAAATGCACAAGTTCTTGTTTGTCCTTTGTTTTTGAAAAGGGCCAATGACATCACAGTATGACATCTTGACTGGTAGGGGAATTGAATTTAAATTAAGCAGAATTGCAGAATTGCACAAAGTCATTACCCTCAATTTCAGTGACAATAGAAAAATCAACCTGATCGTCCAGGAAGCAATGAATGACCTTGAAGTCTTTTATGTCTGACCCAGCTCTAAGCACTCCACAATGCCTGCTTCAGTTGCCTTCAGTGCTGTTGGAACAAATTGTTCTTATCTACTCATTCTTCTGAGGAAGTTTTCTCATGCTCGGGGTAGACATCCCCCTTACTCATTACAGATTTAAGACCTGTCATTTATCCTCAACCTGGTTTAGTCCACTTGCTGAGAAGATTTACTGGAATATGGCTGCTGTACATGCTAGTTTCTTAGAGCCAAAGATGAGGATTGGGTGACAGGTGAATACCAAAGGTGGACAAGCAGCCCTGAGAAAGGGCTTCAAAAACCTTCACATCAGAAGTGCTAGCTAGTTCTCCTTGAGCACCTCATACACCTCATAGTAGGTACCTAATAAATGTATATTTCCTTCCATCCTAGAAGAGAAGAAAGTTTGGTCTTTTGAGTCAATGAAAATATATGATATGGTCAGCAAACATAGAAAAAAAAAGACTTGAATGTATGTTGTAATCTCTAGTTTGTAAGCAAAATTTATTTTAGGGGGAAATTAAAATAAATAAATTGAATGGGGGGGTGAGTACATACTTAGATGAAAAAAGACGACTAATATTAGACATCTTCTGTTAGCTATAGTAACACAAACATACCCAGAAGTTCAGCAGGAAGAAGTTTGCAATTGTGTTATAATCAAAGGGAGTGCTATGCTAGGGAGTCATATTTTCCTTTTTTCCCCCTTATGTCAATTCCTAACGTTATACTTTGACAAGCACTGGAGTAGCTGTTGTTTTAAAAGTGCTTTTATATCATTATTCTAGGAAAAGTAAATGGATACAGTCGAAGAATTGGTAAATGAAGTGTATGAGAAAAGTAAGCCAATTCAAGGACATAGTGTTTGAGTTCTCTCTCCATGATGGCTTTTCTCAAGTGAACGGTTAAAAACTATGGTTGTATACCTAAGAACAATGCAATGCAGCTGTCATTTCGTGGTGGGGGAAGGGGGATCTATGCCAGGTGTGAAATGGCACTTTGGTTTCTGGCTGATGATTTATGAGCTTTCAGGCTCGTGTGGTGTATTTGATGGAGATGTAATTTGTCATTGTTTTGGGAGCTGTAGCACCAAGAGCCTAAAAACCTCAGCTTTTAGCATTTTATTTTAAAGGGGCTTTTGCTTTATTCAAAGGAAATACACAATGTCCTGCAGCTTTAGGTCTGGATATAAAAAGTATCAGAAGAAACCCTGTGACTGAGCCAATAGCTGTCTTGGTTTTTCATACATGAATAGACCTTTGTATGTTTTAAGTGATTTAATTTTGCATAATGATAAACACTTCCATATCTAAGACTACAAGTACAGAGTTACCTTCTATGTCAGTGAATGTTTCTGGATCAAAGATTATGCTTAGAATTTTTTATTATTATTCATTTGGAGCAGGTATAGGGAAGAGAATTATGGAGAAGTTATTGTAGTATAAAAATATATGAATAAAATTCCTGAAAATTACTAAAATATACCTATCTATACTACTGGTCTTATTTCATAGGTGAAAAATTGTCAGAAAGAACAGCTACAGAATACTAGAGCTGGAAGGTATGTCAAAGGTTATCTAACATTGCCTTGTCCGATATAACACAACAAATATGTAACTGAAGAACTGTATCTGTTCATTTTTCAATTCTAACATTTTTATGTATTTTAACTGTAACACATAAATCCAATATAGACTACACAGAAATAAGGTACAATGTCTACCTTTTACAACCAAACTGTTCACAGTGAGCATCTACTCTCTGCAGCACAGTAATTTAAATTGGATCATAACCTAGTACTAACTTAAGTTAAAATTCCAGAATCCATCCCTAAATTTCAAAGTAGATTGTATATTTTCTTCAATAAAACATTAAGTAAATATCCCTGCTTTGGAAATAACTCACCAAAATAAATAATGGAAACTAAGGAAAAGAAACTCAGCAAATGTTTGGGAAAGGAGGCAAAGGAAAGACCTGCATTTGAATAGGAATTCTCCTCCTATCCAGAGTGAGGTAGTTACTATGATATTTGACCTTTTTTTTTTTTTTTCAAATAAGAGAAATGAGGTTCAGAGAGATAAAATGATTTGCCTATAGACACAAATCAGGAAAGTGGTGGAGAAGATATTATTTTGGGGGGTCAATTCTATTTAAGATTTTATTTTTTTTCCAATTACTTGTAAAAATTAACATTTCTTTTTTTTTTCAAATTTTCAGTTCTAAATAATCTTCTTTTTTTCCCTTCTCCTCACATTGAGAAGACAAGCAATTTGAAATATTTTATACATATCCAGTGATATAAAACACATTTCCATGTAAGTCATTCTGTTAATGAAGACACAAACAAAAAACATCCACAAAAATAAAGTAAAAAAAAAAAAGTATCTTCAATCTGCATTCAGGCTCTACCAGTTCTTTCTTTGGAGATGGAAAATATCTTCCACCATAAGTCCTAAGAATTTTTTTGGGGATCATTGTATTGATGAAAATAGCTGTTATTAATAGCAGATCATCATACAATATTGCTGTTACTGTGTACAATGTTCTCCTAATTGTGCTCATTTCACTTTGCAACAACTTATGTAAGTCTTTCTATGTTTTTTTTTTTTTCTGAGAGCACCTTGCTCATGATTTCTTTTTTTCCCTCATGGAAAATAATGAAAAATACTGAATTTTATTCTTTGAAGACTAAGACTGGTAAGAGAACATATCAATATGACTGGATACAGGAAAAGATTTTAAATGAGATAGTTAAATGATTTCTTTTTTAAAGTAGATTTTTATTTTTCCAAATAAATACTTTTTCCAAAAGTAGTTTCCAACATTCACCTCTGCAAAACCTTGCGTTCCAAATTTTTTCCCTCCTTCCCTTTCTCCATTTTCCCCTAGACAACAGCCAGTCTGATACAGGGTAAACATTTTCAATTCTTCTAAACATATTTCCATATTCATCATGCTGCAAAAGAAAAAAAATCAGAACAAAAGGGAAAAAAATGAGAAAGAAAAAAAAGCAAAGAAACAACAACAATAACATCAATAGGTAAAAATATTATGCTTCAATCCACATTTAGTTTCCATAGTTCTCTCTGGATGTGGATGGCATTTTTCATCTCAAGACTATTGGAAATGCCTTGAATCACCTCATTGTGGAAAAGAGCTAAATCAATCACAATTGATTATCACATAATATTGTTACTGTGTACAATATTCTCTTGGTTCTGCTCACTTCGGTCAACAATCAGTTCATATAAATCTTTCCAAGATTTTCAGAAATTAATCTGTTCGTCATTTTTTATAAAACAGTAATATTCCATTACATTCATATACTATAACTTATTCAGCCATTCTCCAATTGATGGGCATCCATTCAGTTTCCAATTCCTTTCCACCATAAAAAGAACAGCCACAAACATTTTTGCACATGTGGTTCCTTTTC
The DNA here is from genome assembly GCA_023553655.1 of Myrmecobius fasciatus. Lineage (NCBI taxonomy): Eukaryota > Metazoa > Chordata > Mammalia > Dasyuromorphia > Myrmecobiidae > Myrmecobius > Myrmecobius fasciatus. The sequence continues at coordinate 72,101 of JAJPUD010002638.1, forward strand.
TCTCCTTTATGATCTATTTGTGATACAGACCCAGTAATGACCCTGCTGGGTCAAAGGGTATGCACAGTTTGATAGCCCTTTGGGCATTGTTCCAAATTGCTCTCCAGAATAGTTGGATCATTTCACAACTTCATCAATAATGCATTTTCCACGTTCCCTCCAACATTTATCATTATCTTTTTCTGTCATTTTAGCTAATCTAATAAGTGTTAAATGATGAAAGGATTAGAGAAATCCTAGGATAGGATTATCTAAATCTTGACCCAATCAATAAGTCTATATCCAAACATAGTCTAAGACATCTATAAAGTACAACCTGAACTATAACTAACCCCTAAACTATAATTGACCCTCAGTATATTCGGAGAGCAGATGCTCATGAGAACATAAAGGAAAAATCCTTGTGATATGGGCCAGACTCTCAAGGATGACCATGATTAACTGCCTATGGACTTCCATTCCTGGGGTGTACTGTTCTCAAGGTCATGGACGAGTCTCATCCATGGAGAGGATGCTCTGCCTGAAACCCTTCCCAATCAGGACTCAACTGGCTGCCCCCTGGGATTCCCTAGCTACTGATTCTAGAGTTGATGATGTTTTCTATAACTATACTTATCTCTCTTTGCTTTGTTTTATTGATTATTGTTTTAAGTTGCTTAGTATATTACTTCTGCAAAACTGATATGTTTTTGCCTATTCTTTAAGTATTTTATTTTGCCTATTATGTAAGCATTTTTATTAAGCCTATTTGTAGAATTGTGTGTGCATGTTATTTTGTATGAGCAAATCAAAGAACCTTCATTTTACAAGTGGTACCTCTGAGTTGTCTTAATTTGTATTTCTCTTATCAATAGTGATTTAGAGCATTTTTTCATATGACTAGAAATAACTTTAATTTCTTCATCTGAAAATTGTCTGCTCATGTCCTTTGACCATTTAGCAATTGGGGAATGGCTTATATTCTTATAAATTTGAGTCAATTCATATTTTAGAAGTGTTCATCATTTTTAAAAGCACAACAATATTCCATCACAATCATATACAACCATTGTTCATCCATTCCCCAGTTGATGATTGTCTTCAGTTCCTAATTCTTTGTCACCACTAAAAGAACCTCTATAAATATTTTTGTACTTATAGGTCTTTTCCTTTTTTTTTTAATCTCTTTGGGATATAGATCTACTAGTGGTATTGTTTAGTCAAAGGGTATGCATGATTTCTATTGGGGTTATATGCCAAAAAAAATCATAAAGGAAGGAAAGGGCCCCACATGTGCAAGAATGTTTGTGGCAGCCCTTTTTGTAGTGGCTAGAAACTGGAAACTGAATGGATGCCCATCAATTGGAGAGTGGCGAATAAATTATGGTATATGAATATAATGGAATATTATTGTTCTGTAAGAAATGACCAGCAGGACGACTTCAGAGAGGCCTGGAGAGACTTGTATGAACTGATGCTGAGTGAAATGAGCAGAACCAGGAGATCATTATACACGGCAACAACAAGACTATATGACGATCAATTCTGATGGACATGGCTCTCTTCAACGATGAAATGTTTCAAACCAATTCCAATTGTTCAGTGAAGAAAGCCATATACACCCAGAGAGAGGGATATGAAATGTGGACCACAACATAACATTTTCATGCTCTCGATTGATGTTTGCTTGCATTGTTTCCTTTATTTGATTTTTCTTTCTTGTAGATACGATTTTTCTTGCACAACAATGATAAGTGTGGAAATATGTATACATATATTTGATTTGTCAAGTATTTTAACATAGTTAGCATGTAGGGGACTTCCTGCCATCTAGGGGAGGGGTGGGGACTGGGGGTAAAATTTGTAATGGAAAGCTTTTGTAAAGATCAATGCTGAGGAACTACCCATATATATATGTTATGCAAATTTAAAAAATAGTATAATAATTAAAAAAAAGGTATGCATGTTTTTTTTAACCTTTTGAGCATAGTTCCAAATTTTTCTCCAGAATAGTTGAATCAATATACGACTTCATCAATAATTTTCCCACATCCTAGAGGGGGCTTTGAACCCAATTCTTCCTGATCCTAAAACTAGTACTCAATCCACAATGCCACAGTTTTTCAAGGGGTATGATTTTAACTGCTAGGACAAGGACTCTTGGTCTTGCTCTCCCTCCAATATCTCTCTCATTGGCTTGAAAACACAGTGATTGGAGTTGGGGAGAAAACCTTTAATTCTATAATTATAAAAGAATCTTAAATTGAAACTCTCCTTCAGAGAAGTAATATATACTTTGATTCAGACTAATGTGTAAATGATTGATATGAAAATCTTCTTTGAGGAAAAGATTTTATGAGGAGTGACAACTAGTTGACTGAAAGAGCAATTAGGAAGCTCCGTAGATCAGGGAAAAAGCCCTTAATTGAGATTGCCTATTGCTAAATTTTGGCTAGGATCAGCTCTGCCCCAGTACATAGATATTTTTGAAGTAGGCATTGCGAAGGCACATTATTGTTGTTATAAATTCCTTTTCAGTTGTGTCTGATTCATTATGACCTCATTTGGGATTTTCTTGGCAAAGACACTGGAATAGTTTTCCATATCCTCTCCAGTTCATTTTACAGATGAGGAAACCGAGGCAAACAGGATTGAACTGACTTGCCCAAGTTCATATAGCTAGTGAAAGTTAGAGTCAGATTTGAACTTAGGGAATTCAGTCTTCCTGCTTCTAAGGCCCGACTTTCTATCTAACGTACCACCTAGCTGCCATGGCATACTGAACCTCCACTAATATGCCTTGTATAAAATCCTCCTACTCCTGGGAACTTTTTACCACCGTTTCCTCTCTGAGTCATCTTCTCTCATTTTCACATGACCTGGCTAATATTTCACCCAGTAATGACTTGCTCACTGTGTCTTTCAGGCATGCTTTCCAAGTCAATGAATGCATTTGGGAGGTAGATTTTCTTCTGTATTTTACAGTGCAATGAGGGATAATATGATTTTAGGAGAAATAAACAGCAAATCGTCTTTAATTATCAGGACCACCCACTTTGAAGTATATTATATTGACAGCTGTGAGAATGGAAAACAATGGCCCCAAACCATCTGGTGGGCTAAAAGAATGTTTTCTGACTTTGAAAAGATGATGTTTTTGAAATTATAGGAGTTGTTTTCTATGATCAATCTTACAGTAAGCACTGAGGATTTATAGAAAAAAAGAATTAAATTTGGATACATACTTTTCACAAAGATGAATTTTAACATGACATTTTGCTTAAGGAAATGGCAATAATTAAACTTTTTATCTTTCTGAATTCTTTCTAGATTTCTTTTTGTTAAATTGAGGTGATGAAATTCAATAGATAGAAAGGTGGTCTTAGAAACTGTAAGACTTGGGTTCAAGTATCACACCTTCCAGTTCTTTAGTCTAGACAGCTTCCTAAGACTATAGGTTGCAGATAAGATGCAGACCTAACTTGAGAGAGGAAATTCCTTGCCAGGAGCATCTTATATACATGAAGCACAGGTCTGGTTTATTTCTCTATCCCTATTAATGTGTATTCTTCATCTGCAGCTTATTTATAAATCCCCATTCTGATATAGAAGTGCCCCTGAGTTCTCAATGGCTCCATCAATTCAATTCAATTCAATGAACATTTATTAAATAATTCCTATATGTCAGGCGCTGTGCTAGGTGGTGGGCATACAAATAAGAAAAAGAAACAATCCCTCCCTCAAGAAGCTTATATGGGGAAGACAATAAAAAAAAAAAAAACTAAAAGAAAGTTCTTCAGAACACCATACCCTTCTGCCAGTTATCTTCATCTGGCACCCACCCTTTCAGTTTTCTTGCTGATTAAAAATGAAGTTACCTGGAAAGTCATGGGTCCACTATGAAGGAAGGCAACTGAGGGTAAATTGAGAAAGTGTTAAGTATCGAAACCTGAATCAATGTACAAGGGATGAAATTTCAACTGATTAATTTATCATGGAGGGGAGAGGGTTGCTGTAGTGTTCTGTGTAGTCAAAGTCAAGCAAAACTGCTGATGGACAACATATATCAAGTTTTACCAAGATGAAAAGACTTTAAGTAGAGGATTAATGGTGACATATCTCTATCATTTAAAGACCAGTCCTGGCTAAATTCAATAAAACTCAATATTAGAAATTTGACTACCATGTGATTTTCTTTGTTTAAGTTTGGGTCACAGCACTGTTCATTCCCTGTTTACTAATATGGAACATGATGATTATGTTGGATTGAGATGAAATGGTGGATCTTTGAAATAATGGGTATAGGAGCCATGCAATTTAGTTTCCTTCTAGTTGACAATTAGTAGTTGTATAAACCAAAAATGTCTCCAGTGTTTCCCTTTGAAGTTTTCAACTAAATATCTATGTCATGGAAGAACCTTTGATGGTTATTTTATTTTTCCTAACTATATGTCCACTTTCCATTTTTAGCTCTGCTTGGTTTCAACTCCTTGGAGCAAGATGCCCTCAGATTAGGTACCCCTTTGCGTCTCTCTCCTCCTGTGCTTGCCAGCTTTTCTTTATATGCTGTCTTCTCTCATTAGATTATAAACTCTTTGACGGTAGGGACGGTTTTTGTTTTTCTTATATGTACTAGCATTTAGCATAATGTGTGATTGATTAATAAATACTTTTGAATTGAATAGGAAATTAAATGAGTTAAGAGAAGTGAAGATAATTACTTGTCTTGTCATTGAATTTGGTGTGATAACAATTGGGCAGCATGACTTTTCTGCTATCAAAAAAATCAGAATCAGAAACACATCTGATTAGAAGGAAAAGAGGCTAATGTCTAAACTTGGGCAAACAAAATTAATTAACAAGATTAATCAACAATTAACTTAAGGAAAACTATCAGGAAAAACGTATCAGAAAAATAAGGAAAAAGTATCAGGAAGTGTGCCATGTTCTTTTATTTTTATTATTAAAGCTTTTTATTTACAAAATATATGCATGGGTAATCCTTCAACATTGACCCTTACAAAGCTTTCTCTTACAAATTTTTCCCCCCAGTCCTCACCCCTCCCCTAGATGTCAGGAAGTCTACTACATGTTAATTATGTGAAAATACTTGGCAAATCGAATATGTGTATACATATTTTTACAGTTATCTTGCTGTGCAAAAAAAGTTGGATCTACAAGAAAAAAAATCTGAGAAGGCAAACATAATGCAAGCAAACATCAATAGAGAGTGTGAAAATGCTGTGTTGTGGTCCACATTCATATCCCTTTCTCTGGGTGTATATGGCTTTCTTCACTGAACAATTGGAACTAGTTTGAAACATTTCATTGTTGAAGAGAATCATGTCCATCAGAATTGATTATCATATAGTATTGCTGCTGTGTATAATGATGTCCTGGTTCTGCTCATTTCATTCAGCATCAGTTCATGCAAGCCTCTCCAGGCCTCTCTGAAATCATCCTGCTGGTCGTTTCTTAGAGAACAATAATATTCCATAACATTCATATATCATAATTTATTCAGCTACTCTCCAATTGATGGGCATCCATTCAGTTTCCAGTTTCTAGCCACTACAAAAAGGGCTGCCACAAACATTTTTGCACATGTGGGTCCCTTTCCCTCCTTTAAGATTTCTTTGGAATATAAGCCCAACAGAAACACTGCTGGGTCAAAGGGTATGCACAGTTTGATAAGTTTTTGAGCATAGTTCCAAACTGCTCTTTAGAATGGTTGGATCTGTTGACAGTTCCACCAACAATGCATCAGTGTTCCAGTTTTCCCCACATCCCCTCCAATATTGATCATTATCTTTTCCTATCATCTTAACCAATCTGACAGGTATATAGTAGTATCTCAGAGTAGTCTTAATTTGCATTTCTCTGATCAATAGTGATTTGGAGTGCCTTTTCATATGACTAGAAATAATTTTAATTTCATCATCTGAAAATTGTCTTTTCATATCCTTTGACCATTTATTGATTAGAGAGTGGCTTGAATTCTTATAAATATGAGACAATTCTCTATATATTTTAGAAATGAGGCCTTTATCAGAACCCTTAAATGTAAAGATTATTTCCCAATTTATTGCTTCCCTTCTAATTTTGTCTGCATTTAGTTTTGTTCGTACGTGTGCCATGTTCTTGTAACAATAATAATAAGCTGACAAGGTAAGATAAATGCAATAAAAGTTTTAAACTTTATTAGGTAAAAGAGGAGGACCAAAGATGGGATGTAGAACTGATGCTGGTGGAAGATGTAATGATAATTTTCAGTGATTCAGAGAAGGCAATCCTACTCAACTTTTTTTTTGAATAGATTTTCCTTGCCAAGGAATAACATTTGCATTGGCATACAGAATGGAAATGGCTAGGAAGAAGATGAAAACTAATATACAAAGAAATGTTGGAGAACACTTAGATGCCCTCAAGAGGCATAGATAGATGACAGAACAATTATTAAATGTTTATTATATGAAAGACACTATGAAAAGCACTGGGAATACGAATACAAACAAAAAGAAAGACAGACCCTCCCTTCTCTTTGAGCAATTTACATTCTAATATAATAAATTCTAATAAAAAAAGAAGCTGGAAATTAAGGACAAAAGTCAGATGAGTCATGATAGGAATCAGACTTGGGCATTTCCTCAAATGAGGATTCAGAGGAGGAACTTGATGAATTCAAGACACCAGACTGAAGTGGACCAACCCAAGATACTGAAAGAAATCAAGGAAATGATTGTTAAGCAACTGTCACTTATCTTAGGAAGATCTTCGTATTTATGAGAAATACTACAGGCCCAGGGAAAATAAAATACATGGTTTTAAAAGAAAAAATAAAGAAATAGACCCTGAAAATATAGGCTGGTGAGATTAACATTGACTACTGAGAAAATTCTAAAATGGATTATTAAATGAATGGTTATTGAAGCTCTAAAAAAATGAAAGTGATTTCATCTGACAACACATGCCAATTCTGTGCTGAGAGTTTGGAAAGAAGGAGGAAGTGAGTTCCATCATCAGTCCTCCAGGATCAAGATTGGGCGTTGCAATTAATTTGGATTCAGCTGCTTTATAGTATTATAGTGCATTGTGTATATATTTCTTCTAATTCTATTTTCTTTGTTCTAATTCTGACTTTTTTTTTGATGTTTCTGTGAATGTTATATTTATTTTTTATGATCAAATGCTAATTTGAGGAATTAAAAACAACATGCATTTAATTATTTAAAAAAATTCCAAATTCTCTCCTTCCCTTCAGCTCCTCCCCCAATCAGTTGAGATAGTAAGCAATACGATACACATTATACCTGTGAAATCATGCAAAACTCATTTCCATATTAGTCATGTTGTAAAAAAAAAAAAGGAAAAAGAAAAAGAAAAAAAAGGTAAGAAAATGGTGGGAAAATGCTTTGGCTTTTCTGGTTCTCTAGTCATATTTTAATTTAATCTGAATAGCTTATCAACTACCTTTTGTAGTTTTTTTTTGGAATCACTGCACTCCATTTTCTCACAAGTAGTTTACTGTGGCAAATTATTTATTTACTTCAAGATATATTATCTTGCATTTTTTCCAAGCTGACTCTTGCAAGTAATTTTTCATGTGTTAAATCTAACTTCTTACATCTAAACATATTTATGTTTCATCCTTGCCTCATCCAATAGAACCTCCCAGGTTAGTGTCAGTTATAAATACAAAAACAAACCAAAAAAATCAACCAAAAACAAAACCCTCCACCTTCTTTAATCTATTCATTAATAAAAATTCTAAGTGAATAGAAATTCTTGGACCATACTGACAACTAGGCCTTCTCCAATGAATATAAATCTATTGATTTCCCTTGTTTAAATGGTTTAGTCCATTTTAAAATTTATTTGGCAATTCTTACATCCAAATCAATTTAAGTTTATTTTAAATAATTTTTATGAAATGTCATTTCATGTATATCATATATTTTATTAAAACCTCCCAAATACAGAACTGTTTTATTTTGTGTGCTATTTTTATGATTCAGTTAAGATGAATTATTTTGTCTCTATAGAATGTTTCTTTCTTAGAATTTTCATTATCTCCCTGCTTAGTGTGTGTTTTTACTTATTTCCATTTGAATTCAAAGTGAGATTTTAGAAGTTATAATTTTCCTTCCTTTCTTTTTTTGAAAATGAGTCTTATATTTCTCTTTAAATAGCCACCTATTATCTTGAAGTAATTTCTATTTTTTCAAAGTTCAAGAATTTAAAAGGTAAAATCAGAAAATTCTTTTTGTAATCCTTGGGTAATGCTTAACCTCCCGATCATGTATATGTGATTTTGACATATTCCCTGATTGTTCTTCAAAAGTAATTTTTTGCAAGATCTTTCTAATACTTTAATTCTTTTATTTCCCTCATTTTTTCCAAGAACAGATTTTTACAGAATTAATTTAATTTTTCAGTAAAGCATAGCTTAACTACACACATTCTCCATGAAATTGTGCCTGCTATAATAATCTCAAATATGACTTCAATAATGTACTGTTGTTCAAATATCAGCCTAGCTGAGTTTAGACAGGCTCATTCCAGATGGTTGGCTACCAGGTGATTGCTGTTAAAAGTACTGGTTGGTGTTCTATGTCAGTGGTGGGAATATGGATGCAATAATGAAAGCTTTGAAGTATCTAAATACCATTTATATAGGATTTATTTAAATAACCCCTAAGTAGTTAGTAAAGTCAAGCAACCTTCTTATCAAATCATATCTAATTGACACTGAAAATTCCTTCCCTGTGCACTGTGCCATAATTCTTTCTTTTCCTTCTATTATCCTTTTTTTTTTTTTTTTGGCAAGGCAATGGAGGTTAAGTGACTTGCCCAGGGTCACACAGTATGCATTAAGTGTCTGAAGTAAAATTTGAATTCAGGTCTTCCTGACTTCAGGGTAAGTAATCTATTAACTGTGCCATCTAGCTGCCCTTCCTTCTATTATTATTTTTTTTAAGAGGCAATTGGGGTTAAATGACTTACCTAGGGTTACACAGCTAGAAAGTATTAAGTGTCTGAGGCTGGATTTGAACTCAGGTCCTCCTGACTTCAAGGCTGGTGCTCTATTCACTGTGCCATCTACCTGCCCCCTCCTGTTATTCTTAAATGTATTTGTAAATCTATATCTTGTCACTGGACCCAGATGGCTCTGGAAGGGAAAATGAGGCAGATGATCTTGAACATCCCTCCCTCACTTAAATCCAATTAACTTGCATCATAGCTTTATCTCCATGATGCCATGGTCCTCTTTGAGAAGGAAAGATAAACAACAACCTCTGGGAGGGAAGCTAGCTTGGAATTGGTCAGTTGGGAGACTCCTTCCCTCCCTCCCTCTTTCCCTTCTTCCCTCCCTCCCTCTTTCTCTCTCCCTTCCTCCTTCCCTATCTCTTCCCCTCTCTCCCTCCATTCCTCCTTACCTCCCTATCTTTCTTCTATCTCTTTCTTTTTTTCTTTTTTCCCCTGAGGCAATTGGGGTTAAGTGACTTGCCCAGGGTCACACAGCTAGGAAGTATTAAGTGTCTGAGGCCAAATTTGAACTCAGGTCCTTTTGACTTCAGGATTGGTGCTCTATCTACTATGTCACTTAGCTGCCTCCTTTTCTCCCTCTTTCTTTCCCTCCCTCCCAATCTCCCTCCCTTCTTCTCTGCTTCCCTCCTTCTCTCTCTCCTATCTCCCTCCCTTTCTCCCTTCCTTCTTTCCCCCCTCCCTCTCTCTCTCTTTTTCCATTTTTTATTAAGGCTTTTTATTTACAGAATGTATGAATAATTTTTCTACATTGATTTTTGCAAAACTTTCTGTTCCAAATTTTTCCCTCCTTTTCTCCAATCCTCCCCTAGATAGCAAGTAGTCTAATACATGTAAAATATGTTAAAATAATAAATAAATAGATAAATGTACTATATATATACATATCTATACAGTTATCTTGCAGCATAAGAAAAATCAGATCTAGAATGAGAAAGAAAAAAAAAAGAAAACAAAATGCAAGCAAACATCAACAAAAAGAGTTAAAATGCTATGTTGTGGTCCACACTCAGATCCCACAGGCCTCTCTCTGGATGTATATGACTATCTTCATCGCTGAACAATAGGAACTGGTTTGAATCATCTCATTGTTGAAGAGAGTCATGTCCACCAGAATTGATCACCATATAGTCTTGTTGTTGCCATGTATAATGATCTCCTGGTTCTGCTCACTTTTCTTAGCATAAGTTCATATAATTTTCTCCAGGTCTCCCTGAAATCATCCTGCTGATCATTTCTTATAGAACAATAATATTCCATAATATTCATATACCATAATTTCTTTAGCCATTCTCCAATTGATGGGCATCCATTCAGTTTCCAGTTTCTAGCCACTACAAAAAGGGCTGCCACAAACATTCTTGCACAGGTGGGTCCCTTTCCCTCCTTTAAGATCTCTTTGGGATACAGACCCAGTAGAAATACTGCTGGGTCAAAGGGTATGCACAATTTGATAACTTTTTGAGCATAACTGCAAATTGTTGGATCTGTTCACAGTTTATCAGTGCCCCAGTTTTCTGATATCCCCTCCAACATTTGTCATTATTTTTTCCTGTCATCTTAGCCAATCTGACAGGTGTGTAGTGGTATCTCACAGTTATCTTATATTGCATTTCTCTGATCAATAGTGATTTGGAGCACCTTTTCATATGACTGGAAATGGTTTCAATTTATTCACCTGAAAATTGTCTGCTCATATCCTTTGACCATTTATCAATTGGAGAATGGCTTGAATTCTTATAAATTTGAGTTAATTCTCTATATATTTTAGAAATGAGGTCTTTATCAGAACCTTTGAATGTACAAATGTTTTCCTTTTCTTTTTTTATTGCTTCCTTTCTAATCTTGTCTGCATTCGTTTTGTTTGTATAAACACTTTTTAACTTTATATAATCAAAATTATCTATTTTGTAATTAATAATGATCTCTAGTTATTTGGTCACAAATTCCTTCCTCCTCCATAGATCTGAGAGGTAAACTATCTTATGCTCTTCTAATTTGTTTATAATATCATTCTTTATGTCTAGATCATGAATCCATTTCTGTTTCTTAGCCAATACCATTTTGATGACCACTGCTTTATAATATAATTTTAGATCTGGTACAGCTAGGCCACCCTCATTTGCATTTTTTTCATTAATTCCCTTGAAATTCTCGACCTTTTGTTTTTCCAGATTAATTTTGTCGTTATTTTTTCTAGGTTAGTAAAATAGTTTCTTGGGAGTTTGATTGGTATTGCACTAAATAAATAGATTAGTTTAGGTAGTATTATCATCTTTATTATATTTGCTCGACCTATCCAAGAGCACTTGATATTTTTCCAATTGTTTAGATATGACTTCATTTGTGTGCAAAGTGTTTTGTAGTTGTGTTCATATAGTTCCTGAGTTTCCTTTGGCAGATAGAATCCCAAATATTTTATACTATTGACAGTTATTTTAAATGGAATTTCTTTTTGTATCCTCCCTTCTTCTCTCTCACTGCCTTCCTTCATTTCTCTCTCCCTCCTTCCCTTCTTCCCTCCCTGATTCCTTCCTCCCTTCTTTCTGTCCACATAGTGTATCATACTTTTACCTACAGATGCTCTTAAAAGCCTATTTCTTTTCATTTGCTTCTCTGAACCTTCCCAAGATATGTTATGCTTTACAGGCTAGACTTCTTTCTTGAAGACCAGGCCTTAAATCAAAACCAATCTGACTCTACTTGACCACCAACAGGTCCTAGGCCAAGCCCCTTTTGGTCATTGTTTGGGTCCTGATTGACTTACATCGAATGTAAATAGCAGTCAAACAGAAACCCTGAGTGTCTTCCCCTGCTAGATTCATTCATTCATTCATTCTTTTAGATTTTCTTAGACTAAGTGAAAGAGGAGATTCTTTGCCTCAATTGCTACCTAGCCTTAATCACTGAATGAGTGACCTCAGGCAAACTGAGACCTGTTGAGGATCTTAGTTTAAAAAAGCCATGGTTGGGTCAGCTAGATGGTGCAGTGGATAGAGCACCAGCCCTGAAGTCAGGAGGGCCTGAGTTCAAATCTGATCTCAGACATTTAACACTTCCTGGCTGTGTGACTCTGGGCAAGTCACTTAACCTCAATTGCCTCAGCAAAAAAAAAAAAAAAAAAAAAAAAAGCCATGGTCTCCCATTTCATTCAGGGTCATCTACAGTTGTCTTGATCTATATGACTCTGGAGGGGAAAGTAAGGCAAGTGACCTTGCACAGTCCTTCCTCACTTAAATCCAAATCACTTGCATGTCATGGTCATGGCATCACCTCCCTGATGTCATGGTCCTCTTCAAGAACAGAGGACAAACTATAATACACAGGCATACTTGTGTATGCTTTTAAGAGAAAATCTGGGGAAACTTTGTTGAGGAGATTTTTCTTTGCAATTCTAGGATGGAAGGATGACAATGTTTTTAATTCTTATATAGGTAATTCTCAAGTGCCTCTAGACTATCCCTATCAGCCATTTGTACTTTAGGTACCTGAATGATCTAAGATTCTCATAGAATTCTTTAAAAAAAATCAATCCAAATCTTTATAACACTTTCATATTAGGGAGTAGGCAATAATTTTTTTTTATTATTTAGACTTAGCATAGTTTGACCATTCCCCTTTTCTTCTTTGTTTCTGTCTATATGATCTATAAGAGTAAATTCTTCTTCCACTCACCAGAAATCAGCCAATTCTGGAGCTTCCCAGGGTGTTTATGTGGAACATAGCCCAATGGTCCTCAGAAAATTTTATGACAATGTCGCTTGGGGAGGGAAAACCTGAAAGAAGCTGTGCTGTAGGGGAAAGAACAATGACTTGGAACTGAGAGGAGTTCAAATCCTGTCTCTTACCTTGTACAAAGCAGCTTACCTTTTTGACCTTCTGATTCTCATCTATAGAATAAGAGGATAGGACTGGATGGCTTCTGTGGTCCCTTCTAGCTCTAGGTATGTGATCCTAAGCCAGGTTATATTTCTCCTCAGAAGCAAAAGTTTTGTAGCTCATAAAAAATCAATTATGGTACACTTGATATCTGAAAATATACCCTATCAGTATCGAGATACTGATCTTGATCAGTATCTCAGTGTACTAGATCAGCACTCAATGTACTTGAATGATTATCTTTGTGTTACAAGTAATTATTACATGGAACCATTTACATCAGATTGACAATGACAGTTCATGAAATACAGTATCATTTGGCAGGCTATTTCAGTGACAAAAATGTATAAATTACATTTGGGACATAATTATATGTGCAAATTATTAAGATGATATGCATAATCAAATAATCATACACAACAAAAATGGCAACAAGTTATCAATAGATCTATATAGTAATAACACATTCAAAATTATGAGGGTCTATGTATGACACTAGCACGTAAACAATGTGCATAAAAAGCAAAATAACAAAGTGGAGGCATAACTAAGAAATGTGGTATTTATCACACCAATATATGCCAATTACATGCATAGTAAACATTAGTATTATAGTTAGCTCCAGGGGCAATCATTTTTCCTGTTTCTCTTACAACATAATAAATTAATTTGATCTCTGTCTGGGAGGCCCTAGCCCTTTTGTTACCTACTGACTTTTCTATACTTATAGAAATAGGTAAATATTTAGGCTAGTGATTTGTATGGGTTTATCATCAAGAAAGAAAAAAGAGAATAAAGGAAGAAAAGAAAGAAAGAAAAGGGAAAAGAAAGAAATAGAAAGAAGGAAAGGAAGGAAGGAAGAAAGGAAGAAAAGAAGAAAGAAAGAAAAAGGAAAGAAAAAGAAAGAAAAGAGAAAGAGAAGGAAGGAGGGAGGGAGGAATGGAGGAAGGAAGGTAAAAAAAGAAGGAAGGAAGGAAATAATGAATGAAGAAAGGAAGGAATGAAGAAAGGAAGGAAGAAAGGATTTCAGTAGAAGGGTAAAACAGTCCTTATTCTTAAGAAACTTAAATTCTAGTAGGAGAGGCAACACAACAACAACTGCTAGTCAGATGGAAAAGTCTCATTATCCTGAGGGTCTAGTAGCAGAGTAGATGCTATTATCTCTTCTTCCTGGACTATCTTCATCAGAGTCTAAGAAGAGATGGTAGTCAAGAAGATGATGATAGTTTGATTTTCTTGACACATGCTATTGCCTGTCTCTGCTTTAGGGATGCCTAACTATTTCAGCTAGTGTGACATTTGAAAGATGCCATCTATCTACTATCTTCTCTACAAAAATTACTTCTCCAGATGATGGCTGTTAGGAATGGACTAGTAGGATTAGTGGTGCAATGATTGCTGCCATTCTTTGGATTCTTGTGTTTATCTGCCCTATTGCTGGCAATTGATTAGCAGTTGTTGCTGATGGGGATGAGGAGAGTGCATCCCTGCACTATAATTATTTCTTCCTTCTGTGATGACTACAAGGGCTGGACTATAAATATGTGTTGTGGTTTGTTGGACACTGCTATTCCCAAGGTACTTGGCTTAACTTTTTTGTAGTCACACCCTACACAATGATCCAAGGCCAGTGTGTGACTTTAAATAATTTTTTTCTTTGTGGAATCTCCCTAAGTCATAGATTATAGAGGGTCATCTAGGCTCAGAGGAGTTGATTTAAAATAATTTTCAAGTGCTTAACTCTTTTTTGGAATCCATAATAACTTTAGGGTTCATCTGAGGTTTCAAAATTTCTTTCTGAGCTAGTTTGCTTGTTCTGAAGCAGAATGAATCCATAGTTCCCCTTGGATATTCTATATTGTTGTTGTTTTTGTTTTTTTCCCCTGAAGCAATTGGGGTTAAGTGACTTGCCCAGGGTCACACAGCTAAGAAGTGTTAAGTGTCTGAGATCACATATGAACTCAGGTCTTCCTGACTTCAGGGCTGATGCTCTATCCACTGTGCCACCTAGCTGCCTTGGATATCCTATGTTTTGCAAATGAATAAATTTGGAATGTCTTATAGATTTGTAAGGACTCACTGGAGAATTTTTTTTATCCAGAATTTCCATTGAAATATCCTATTTTGAAGAATCAAATATGACACCTGGGAATTTTTACCCAGAATAGTTTAGGCTTTTATCTGATGCTGAGGAGATAACTTTCTGCCTGATTCAGATCTTCAGTCCCTGTTGTCCTTTCTTTTTCCTCCCCTTTTTAACATTTTTTTCTCATGTGTGTTGTTAAATTTTCATTTTTTTTCTTTCATGATACAGTCCCTACAGTCAACAAGGTAGGTGTAACCTATGTGAACTTTTAAAATGTTGCTTTATTTATTTATTTTTTTATTAAAGCTTTTTATTTGCAAAACATATGTATGGGTAATTCTTCAATATCGACCCTTACAAAGCTTTCTGTTACAAATTCCCCCCCCTGCCCCCATCCCTCCCCTAGATGGCAAGAAGTCTACTACATGTCAATCATGTTAAAATACTTGACAAGTCAAATATATGTATACATATTTCCACACATCTTGCTGTGCAAGAAAAGTCTTATCTACAAGAAAAAAAAATCAGAGAAAAGAAACACAATGCAAGCAAACATCAAGAAAGAGCATGAAAATGTTATGTTGTGGTCCACATTTCATATCCTTCTCTCTGGGTGTATATGGCTTTCTTCACTGAACAATTGGAACTGGTTTGAAACATCTCATCGTTGAAGAGAGTCATGTCCATCAGAATTGATCATCATATAGTCTTCTTGTTGCCGTGTATAATGATCTCCTGGTTCTGCTGATTTCACTCAGCATCAGTTCATGCAAGTCTCTCCAGGCCTCTCTGAAATCATCCCACTGGTCGTTTCTTACAGAACAATAATATTCCATGACATTCATATACCATAATTTATTCAGCCATTCTCGAATTGATGGGCATCCATTCAGTTTCCAGTTTCTAGCCACTACAAAAAGGGCTGCCACAAACATTCTTGCACATGTGGGGCCCTTTCCTTCCTTTAAGATCTCTTTGGGATATAAGCCCAATAGAAATGCTGCTGGGTCAAAGGGTATGCACAGTTTGATAAAAATGTTGCTTCTTTTATCCAATCATATCCTACTATCATTCCATCTTTCCCTATGCCTTATCCCTCCCAAACATATACTTTCTTCTTATGGTGACCCTGAATATTTCCTCCATTTAGTACTTTTCCAGTACATCATCCCAGCCCTGACTTCATTTTCTTTCCTCCCCAATCTTGACCCTTTTAGCAGTACAAAATCTTTATTATCTTCTTTATTGAAATCTTTTCTCTTATGGCCAATGGTCATTCTTGCCTTGCCAAACCTCATTCCTGAGTTTGGAATCT
This sequence comes from Myrmecobius fasciatus, assembly GCA_023553655.1. NCBI lineage: Eukaryota > Metazoa > Chordata > Mammalia > Dasyuromorphia > Myrmecobiidae > Myrmecobius > Myrmecobius fasciatus. The sequence continues at coordinate 88,405 of JAJPUD010002638.1, forward strand.
ACCTCCTTTGTTCCTACTCATGTGCTGAACAAAGATAAAGAAAGTCACCCAGCCAGTTTGATTTGGTCCCCTACAAATTTCTACTACATCACAACTGGATACATATAACAACAACGTAATCCTTTCTCATCTCCTCAAATGATTATCTATTGAACTCCCCACAGTTACTCTTTCCAAATATTCTCTTGTCATCTTAAGCCTTCCACATGTTTCTCATTTTTATGGGTGACTACCTTGCTCCAAATCTTTTGCAACTTGGTTTCCATTCTTACCAATAAAATGAAACTAATTTCTTCAAAGTTATCAATGATCTTTCAGTTGTCAAATTTAATGGACTTCTAAAAAGTCCTCATCTTTCTTGACCTCTAGCTAACATTTATTACTACTAAAACAATGAAGAAGTTGATGACAAAGAACAAATTATTACTGCTACTAAAATGTAGTTGGCATTTAAAATTTGCAGTGTTTTACAAGCAATTTGAGATGCATGTGTGACAGACTAGATCTCTCTCTCTTCATATACATACAAAATCACAAACATGTAAATGTATATATGTGATTCATTTGAATAGAGATGATAATTAAATCCATGGAAATTGGTGATCTAAGTGTGTAGAAAGACAGAGAAAAAATGCCCAGGAGATTCAGGGAACACCCAAAGGAGAAGTTGGTGAGAAATAGTTTCAAAGTTTTAAATGTCACAAAAGATGAATATTGAGAAAGAACCTTTGAATTTGGTAATGAAAAGAGCATTGGTAACTTTGGAGGCTATTTCTTTCTCTGTATGTCTTTGATTTCTTTTGTTTTTAAGGATTTTCTGTGGTGAAAGAAGTAAATTGCTAGCCCTACACCTGATATTCAGATTATACATTAAATATCTATTCTAGAAGAGGTCTACATTTGGGAAGACCCTAAACATGAGCTATACCTAAGTTGTGTTTTAGAGATCCCCCATGTAATGTGGTAATGAGAGAGAAACAGAGAGACAGACAGACAGGCAGAGAGACAGACAGACAGACAGAGACAGAGAGAGAGAGAGAGAGAGAGAGAGCGAGAGAGAGAGAGAAGGAAGGAGGGAGGGAGAGTAAAGTCTGACCCCACCCTTTTTGAGGTCAGAGCTCTTCAAGATGAAATACCATCCATGTGTTAGCTCAGAGCCAGAGACCCCCATGGGAGGGGCCTCCTGGGCCACAGGTCACACTTTTAAGTCCAAGAAGCACAGATTTTCAGAGTTGTTCACGGAAAAAAAGAGAGGCTAAGCCAAAAAAATAAAAGGAGTGAACTAATTTCCTGCCCCTGTACCAAATGTCCAAGTAAATGTGCCTCAGACATCTGGTGAGACATGAATGAGGCAGCTATCCAATGACTGGCCACGCCTATCTGTAAGGGTGGGACTCCCTATTATTAAGCCCACATTTGAAAAAAGTATCAATTATTATCAAGAGTGAAAATAATATAGGTTTATTATTTTTCTTTAAGATGATTGCTTCCTTCTGGAACACTTTCTTCTTGTTTAAGCAGAAAATTTCTTGGTCTCTCTTTAAGCTATTGTGTTAGTTTTTAGTGGTTACAAGAATTCATATATTCTTGATTTACCAACCTAGGAAAACTGGTATAAAATCAACCTTTTCAAAATTATAGAATTATTTTTTTCAGGCGGCTGAAATTTTAGAGTTTAGCTGCTAGTTTAAAAATCATTGTCCATATAGTATGACAATCATTTCTTTCTTTCTCTAAATTATTATATCCCATGTTAACTCATTGTAAATTTGTAAAAATTTAAATTTCCCTGAAAATTTAAAGCTTTATATAAAGTACACAAATGGCATCTCTGAGGAAATAGTATTGCAGTTAAAAAAATGCTAGGTTTGGAAAACCTAGCATCTAGTTCCAATATTGATTACCTCTACTGTCTAACATACTTAAGTATCTACGTGGTACAGTGTATGGAATATTGGACTTGGAGTCAGACACTTTTAACTCTGTGACCCTGGGTGTGTGGCTGGGCATATCATTCAACCTCTTAGCCTTAGTTTCTTCATCTAAATAGTGGGAAATAATAGTACCTACCTTGAAGAGTTGTGAGTATCAAATGAGATGTTTGTTTTGTGCCTTGTGAAACTTAAAATACTCACAGCATCATCAATATTATAGGACAATCAATTCTGATGAACATGACTCTTTCCAACAATGAAATGATAAATGCCAGTTCCAATGATCTTGGGATGAAAAGAGTCATGTACAGCCGGGAGAGGACTGTGGGAAATGAATGTGGATCACAACATAGCATTCTTACTTTTTGTGGTTGTTTTCTTGCATTTTGTTTTCTTACTCATTTTCTTTCCTTTTTTATCTGATTTTTCTTGTGCAGCAAGAGGATTGTATAAATACGTTTACACATATTGAATTTAACATGTATTTTAACATGTGTAACATATACTGGATTGCTTGCCATCTAGGGGAGGAGTGGGAGGAAGGAGGGGAAAATCTGAAACACAAGACTATGCAAGGGTCAATGTTGAAAAATTATCCATGCATATGTTTAGAGAATAAAAGGCTTTAAAAATAAATAAAAAGAAACTTATTCTAAGAATGTTAGGTATTAGTATTTTTATAATCATCATTATCATCATCATTGTTATCATTGTCATCGTTATCATCATCATCTATGTGACCATAGACAAGCCAGTTCACTCTACTGAGCATACTGGACTGAATGATATTAGATCTTTTTCAGGTCTATATCTAGGGTCCTATTATTCTCCAGCATTACAATTCTAAGCAATAATACTAGCTAACATTTATATAGTGCCCACTATGTGCCAGATAGTTTACAAATGTTATCTCATTTGATCCTCACAACAATTTAGGGAATTGAGTGCTATTATCATTCTTATTTAAAGATGAGTAAACAGAGACTAACAAAGATTTGAGCAACTTCTATATATGAACTCAGGTTTTCCTGACTTCAGGTCCTGTGCTCTATGCACACAGTACCACCTAGATGCCCTCAGTACGATCCTATAAGTAAAGGCATATTCAATTCAAACATTCATTAAGGACCTAATATGGGTAAGTCACAGCATGGCATTGAAGAGTAGGGAAGTAGAGACAAAAAGGGAACAATCCTTGTGCACAAAATACTTGCATTCTACTGACTTAAGGACAGCAGATTTCTTTATCTGTTAAACATGGACAATAATAACACTGACAACATAAAATTAATTGAGATAATATGTGGAAAATGCTTTGCAAACTTTAAAGTCCTATAGGCATGTGAACTTTACATTTCTTTACTTTCATCATATTCATTTCCTCCAGAAGAATGTAAAACCTGTTGAAGACCAATGACTTTCAGTTTTGTCTTTGTATTGTACAGTGTGTGGCACTCAGTAGGTGCTTAAAAATTGTTTATTGAGTTGGACTGAATTAAATCCTATTCCCAACAATACAGACTTGCAAAGAAGGAACCTTTCACTGATAGTGGTGTTATTATTGTTGTTTTGGTGATGCTGCTACTGATTTTTTACTTTATCAGAGAAATTTATAATGGTAGTGGTGATAGCAGTGGTAATTCTTTGCTTTATTAAAGAAATCTTTGTTAGCTAGAGAGCTTCCCCCAAAACTTCCTTTATAGACTCCTCTAATGTATTAAATACATAAGGCGATTTTTATACAATTTTCCAAGAACAAATCTACTCCAAGTTATTCCTGTTTGTCCAGTAAATTCTCATTAATTTATATTCAAGTAATTTGAAATTTGTGATAATTTGGAAAGCCAAAACATTGTTTTTGAGTTTAATTATTATAGAATCAGTTAGAAAATAAAGAGAGAGAACAAATTACAAAGAAGATCTTTGGGGAAATTATTGACTTAAGAGGACAAAGTATTTCTAAACAATTTAGAAATTTCTATTTACATATAAACAATGTAGCTGCAACACCATTAAAGTAATCATTGCCTAGGCTAGTACTTTGATATGTTGATTAAAATAATTTTTGTCTATTAATGCTTTAAGAGAACTTCTATTAGGCAAGACTCAGCTAGCGTAGCTATTTTACAACTTTGAAAATAATGAAATTGCATTTGTTTTAATATAGTGTAATATAGTCTATAATCCAGGCCAATCCTATCAGTCAAAATTAGTGAGTTTGACTATAGTTATAGTTTTAGTCTCTATTTCTTTAATTCAGTTTTTTTTTTCTACACCACAATCTCTTTGATGAAGGCTGTCAGTGAGCAAATGGTGGAAGAGGAGAGGGTGGGAGGAAAAGAAGGATAATTTTCTTGGTGAATATTTTCCTATGTACTATTTCTGGTTTGTTCTTTTCTGATTTCTGGAAGTAAAATTTTTGTCTAATGAGAACAATTGTGGATTTTGTGAACATAAACCCAATGGGGGTCAGGGGTATGATTGGAGCCTCTGGGAGTCCAGGAGTCTTATACTTCTCTTCCTGGGTTTTTATATGGTAAAGATAGTGCCTTAAAAAATCTTATTACTATACGTCAATTATTGACCATTGCACCTCCAGATCCAACCTTCCCTTATGACAAAGAAAAACAATGAAACAAAAATATCCTATATAGAAGTCAGGTCTGACAATGTATATATAATATTCTCTCCTGGTATTCAACCACTATGGCTATGAGGAGATGTATTTCATTATCTCTTCTCAGGAATTTTCACTGCTCTTTTCCATTATTCGAAATGCATCATCCTTTCAGTGATCTTATTTACATTGGTGTGGTACATCATCTTCATCACTGTATATAGTATTCTCTAGATTCTGGTATTTTTCCTTTGCATTTATTTGCATAGCTTCCTTTGTTCACACTGTTCTCAGAGCCTGGAATTTTCCTCCTTTGGACTTGTCCTACTGAATTACTATCTATCCTTTAAAATGTAATGTAATGTAATGTAATGTAATGTAATGTAACGTAACGTAATGTAATGTAATGTAATGTAATGTAATGTAAATGCTTCCTTCTCCATAAAGCCTTTCCTGATTCTTCCTTACCACAATGACTTTCCATAAAGACAGCACAAAGTACTTCAGTTTTGCATCTTTCTGTTATTCTTGTTTGTCTTTCCTTCTAGAAGACCATGGCATCAGGAAGGTGATGCTATGGCATGCAAGCAAAATGTATTCAAGTGAGGGAAGGCTGTGCAAGGTCACCTGCCTCACTTTTCCCCCAGAGCCATCTGAGGAGTGGCCAGAAATAGGTTAGGATGACTGGAGATGGCCCTGGATGCAGTGGGAGACCTTGGCTTTTTAAGCATCCTAATGCCATGGTAGCACAGTATGTAGAGAGCTAACCTTGGACCCAGGAGTAAGTCCTGTATCTGACACATGCTGGCTGGACTACATACTATAGTCCTGGGAGATTCACCTAATCACTCACTGCTTTAGGCAACTCTCTAGGATTATAAATTGAAGAGAAGGTCTCAGCTTGTACTGGTAGAAGAAGCTTCCTCATCTGAGGGTTCTCTTGAAGCAACAGTTGGTGCAATGGATAGAATTGTAGGACTGCAGTCAGGAAGGCTTGAGTTCAAATATGGCCTCAAATACTTACTAGTTATGACCCTGGGCAAGTCTTTTAATGTCTATCAGGCTCATTTTCCTCATCTATAAAAAGAGGATCATAATAGCACTTTCAGGGTTCAAATGAGGATCAAATAAGATAATATTTGTAAAAAGTGCTTGACACAATGTCTGGTATATAGTGGGTACCATGTAAATACTTATTCCCTTCCATTCTTCTTTCCTCTACATCAGTGAAATTACAGGTCCATTTCATATCCATAACCTAAATCTAATGGATTTAATCATGGCATTCTATGTCTTGTACTTTCCCTTTTCCCATGATCATGAGTAAGATGGGTTTTTTAAATTATTTTTTCTGGTTATATATGTACATTCATTTTTTAAAAGAAATACATTTCCTTATGAATCGTGTTGGGAAAGAAAAATCAGAATCAAAGAGAAAAACCATAAGAGAAAAAAAAAACAGAGGAAAAAGAAAAAAAGTGAATATAGCATGTGTTGATTTACATTCAGTCTCCATATTTCTCTCTGCATGTGGATGGTATTTTCTATCCAAAGTTTATTGAGATTGTCTTGGATCACTGAACAGCTGAGAAAAACTAAGTCTTTCATAGTTGATCATTGCACAATCTTGCTGTTACTGTGTACAATGTATTCTTGGTTCTGCTTGAGGATGATGTTTCATATCTCTCCTAATCCCTAGCAAACTAATGTTCATAAAATTGTCTCTTAATAAATGAATCTACTCTAACATGTTTTGTGTTCAGCTATTTTAGTCATGTCCAACTCTTGGTGACCCCATCTGAGATTTTTCTTGGTAAAGATCTGCCATTTCCTTCTCCAGTTCGTTTCACAGATGAGGGAACTGAGGCAAACAGAGTTAAGTGTCTTGGCCAGCATCACAAACCTCCTAAGTGTCTGAGGCCAGATTCAAATTCAGGAAAGTGAGTCTTCCTGACTCCAGGCCCAGCACTCTAACCATTAAGCCACCTAGCTGCCCCCACTCTAATCTATACATACCAAAAGGATCTTGAAAACTGAGGATAACACCATTACCTCCTAAGGTGACCCACTCTATTTTAGCACAGTTCTAGTTGTTGGGATTTTCCTTATCTCAATTTCTGCCTCTGTAGTGCTATGACCTCCCCTCAACTCCTCACTCCCAATCTGGTAATTCCTACTTCTTTCCTCTGAGGCAAGCACAACAAGTTTAATTCCTCTTCTGTATGACAGATCTATAAATAACTGGACAACTAAGCTTTTCCTTCTCTAAGCTAAGAATCCTCAATTCAATATATGGAATGATTTTCAGTCTCTAGTTTGTTTTGGTTGTTGTCCCCTGCACATAATCCATCTTTTCAATTTCCCTCTGAAAATATGGCATCCAAAACTGAAAACAATACTATGGTACTGGTATGGTTTGGAAGAGCATGCTAGAATTGGCACATCTTTAGGCTGAGATTTTCCTGGTAATGAAATCTAATAACACATTTCTTAATTTTTTTTTTAGCTGCCATTTCACATTATTGATTCATATTGACCTCCTAATCCACTAAAATGCTCAGATCTTTCCCCCACAAAATGTTATATAACCATGTCTTTTTCTATCCATAATTATGCAGTTAACTTTTTGAATAAAAGTTTAAGACTAATTTATATTTATCTTTAATAAGTGTCAATTTGATGCATCTCATGATTCCAGCCTGACAAGATAATTTTGGACACTAAATCTGTCATCCAACACGCTAGCTATCCATCTTTGCTTTGTGTCATTTGCAAATTTGGTAAGCATGTCATCTATATCTTTAACTAAGTCATTGGCAAAAATGTTAAATGGAACAGAGCTAAGGATAGGTCCCTAGACCTTTTTGCTAGAAAGCTTGCTTTAGGTTGATTAATTTAATCCATTAATTCTCACTCTTTTAGTCTGGTAATTCAATATGTTGTGAAACCAATTAAACCTGCGATTGTGTCTATATGTCTTCATCTTGTTCACAAAAATACAATAAGACTCTCCAATACTTTCTAGAAATGCAGGCATTCTATATGTCTGCCATGTCCCCCAACTTATGATTTGTATAAGCCTGAAAAAAAGAAAAAACAAAAATAAGAACCTATACTCATAGGCTCATGGATCTCCGCTGGAAAGAACCTCAAGGACTACCTATCCAACTCCCTCATTTTAGAGATGAGGAAAATTAGGCCCAATTACTTGCATAAGGACATTGCTTGAGGCTTATGCCTTAAGAGGTAGAGATGGGATGAGGTCAATATAAAATGATTTAACTCTTGTTGAATCTATATTTTTTATGCTCTCTCTCATAGAGAACTCCATATCTAGGCTTGGTTCTAGGAGAGCATGATTCCAAAGAGAAGAAATCAGATTTTTTTCTTGCATTCTTTAACTCAAAATGACTTCACTTCCAGAGTCCTACAGAAAATCTTTACCCTATAGTTGAGGTATCTCTCATATATAGAATTTTTTCAAATGGATTAAATAAGTGTTTTCTAGAAAAGTTTTTAAGTATAAAAATAGTAGCTATCATTTTTAGGACAGTTATTTATTTCTTCTACCACAAAAGAAATGCTTAGAACACAAAATGTCCATAAGCATACATTGACAAATACTTAAAACATAAATTTTAACCTATCACTCTTATTATTCTCTAAGAATGTAGAAAAGACTCTCCTAAAAGTGTATAATTGTAGAACAGGTAGTTCATATTCATGTCAAATTTATATTGACTATCAATTCAAAAGTCTTACAGAGATTTGGTAAAGCTCAAATGAAATAATTAATGTAAAGCACTTTGCAAAGCTTAAAGCATTATGCCAACAATGATGGTGATAAATAATATTTACTATTAGTCTCCAATCACTGGTCTTCCAATATGATGATGATTTCATTCTCTGAATCTTCTATTGTACTCTGTCTGAGCTCAAGTAATATTTATAGAGTAATAAATGGGTGTACTGGTAAATGTTTAACAATCAGGCTCTCGATTTAAAAAAAAGTATGACTGCACAATTTTAATGAGCATCACTAGTGCTTTATTAAGTCTAGACAATAAACAAAGCAATAAATCAAATCCTGATTTTTTCTAATTTCTGAGGTGCAAGTGCCCCCACTGGAAATTTAACAGTGAGCTTTCAGGAGCTGGCAATCTGGCTCCAACAAATCCTCATATCCATAAGTCAGGGCTAACCAGACACACATCATTCATCCTTCTAAAAGAGGTCATTTTATCTTCCAAGAAGAGTATATTTGCAGGGAGCTCTTCTTGTTGAAAAGTAAACATGTCATTTGCAGACTCTGAATTTCTTGAATAAGAAGGCACCAAAGCTAAAAGCATCAACCTAAGAAATGATTTTTCATTTTGATTCAGCTACGCTCAGGAAAAACACATTAAGTAGAAGAGGCAGCGGGAAACTTGAGATTCAGTTGCAGGCTCACCTAAATAGATTCAGGAACACACAACCATGTATGTGCCATGTAACCACTCTACCATGTATTTGCCATGACTTCTACTGGGGAGAAAGAGGAGAAAAATTCCTTCCCCCCCATCCACCTTATTGGGAAGTCCAAGGAAAAATTGTTGGAGTCTCAATACACATGATTGAATGAGGAAGAAAGAATAAGAGGGGAAATTGTTTCTCCTAATAAAGTGAGTTGATTATGGGGCACTTCCTACTTAATCACTTAACATAGCTCCAGTGACTAACTCAGGAGTATATGTGCTTTATCAAAGACATGAATGGCATCCACTGGAAAGGACTGATCACAATTTCCACTTCATGGAAAGTGCTCCAGTTCATCAAGGGAGATTTCTCTGATATTTTTAAACTGAGTGGTTCTTAGTGATCTCTGCTTCATCTTCTGAATACTCACAAATCATTTTCATAATCATCATCATCTATTCTAGAATTTTTCCATTAAATAAAGTCAAGTTTAATTGAAAGAATTGATCTTTATCATAACTTATTATAATAGACTTTAAAAAAATATGCAACCTAAAATAGAAGGTAAGATTATAAATAAAATAAAGTGGAATGAAGGAAGATATTGTTCATTACTGTGTCCAAGGAAAGAGATCTTAACGAATCAAATAAACAATCTTAATAAAAGATAAAACAGAAATTTCAGTTATATAAAGTAAAAAAAAAACTTTTGAATGAACAAAAGCTAAACATAAAAAGAAAAACTCTCAATTGTGGAACTTTTCATCAAACAACCCCAATAAAGGTCAGATATCTGAGTTGAGGGATTTAAAACAAATATAGAAGACTAAAAGCCACTTTCCCTTCAATAACTGCTCAAATATAATAAATAGGAATATAAGGAAGAAAGACAAACTATCAGCCACAATATAAAAATGATCCAAATCATCACAAAGATAAATGTAGATTAAAATCATTCTGAGATGTGAGTTGACTCACACCTTTCAAAATGAAGAAAATGATAAAAGTGGAAAATAATAGTATCTGGAAGGGATATGGAAGAACAGGCACAGTTATTCACTGTTGTCAGAATTGTGCATTGATTCAACCATTCTGGATAATTTGGAACTATATTTTAAAAGTTATGAAACTTTCTTTGACCTAACAATACTATTTATCCAACTCAACAAATTATGTTACATGAACATAATGGAATATTACTGCTTTTTAAATAAAGAACGAGAAAGATTGATTTAGAGAAATCTGGAAGGATATGTACAAACTTATGTTGAATGAATTGAGCAGAACCAAAAGAACAACTGATATGATGGCATAACATTCTAAAGGAAAACATCCTTTTGATCAGTAGGATGACTAATCACAGCTCCAGAAGGATGATGACACTTGCTTTTCACTTTGAGTGCAGAATGAGCATACATTTTTCAGATATGATCAACAGATAGTTAATTATACTTTTTACAAGTGAGAGATTTTATTCCTTTGGTGAGAGGGATGAGAAAAAGAGGAATCAGGTGTTGTAATATTGAAACCAAAAAAAGAAGAAAATAAAGAAAAAATCATCAATGATTAATTTTTTTTTTTTGCTAAGGCAATTGGGGTTAAGTGACTTGCCCAGGGTCACACAGCTAGGGAATGTTTAGTGTCTGAGACCAGATTTGAACTCAGATCCTCCTGACTTCAGGGCTGGTGCTCTATCCACTGTGCCACCTAGCTGCCCCAATGACTAATTTTTTTAAAAAAGCACATATAAAGGAGCAGAAAGAATTTCAAAAGAGATACAAATAATATTAGCTAATGATAGCTAGCATTTATAAAGTACTTTTTTGGTTTTGTTCAGTTATTTCTATCATGTTCAATTTTGTTCATAAAGATACTGGAATGATTTACCATTTCTTTCTCCAGCTCATTTGTACAGATGAGGAAACTGAGGCAAAGTTAAATGATTTGCTTAGAGTTACACAGCTTTTAAATGTCTGTGATAAGCTTTGACCTCAGGTCTTTCAGGCCCAGTGTTCTATCCATTGTGTTTATAAAATACTTTATAATAATAAATTTATAACAAGAGAATGCTCATAAAGAGCTAAGGTTAGTACCTGACACATTGAAGGTGCTATATGGATGCTGGCTATTATTATTATTATTATTATATTTCATTTGATCTTGGCAATGACCCTGGGAGATAGGTGAGGGAATTGAGAAAGTTAAGTGAATTGACCAGGCTGATAAGGCTAGTGCATGTTGGAAGCAGAATTTGAACTCACTTCTTCCTGATTCCAAATCTAGGGAATTGAGACAGTATTGTAAGTAAGATATGAAATATGAAATATTTTTAAAAGCCTTAAACAATAGCAACATTGTTTTAAAAACAACTTTGAGCAAATAAGTCATTTTATTATAAATACATTAACTACAAAGAACATATGAAGGAAGATAGTATCTACATTAAAAGACTGACAGAAGTATATATAGAAATATTTTGCATATATATTAATTTATATGCCCATATAGAGATATGTAGATATTTGAGTGTAGTGATAGCCATTGCTAGGGGTGGGGTATGAGAAAACAAGGGGAAAAATTTACATGGTAACTTTATTATATATTTAAAAGAAATAACAAGTCATATATAATAGATTTACAGTTTCATGGGTAATCATCTTCATTATTATTATATTATGGAAATGCTTATTTTATTCCATAAATTAAAAAGTACATAAATAAAAAAAATTTTTCAAGCCTTGTGTAAAGATTTCATGGTTTCATAAGCAATCCTTTTTTTTCTGTCCCAGGAGGAGAAAGTGTTCATATTTGCTGATATTTGTTAAACATAATAATAGAAAAAAAATCCAGTCATTCTATTTGGTTTTGAATCATTGACTCCTACAATCTCTGTAAAATGAAAATTGCATGTAACCTAATAAGCAAAATAGAATGACATGGTGAACATAACTAGGATGTAGTGAATTATCAATAGTGAGAGTTATACAAGAAGTGATATAAAATAACAAATAAAAGCTAACATTTATACATGTTTTATAGTTATCCTGGAGGTAGGTCCTATTGTTTTTAATAGAATTTTATTTTTCCAAATACATGCAAAGATAGTTTTCAACATTCACCTTTGTAAAACCTTGTGTTCCAAATTTTCCTCTCTCTCTAGTCACCTCTCCTTTCCCAAAACAGTAAGCAATCCAATATGGGTTAAACATGTGTAATTCTTCTAAACATATTTCCATATTTATCATGCTTCATAAGAAAAATCAGATCAAAAGGGGAAAAAAACCACAAGAAATAAAAAAAAGCAAACAACAACAACAAAAATAAAAAGGTGATATTTTGATCCACATTCAGTCTCCCTAGTTTTGTCTCTGGATGTGGATAGCCTTTCCATAATAAGTTTTTTGGAATTGTCTTGAATCATTCCATTTTTGAAAAGAGCCAAATCATCATAGTCAATCATGACAAAATCTTGTTGTTACTGTATACAATGTTCCCCTGGTGCTGCTCACTTTACTTAGCATCAGACTTTTCTGAAATCAGCTTGCTCATTTTTTTAAAAATAGAACAATAATAGTTCATTCATTCATATACCATAACATATTCAGCCATTTCCCAACTGAGGACCATCCATTCAATTTCCAGTTTCTTGCCACAACAAAAAAAAGCTGCTACAAACATTTTTGCACATGTGGGTTCTGTTCCCTCTTTTACATTCTCTTTGTATTTCCATTTTACAAATGAGGAAATTGAAGTTAAATGACTTAACAGAGGCTAAATGACTTGCCTATAGTTACACAGCTAGGAAGAATCTGAGGTCCAGTGTTCTAGCCACTGCACCACCTAACTGCTGCCTGTATAAAAGATGTAAAAAGGAAAGTTATGTATGACTGAAAAAGGAACACAACCAGTACATTTATGAGAGTAAGAGACAATGGATGGATAGCCACAATATTTAAATGGCAAGATTTAAAACTGGGTGGGGGGAGGGACTTTAAAATCATCAAACCCAATCCCTTCATTTTATAGGTGGCAAAAACAGAATCATCAAAACGTGAAATGACTTCTTAAGTGAGGTAAGTAGCAATACTGAGATTTGGCCACCGGTTCATGGACTTGAAATCCAGTGTCAATTATACTTTACTAGTCTGTTTTTCAAAGTGCTGGGTAGATCATTTATGGTGGATAAATGGGAGGACACAAGCAAGAATCCTATAACATGAACAAGCATGGAGAATTGTGAGTGGCAGCATAGGAATGATACACATTAATGGAATCACAGATCCGGGGATAAATTGATTAAGTACAACCTAGTTACCAGGACTGTGTTAAGTGCTGAGGATACAAAGAAAGGCTAAAAACAGTTCCTGCTCTCAAGGAGCTCACAGATAAATAGAGGAAAAAAAACATTTACAAAGAAACTTATACAGGATAATTTGGACATAACCAACAGAGTAAGGTGTTAGAATTAAGGAGTATTAGAAGATTTCCTCTAGAGGTGGGATTTTACCTGGGTTTTTAGTCAAAGAAACCAGAAGATGAAGGGAATTCCAAGTTTGGAAAAGAGAGAGTGAAAAATGTCCAAAACTGAGAAATGAAGTGATGAAATATGAAGAAGTGTGTATGTGTGACCAGCCTCCCCACCTTGATGTCTGTAATAAAACACCAAAGATGTGAATCTTTAGGAAGCACTTCCTTGTAAACTACGGTGGACCATTATTATATCTAATGTGATGACAAGAGCCTCTTCCACCAATGGAAAAATTGCATTTTCACACTATTTCTGCCCTTTTGTTTTCTATTTCCCAATCTTAGGGTAGGAGTTTAGGTATAGTGTCTTAAGACAAAGAATGGAATGAGAAAATAATATAAAACTGCAAGAGAAGATAGAAGTCAGCTCAATTTCCTTAATTCTAGTGGGAGAACAGAGAGAGACAGTGATTTAGCAACATCTGTTTTAAGAGGAAAAACAGAAGCCCACCCGAGAAGTTTGAGGGTCATCAGAAAATAGTACAAACATCAGGATAGTATATTAAAACACATCTGTCTCCATTTTGGCATGGTGAGCATGCTTTCAGACATTATTTTAAGAGCTGCATTTAAAAATGCTGATAAAGTAGATTCCACCCCTATTTTAGGCCAGTGTTTTTTTTTGCTTCTTCACAGGCAATCACTCTCAATACCACATGCTCCATTAATTTTCTGCAAAAGCATTAGGCAAAAATCCCAAAAGGTTGATTTCTCTTGTCTGCATCTTAACCAGCAAATCCAATTGTATACCTTAGCTGCTGTGTTTGGGAAGAGGAAAATATCATTTTCCTATGTGAATGTGTGGATGAGTGCTTTGCAATATATTTTAGGTTTCATTTCTTTTGTTGCTTTTTTGGTATTAAAGTCTTATGGAAAATAACTTGAGCTTTTCTTCTATACTATATTTAGCCCCTGGCTTTTTTGTACATGTTTATATAGACTTTGGTAATGTTGAATGTTTAATTTCAACACTGATTCAGAAAATCAACGAACAAGAATTTATTGAAACCATTATGTTAATCATTGAAGATAAAAAGACAAAACCAAATCAGATAGTATGGCTGATGTCTTAACTCAGACATAAATTGGGATTTAAGGGAGACCAAGTTTCTTGATGTTAATGGCCTTGCTTTCTCTTCCAGAGTCATCAAAGTTCAGTGACAAGACAAAAATCTGGATGATTGTAAATGGCCTGAGTCTTCAATGTCTGACAAAGCTCTAAGCACTCTGCAATGTCTGTTTTAGCTACCAAGGCCATTGGAATAATTGGTTCTCCTATGGCCATTTCGATGGGGGGGGGGAAATCTTCATGGGTTTGGAATAGATATCCCTCTTACTCATCGATGGGTTTGAGACCTTGCAGTTACCTGTTTTAGTCTATCTGTCAAGACACTTTTACCAGGGCACGATTACCATGAGTACTGCAACTTCTTGCAGTCACAAATGGGAAAGGTGACAGATAGATGCCAAAGGTAGATGAGCAGTCTTGGAAAGGGCTCAGCAGCCCTCACACCACAGCTACTAGCCTTCCCTGAACTCCCCTACACTCCTCTACCATAATAAGTGCAAAATGGATATACTTATTTTATTAAAGCTTTTTATTTGCAAAACATATGCATGGGTAATTTTTCATCATTGACCCTTGCAAAGCTTTCTGTTACAAATTTTTCCCTACTTTCCCCCACCCCCTCCCCTAGATGGTAGGAAGTCTAATACATGTTAATAATGCTAAAATACATGACAAGTTGAAAATGTGTACACATATTTATACAGTTATCTTGCTGTATAAGAAAAATTGGATCTACAAGAAAAAAATCTGAGAAGGTAAACATAATGCAAGCAAACATCAATAGAGGGCGTGAAAATGTTATGTTGTGATCCACATTTCATATCCCTCTCTCTGAGTGTATATGGCTTTCTTTATCACTGAACAATTGGAACTGGTTTGGAGCATTTCATTATTGAAGAGAGCCATGTCCATCAGAATTGATCATCATATAGTCTTGCTGTTGCCGTGTATAATGATCTCCTGGTTCTGCTCATTTCACTTAACATCAGTTCATGCAGGTCTCTCCAGGCCTCTCTGAAATCATCCTGCTGGTCATTTCTTATAGAGCAATAATATTCTATAACATTCATATTTTTATTCAGCCATTCTCCAATTGATGGGCATCCCTTCAGTTTCCAGTTTCTAGCCACTACAAAAAGGGCTGCCACAAACATTCTTGCATATGTGGGTCCCTTTCCCTCCTTTAAGATCTCTTTGGGATATAGGCCCAGTAGAAACACTGCTGGGTCAAAGGGTATGCACAGTTTGATAACTTTTTGAGTATAGTTCCAAATTGCTCTCCAGAATGGTTGGATCCATTCACAGTTCCACCAACAATGTATTAGTGTCCCAGTTTTCCCACATCCCCTCCAACATTCATCATTATCTTTTCCTGTCATTTTAGCCAATTTGACAGCTGTGCAGTGGTACCTCAGAGTTGTCTTAATTTGCATTTCTCTGATGAATAGTGATTTAGAGCACCTTTTCATGTGACTAGAAATGGTTTCAATTTCATCATCTGAAAATTGCCTGTTCATATCCTTTGACCATTTATCAATTGGAGAGTTGTAATGCTATTTTTTTAAAGGAATTCTTACCAATAATAGAGATCACAACTATCCAAGCCAGTCTGATGTGACTTTTGTCCATTTCCTCCCATAGGTTCACTTGCAAGGAGTCCACCTAACAAATTGGGTGACTTTCTTGCTTTCTCCTGACATTGTGAGAATACTAAGGAAGCATTCTGGCCATTGCCATGGCATCCTTTATTCTTGCCATATTACCAGTTCATCTTCTTTTCTATTATACAATTTCTTGATGACATATTCTGCTCCAGTTTTCCTCTTTGCTTATATATGTAATCTGTTCATATCTCACAACAGCCCTAGGACACAAAGTACAATAATCACATATATATGTAATATATAATATAATAATATTTTATCATTGAGGAACCTAGTGTATGGAGAAATTAAGTAACTTGCACTTACATTAGCTATTAAGTGTTTCTGGACTCTTTGAACTCAGGATTTGAATTCAGGACTTATGGATGCCAAGTTCAGTGCCATTTAGCTTCCACCAAAAAAACCCAAACCACCTACTATCATTTATATAGCATTTTTAAGGTTTGCAAAGTGCAGTGCATAGATGCTGTCCATTGACAGAGTGCTTTTTCTTTGGGGAACACACTAAATAAGCAAAAACAGTTCATAATAAAATATTTACTAAGCAGCTACATACCTGATGCTCTCCTTGACCCAGGATGTCCCTAGATAATACAGAAGTTACTTTAAATCCAGGAATACTAAGAAATGCCCACCTCAGTCCTCTTTCAAGTGAGTAAAAGAATATAAACAATACAATGCAGTTTGAAACTATTGTTCCAACAGGACAGCAATCATGTCATCCTGTGAAGAAGACTAAAAGTCCTCCTTAGGAATTATGGACTCTGGTTGTCTCTGATACACCTTCAGCACAGGTATATTGATTCAGAAAACAGAAGCTGAAGTTATATCTTCTTACTTTTGGTGACAAGTTTTCTCTCACCCCCTCTCTCTGCTGTCATAGCACCATAATTCCTCCTAGAATTGGAAGGGCAGCACAAAGCGCTAGGTCTGAAATCAGGCCTGAGTTAAAACCTGACCTCAGACACTTACTAGTTGTGTGACTCAGGGCAAGTCACTTAAACTTGTTTGTCTCAATTTCCTTATCTGTAGAATGACTTGGAGAAGGAAATGGCAAACCACTTCATTATTTTTCCCAAGAAAACCCCAACTGGGATCGTGAAGAGTTAGACATGACTGAAAAACAACTGAATAACAGTAAGACTTTTCCAAATCTAGGTGTTGCAGTGGATAAAGTGTTGATAGTGGATTCAGGAAGATCTGAGTTCAAATTCAGCCTCTATCACTTATTAGCTGTGTGACCCTGGATAAGTCACTTAATCTCTGCCTCAGTTTCCTTATCTGCAAAAATGGGGTTAATGATAGTACCTACTTTCCTATGGTTGTGTGGACCACATGAGACCAGAGGTAAAGTATTCTGCAAATCTTAAAGAGCTATTTAAATGGTAGTTGTTATTTACTTTTAGTTCTAATAGTATTTCTTTCACTTGTAAGGATTTGGGAATAATGTCATTAACCTTGTGCCTCAGGAACACCTGGAGAAACATGGCCCTAGACTCATAGTAAGAGGAGTAAAACACAAATGCTTCATGTTAGAGGTTAAATACATTACTGGGATAGAGATGCAAGGAAAATAATTCATCCAAAAGACCACAGGAGACTGGGTGTGTGTATTTGTGTCAAACTGGGAAGCTTATAAGCTTGTATTTCCTGGAAGCTGAGCAGTGTCTTTGCTTTGTTCCACTGACAAAGCTATACCCACAAATTATTCAATTAATTTATTGTATGTAGAGCAGCTTTTGCCCCGGGATATTGCTGTGTTCAACTAGGGCCTTTGCCAAAAAAGCCCACACTTCCTTAACTTCTTTCCATATTAAACTCACAGTTTATGACACAGATTTTGTCGAATTTGGCTACACTTTCTGATCTGCATGGAGTCACAATATGACAGTACGGTCTAAACACCAGATGGTATTCAGCAAAGTCAGAGTACTACTCCAAATCTAATAGCTTACCATTAGCTTAACAGCTGGCCCAAGCCTTCTGATGATATGATAACCTCCAGTTTATAGGTTGTATAAATGGGAATGGACAAGGGTGGGGATAGGGCTTGGATGGGGCTAACAAGTAGAGAAACAAGTGAGGAAAAATGATTGGGGGTATGTATGTTTCAAATAGGAAGGAATCATGTCATTCTGAGCAAATTATGTCAAGGTTAAAGGAAGTCTTTCTTCTGAATTCATTTCCTTCTAATTTTATCTGCATCTAGAAGAAAGATCCTAAGTATATCTGATATCAATTAGCTTTTGCAAAATATAGGAATAGCTTTTTAAATTATTATTGATAATTTTTTGTAGTTTTATTTAGTGTTTAGGTAATAATGATATCTTCTTTCTTCCTACTTTTCTTCTTATGAAATTAACAAATGTGAATATTTCTACATTAAAAAACAGAAAAGTAATATTTATGAAACTGTGAACCTATAGATTGTGTTTTTTTTCCTTACAAATTGTAAATTGCTTTATTCATTGGTGTGTACCTGCAGGAAAAGAAGTCCCTAGTTGCTAGTTGGCTCAGGAAGGGCAAACTGGAAGGTCAGAATCTGAGCAAGGAAAAGTTCCCACACAGATCAGTAATGGATCTTGAGTGGCCATTGCATTTCCAACCTAAGTAAGATAGTCTCAAAAAAAAATCTGATATTAAATTGAACATAATAGTACCATACTGCTCTGCTTGACTATGTCCCTTTATAAACTTCTTCCTGCTCTCTTCTGTGTATTAAAATTGTTTCATTGACCCTCCCTCCCTTCCTCCTTTCCTTTCCTTTGCTTTCTTTTCTTTCTTTTCTTTCTTTCTTCTTCTTTTCTTCCTTCCTTTCCTTCTGTCTTCCTTCCCTTTCTTTCTTTTCTTTCCTTTCTTTCTGTTTTACTGTTGTTGTTCAGTCACTTCTGTGTGACCACATTTAGGGTTTTCTTGGCAAATGTATTGGAGCAGGTTGATGTTTTGAATCATCATTACCAAACCACTTGCCTCCTTCACTTTTAATTGTACTTCTATACTTTTAATTTATATTTATTTATAATTTATATTTCAAAACATTTTAAAATGATTGTTGGAGAGCTTACATGTTATCTTTTAAAACTTATCTGTTCATATTCCTTGACCATTTACTGTATTTATTGGAGAATGAATTTATTTTTATTTATATAAATTCTCTCTGTGGCTTAGATATTATCTCTTATCAGAGAAATTCACTGAAAAAAATTTTGGCATAATGATATTTTGTAAAATATGATATAGACCTATGAGCTAGAATTCAGATGAATGTATCTTTGAGGATAGTCAGGGATGGAGGAGGTGAGTTGAATTTTATACACATTCTGTTTTTCAGACCTCACTGTCATCATTTTTTATTCTTATTTTGGCCTTTGTCCTACAAGAATTGTCTCTATAAGTCGAGTTAAATGTAGCTGTCGACTTAATTCAGGATATAGTTCTTCTATAACTCCCTTAGATGAAACCAAGCAAAATTGAAGATGACAAAGGGGAATGGTTACATAAATAGATGAGATAGTCCTTTGGGCTAGACTTGATGTAATCTCTTTATTTTTTTCAAACTATCCAATGCCCACAGGTAAAATTTGATTTAGGCTATGTTTTTTTTTTCTGACTGCTTGGAGTATTTTCTTCTTGATCTGATAATTCTGTAATTTAGCTACAATATTTCTTGGAATTTTCATTTTGGTTTCTCTTTCAGGAGATGATCAGTGAATCCTTTCAATGACTATTTGACTATTTATTTTACCTTCTGGTTTTAGGATATCAGGGCAGTTTTCCTTAACTATTTCTTGAAAGATGTTGTCCAGGCTCTTTTTGTCATCATGCTTTCAGGTCGTCAAATAATTCTTAGATTATTAGATTATCTCTATTTTCCAGGTCAGTTGTTTTTTCTTTTTTTTTATATATAAAGCTTTTTATTTACAAAACATATGAGTGATTTTTCAACATTGACCTTTGCAAAAACTTTTTTTTTCCAAGCTTTTCCCCTCCTTCCCCCCACCCCCACGTCTAGATGACAGGTAATCTAATACATGCTAAATAGGATAAATTATATGACAAATACAATACATGTATACATATCTATACAGTTATCTTACTGCACAAGAAGCATCAGATCTAGAAAGAGAAGAAGAAAAAAACAACCTAAGAAGGAAAACAAAATGCATGGAAATATTCACAGAAAGCATTAAAATGCTGTGTTGTGCTTCACACTCAGTTCCCACAGGCCTCTCTCTGGATGTATATGACTATCTTCATTGCTGAAGAACTGGTTTGAATCACATCATTGTGGAAGAGAACCATGTCCATCAAAATTGATCATTGTATAGTCTTGTTGCTGTGTATAATGTTCTCCTGGTTCTGCTGATTTCACTCAGCATCAGTTCATGCAAGTCTCTCCAGTCCTCTCTGAAATCCTCCTGTTGGTCGTTTCTTAGTCAGTTGTTTTTTCAATGAGGCATTTTACATTTTCTATTTTTTCAGTGGGGGGAGGGTGTTTGAGTGATTCCTGATGTCTCATTGAGTCATTCACTTCTATTTCTCCAATTCGAATTTTAGAATTATTTTCTTCAATAGCTTTCTTACCTCCTTTTGCATTTGGAAATTGTACTTTTAAAAGGGTTGTTTTCTTCATTGGATTTCTACCCCACCCCCAATTTCACCAATTCTATTTTTTAAAGAGGTTTTTTTTTTCATTTCACCATTTTTTTAAAGAAATTGTTTTCTTCCCATCAGTTAGAGAACGACTCAATAAATTATAGTATGTGAATGTTGTGGAATATTATTGTTCTGTAAAAAAGGATCAGCAGGATGATTTTAGAAAGGCCTGGAGAGACTTACATGAACTGATGCTAAGTGAAATGAGTAGAACCAAGGGAATATTGTACACAGCAACAACAAAATTACACGATGATCAATTCTAATGGACTTGGCCCTTTTCAACATCGAGGTGATTCAGGTCAGTTCCAATGATCTTGTAAAGATCATTGGAGCCAGAGAGCCATTTGCAGCCAGAGAGAGAACTATGGGAACTGAGTGGGGATCACAACATAGTATTTTCACTTTTTTTGTTGTTTGCTTGAATTTTATTTTCTTTCTCTTTTTTCCTTTTTGATCTTTCCTTCTGATACAATCATAACTATGTAAATTTGATGAACTTACCCGTAAAACAAAAAAAATAACAAAATAAAGTAAAAGGTGAAAATGTATATGTATGTATTTTATACATATATTTTGTTATTTTTATTAATTTTTATATTTTAATTATATATTTTTAAATATTTTATATTTTTTATTAACCCCCCAAAAAAACATCAAAATTCACATAGAGCTAGTGAAGGGATGGAGCAGAATTTATTATGTTTCAGATAAAATTATAAAAGCAGCAGCAATAATGATTATAGACAAGGTGACAGTAAAAATAGAAATAATTAAAAGAGATAGATTTACTTAAAGATTCAATAAATAATTAATTGATATCAATGATCATATAAACACAAAATGATTTAGCTTCTAAGTATTTAATGGAAAA